>JABACO010000005.1:6461352-6584020 GCA_013339895.1 Ephydatia muelleri
CGGATTGACGTGAAAGTGTTATAATAACGCTTTGGAGGCTCCGATGAATTTCGTGCAAACTGATCGGTTATGGAATCGCAAGATAGGGTAGAAAGAATTTTACGTTCAACAGACATCTTCAAACCTTTCCTGTCCTGAGCCATTGTGGACCGAAGTCGCGTCTTAATACGTTTTAGAGCAGAAAAAAAGCGTTCGGTAAATGAATATATCTTTCAAACCTCGGGAAATGCATCGTAGAGATGGTCGGTAGGCACAGCAGGTTTAGAGCATCCAAAAATGACCGATTGACAAGAACCTGATCAGGATTGGCCCGAGAAGATGTACGTTGAACTTCCTCCGCTATACCATCATCACTAGCTGTATCATCACTTAGCGAATCAGTGATGTCTACAACGTCCATTTTAAGGAAGGTACTAGAGGGGGTATGAAATCGATGGTCCACGGCAACAAAACTCAACAGGTCTTGAAGCCATTGGCTCGTATTCAAGTGAACTTTGCGGTCACAAATTTCTGCCACAGTGCAGTGAAGATCTTGAGCGGTTTTACCACTCTTAACGGGATCCTGGGCGCAACGATGGCTAATGTTTCAAATAGCGACCTGTTCTTATCAAATCGCCTTCTCATTGATGCTAGAATAGTGTCAAGAGCAACGAAAAATGTCTTACGCTGCCATGACTCTTAAAACCACTTCCAATTTCACCGTGGATTTCCAATTCCTGATATTTGATATTTGAATTGAAACATTCAAAAGCAAAGCAGAGTCGTAAACGGTTGGCATCAAATTTGGAAGGGAATATAACTCAGACTCTACTGACATAGAAATTCAAAAGGCATTTGTTGGTAAGCAAAAGGGATCACAATAAATGGTATGTATTATTACATACAGGATCCATCCATCATATATTTTATTGCAAATAAAATTGCCGGGTAACAATATAATTATAATTTTAAGTACTGCATAAGCATTACTGTTCCCATTCTCTAGATAGAAGTTAAGAAAAGGCCATATAATTGTGTAAACTTAATAAAATAAACTGTCCAATATGCATTATGTAACAAATGTATTAATATGCATGGAATCCAAATGAATTTAGTGCTTTGATAAGCTGGTTTGTTCCCCCAATATACATGTATGCTAAAACTTTAATTATGCTCATTTAATAACAACTCAAAACATTCTTAAACACTACAATCAATGGTGGTCATCCCAGGAATGGTGTGTGTGTGTGTGGGGGGGGGGGGGGGGTAGTACCCTTACTGGGAGCGCTGCTAATCCATTTCTTTTCATTTTTTTAAAGTTTTTTCTTTTTTGTGATGTCCCATGACAATGAGATTTAGAACATTGCTGCACACAAAACATTACATAGCGCAGAGTGTACAACCAATTTCAAATAACATAGAAAATAGAAGACCAATTAAAGGCTGCCCGATAGTGAATAAAGTTAAATTAGTAAGCATTAACTAATGGTCTGATGCATTTACGAATGAGCATCTGCATTGAATGAAATAGTGACACTTTTTCAAAGCATTTTACTCCCTCATACAGGTGACTCTAATTCAAACATTTTATCCTCTTACAGGTGGATTTCAAAGCATGGCTGCTTTGTTTTTGAACAAGATTAGCTTTAAGTGACATGCTTCAGCTACAAGAACAGAGGGGTTGGTAAGAATGCATCATTCAGTATTTTACAACACTATCATATGATACAAGTATATTGCAGCTTAAAATTAGTATGCTAACTTTTATTCCATTTTGAATTTACCGAATAAGCCTGTTCAGTTTAATTAGTCGTACTGGTTACTATCCTTCAAATTGCAAAGCATTTTATATGGGTAACTATCCTGTTATGTTTGAAATTTCCACTATTCATTAAACTTCAAAGCATCATATGAGTGGACAATTGTTGAAATTTCAAAGCATTATAGTCCTCATGTCAATGCTCTTTATTCTTGTTTTTCTAAGCATTTCATTGTACAACTGTTTATGCATCACTATGTTTGAAATTTCAAACCATCATATGGGTACTCTTAAGGGCTTTTAGTCCTAATATGGAAGCATTTTACAGATGAATAACCAGTACCAATTTATTCTGATGGTATTTGGTCAATACATTAGTAGTAGTCGGATAGGAAACTGTCATTATTCTTGAAATTTCAAAGAATTTTAGTCCCCATATGGGTGACTATTCAAAGCATTTTAGTCCCCATACGAGTAACTATTCCTGAATTTCTAAGCTTTTTATTGTTCAACTGTTTATGCATTGTATGGGAGACTATTCTTGAATTTAAAAGCATTGTATGTGACACAAATCCATTTGAAATTTCAATACATTAGTATTTATTTCGGATGGTAAACTTTCATTATTCAGATTATAATTTTGGACACTATATGACTATTCTTGAATTGCAAAGCATTTTACTCTACAACTATGGGAAAAGATTATTCTTGAAATTTCAAAGCATCATATGGGTGCATTTTAGTACTCGTGGATGAATATCAAAGCACTTTACAGTTCTATGATGTGCGAATAACCTGTACAAATCTATTCTATATTTTTCTTTTGAAATTTCAAATACATTAGTATTTGAAGTGTCTTATTATTGAAATTTCAAAGCATTTAAGTCCCCATATAGGTGACGATTCTAGAAATTTAAAAACATTTTAGTCCCTATATGGGTGACTATTATCGAATTTTTATAAGGGAGACTATTCTTGAATTCAATGCATCATATGCAAGACTATTCAAATTTCAGAGCATTATGATAAATAACTTGTACAAATCTGTTTGAAATTGCATAGAGTAGTAGTCGGATAGCAACTTTCTTTATTCTTGAAATTTCAAAGCATTTTAGTCCTCTCTATACTTGAGTAGTAGTCATACATTGTTCTATTTTAGAATTTTAAGCATTGTATTGTACAAGCATCATATGGGGAAGACTTCTTGAAATGTCAGTGCATAATATGTGAGACTATTCTTGAAATTTCAGAGCATCATATGGGTGACTTGACTATTCTTAAATTTCCAAGCATTTTTAGGCCGTACTATCAAAACAATTAGTCATTATTGTTAATTCACAGAACTATTTTTGTCCACCAAGTGTATGTGTTTAATTGTCGTTTATCATGAACCATGATATTATACTTCAAATTTCAAAGCATTTTAGTCCCCATACAGATCACTATTCTTGAATTTCAAATCATTTTAGTCTCCATACAGGTGACTGACTATTCCTCTGACAGCATTTTAGTCCTCATACACGTCGACCAACCACCCTTGATAGTCAAAGCATTTAGTCTCCACACAGGTGATTCTTGAGTAGTTGTTGGATATTATTATCAATCCATTCAGGTGGCTATTCTTCAGTATAGTAGTCTTAGTCCTCATGTTAAAACGTTTTACGGTACTATAATGGATGAATAACCTGTACTAATCTATTCTGTATTTGCTTGAAAGTTCAATACATTTACATGAAAATAGTAGTCAGATGGGAAACTTTCATTATCTTGAAATTTCAAAGCATATATCACAGCATTTCACAGTACTATGTTGTATGAATAACCTGTACATATCTATTCTAAAAATGTATTTGCTTGACATTTATAGTAGTCACTTGAATTATTCTTGAAATTTCAATGCATCTAAGTGCCCATTCAGGAAACTATTTCAAAGCATTTTACTCCTCATACAGGTGACTCTAATTCAAAACATTTTATCCTCTTTCAGGTGGATTTCAAAGCATGGCAATTGCTTTTGTGGTTCAGCATGATTAATATATTATCCTTCGGCATTTCAAGATTGGATCCAGGAAACAAGGAAGTTTATTCTGTAATCAATGATGACAAAACTAAATGTTCTTTTTGTTGAGATTTGTCAAATACACTTATACACTTATAATATGGATTAGAAAGTAACTATGGAGACACCAACCTTGAACAAAACCTACACCTATTTCACAAAATGTTCAAAATGCATGGGAAATTCCACGGTGAAATTGGAAGAGGTTTTAACTGGTGTTTCAGGTACCTCACCATCTTCCGTCATTCGACGACTTACCCTTGTTGTTCTCCACTGAATGTTACTAGAATCTTGAACGCTTCATTCCATTATGCGGATTATATCCTGTGGTGCACTTCTCATTCCCTCGAGAGATGCAATAACGCTATCAATCAATGCAAGTGCTTTCGCATAGTCCATGTTGACACTTTGAAGATACCGACTTAGAGATCCCGTTTTTGCAAATACCTCCTTAAACAAGAAAGCAGTAGTCATAAATTCCCTAGTTTGAATTGATGAAACAACCCTGCTGCTTCAGATCGATGTTTTCAAATCGAACGAACTCCGTCTGGATTTGATCCAATGTTTGCAGAATGCATTCATAATGCTCGAGAAAAGTAGACAAGCACATTTCCCGTGCACTCCATCAGAATGTATTTCGTCGCTTGAGGGAACGGAGAGCACATCCCTGTGACCTTTTAACGTCTCAAACAAACCATGCATCTTTGGGGATCGGGTAAACAAGAGATAAAGTGCTTCCAAGTTCCCAAATAGGGTCACAACATCCACAGGAATGGCTGCTGCATCTGATATCACCAAGTTCAGGCAGTGAGCATAGCAGTGCAAGATGTTGGGGTTTATGCGCAGCCCATTGTAGCATCCATGCACTCATGTTGGATGCCCCATCATAGACTTGCATAAGCTATTAGCCTGTCAAAAGACATGTCTCTGAGCTGCAGCACTGACATAATGACTCCATACAAGTCTTCTGCTGTAGTTCCTGGAGCTCGCTGGCAAGCCAGAAGGTGTTCTGATACATGACCATTCAAATTGACTAAATAAACGAACACAAATACTCACCTGCTCATGATGGCTAGTGTCTGGCGTTGTGTCTGCCATAAGTGACCAAGCTCTGCAATGTTGTATTGCTTTAACAATTGTGCAAGTAATGTGTTTATGAATGATGGATATTAGTTTTATTCTGGGACTTGTAGCTCATAAAGGTCAGTACAGAGCCACGACCTTTCTGTCCTGATGAGCCCGCACTATAGTGGACTGACGCTCAATTATCTTTTCTAAATGCTCCTGCAGTGGTGGGTCGTAAGTGGAAAGCAATTTTAGAGCTTATACAGTTGTCTGTCATCATCTCCCTATGCCCTCCTAGTGGAAGACCTTGGCGACCAAGAAACATCAAAACATTAACAATATACGTTCCAACACTGACCTGTTCTTAGCAATGACTGCTCGTTTGCGAGCATTTTCAACACCATCCGCCCTTGCGAAAGCTTGTTGAACTGTGTCATCTTGCAAAAAAAAAGTGCCTGGGATACAATAGCATTCCTGTGGGCACAAGACGACTCATGCTTTAAAACTGCACTATATTGCTTCTTCCAGTTACAAAATCCTTAATTGGGTTGTGAATGCATTCCCCTGGTTGGCTCTCCAATGTTCGCCTCTTAAAGTGGCATCACTAAATAAGAGACAGGGTAGGCAGTTCAAAGCATCTTTACTGACAGAGTATGATATCCACTGCCGCCTTATACCATCAGAGTGAACAAATACCTGTTTAGAACAGTGCCGCTGCATACTTATCTGAGAGTGGTTTAGCATATGTTTTGTTGGCTGACAAGGACCGAGTTCAATGACATCATATTTTTCACAAACGCTTAATCTGCACCCAAGCAACGCTACATGATCCAATACACCGGTTTTGCTGTCAAAATAAATGCCAAACTTTGCTGCTACTGCCTCAGTTGAGCCAGTTCTCACTGCTGTTGCCGATGTTGTTTGATCTGAAACTTTCACGGATATTGGGTCATTACTTCCGACTTCATCACAGACAGTTATTTGGACCTTAATTGTACGTGAGTCAATTTGCACGGACGTTGAATTAATAATTGGTTCACAGTCCATACTTGGTGCCTCTTCATTAGAATGTGGTGATGTTATATCCAAGTGCTGCCTTTGTTATGCTTCAGCTTTCATTTTGCACTGAAATAAAAAAGGAGAGGGTGTGTTGCGGAATGACGTAAACAATGCTATTCAAACCACATGAGGTGTTATGCAAACAAACCTATTGTGTAGATGCCAGCACTCAAGGATGTTTGCAGTGAGGCCAATGCTACGATGGAGCATCCAATACGGTTGGCTGACATAGTTGAGTTGCAATGCAGACATTGTTGAAGAGTCCAGAGCTACTTGCCCCATTGCTATATGGGCGTGCTCCGCAGCGGCTTCTGACACAGTGAAAATGAAAATAATTCTTTGAGACCACTGGAAATGCAGCGTCTGCAAAGCTACTGAAATACTCTCCAAGACGAGCATGCAATAACACTATCACAATTAATTGCACTAACAACGCCAGCAGAGAAGCGGATGGATTACATCATCGCTATGTGGTCATTCCGAAATTCATTACCTCACATGATACATATCCTGGCAGTTGCTAATTGGTTAGCCTGAAAGGGAAGTGTTATTTTTATAGTCCCTTCCTAAGAGAAGATACTAGACTCGGCGCGCTCCATTTATAGAATTAAACTTACGGCTACTATGCCCAAACAAAGTGACGTAACGGTAAGGCGTTAAGATATAGGCAGATCGAGCACTGTGTTTTACATAGTTTTCGAGACATGAATGTGTCATACTCAATGGAAAGAAATAAAAAAAAAAACATAATTTTGACCAGGTATAAAACTCACGGTTGGAGCGACCGTATCTTTTGTGGTCAAAATTTCAAGACTTGGTATCAAGATAGCTACAGATGTAGATGATAATCACGTGCCATCGGATAGTTGGTTTGCCGTCAATACGTCTTTAGGACAAGAACATTGTTTTAAAAGCAAAGCCTTACAAATCCGCGCACAGTTGTTGCCCCTATATCCAATAAAGAATGGTTACTATTCTTTTTTTTTTTTCATGCATGGTTCATGGGCTTCGAGTATCCTGATATTTCTGCCTGACTTTCAATGGGCCAGGTACATGTAACTCTCACTGATTTGCATCCGATTTGCACCTTGACCGCACGATGGTGAACCACAGATATTAGAATAGTGGGCCAACTCAATCAACACCAATCAACAGGTACACTCCTAGTCCAGTACCCAGGACTTAACAGATAGCCTGACACCCTTAACAAGTCCCTTCTGTGCGACACTGGTTATTTAGATCTGTCACACATTTCGCATTGAGATGAAGCAGTCAGCATAAGACACTGGAACTCGTATTAAATTACGTACTCCTCATACATAAAGGGCGGATCTTCGTTTTTCTTATATAAGTATTGAATAATTATGTCATTTACCTGGATACAGACAGTTCTGCATGGGATGTCCATTGCTGCATATTGCACTTGATGACTGATGTTTATAGACACAAGCATGCTACACATAGGGCGCTGTCATGACCATTTCACTAAAGCTTGCTAAATGACGAGTGGTGATGGTTTCAGTGATGACTGGGGCAGTACTGGTAGTGGTGGTTACTACAGCCTGTTGCTGCGTGTGCATTCAGGCACAATATACATGTGTTATCTCTAATTGAAGAGGGTAAAGCCATACACTTGCCCCAAACTGCCTCCCTTCAGCCACACCTCCAACTACATAGTATTTCATGCATATGTTAGCATTTTTTAACATTTCAAGGTCTTATCAAAGTGCCAGCACTATTCATGATATATTTAAGTGTTCTGACTAAATACTGTGCAACATCCTACCTTCTCCACCTGCAATATCCTCATAGAATATTAAAAGGGCATTCATTAAACTTGTAAATGTATGTCAGCATTGCAACTGTCTACCTGTAACAGCTGAACATTCTTCACAACTTCACATCACACTATTTCGCCCTAACTCCATCACAAAAGCCTTCATGCATACATTACCTCCCACTGCTATCTTGAATCATACCTGTAGAGTGTTTATATAGGCTTGAACGTACTGGTGGTGAGGCTGGATGAGGCCCCCTTCACTGATTACTCAATACCCTTGATGAGCCAAAACAACAAAGGCAGATGGGGCAGCAGCAGGCTACACACACTATTAATACCGAACCACACAAACAAGCTTATATTATAAGCGCATGACGTGTGTCAACGTACAAACCAGAATATGAGGAGAAGGAATATGAAGAAGCATTGTTCCCTTATCACCACAGCTATTGTGTATTATCTAGCTATGTGTGATTCATGTTGGCATGCTGCATAATTCTGTTAGTCATATGCATTGACATAACTACATAATGCTGCTACATGTATTACTGTTGTAATGTGATTTATCATGACACAATTGCATAATGCTGCGTAAGCATAAGCACGAGCATACATGCACCTTCACAGTACACCAGAGCATTGTAGGTGTGAGTACAGGATGGGCTTAGTGTACCCACACTGAGTGATATCGGTAACTACGGAACTGCTACAGGTAAGGCCACTTATCCATATGGGTTAGAGGGAGCGCAGTCCACTAGAAGAAAATTAAAGCAGATATGGAATGTGTCCTCCGTTAAAAAATGATGTGTAAAATAAAACGACAGAACACCCTAGTTTAAAAACAAAATGCCTGCTCCACTGTTTTTGTAGGCCAGTATATTGCACACAGCCTGTACCTCAAGTATGCTGATGTTGCACACATTTCCCCACACTCCATTGTAAAGCACCTCCACCCTCCCAAGATTAGTGCTGAAGCCCCCAGAGAGATGCATCAAACCAGTCACACTTACTGAAATTAGAGGAAGGAATATGTAAGCCCATTACTGGTCTTCTTTAGCCACAACTCCTCCATAAAAATTGATGGCTGCCCCTGAACATGATGTGTTTCCAGATATGAAGCATTTTGAAGACATAGAGGTTCCTGATGACTTCGGTACAACACCACTTGCAAGACGGTCATTTTGAATTTAGAAGAAAATCAATAAAAAGGAAACCCCAATACATATTTTTAAAGCATAGCCCAATAATGAGATAATTTCATTTGATATACAGCATTGTTTTAGTGCATACAATACAGTGATTTAAATATAGTTTTTGATTGCAGTTCTTCATTTCGAATGTACTAGAAGGCTTCAATCATAGGTACAGCAATCATGCACGAGATACATATTGTTATTTGCAAACTGCTCATAATTTCTGATGTTGGTATAAAATGGTAACAGTTTAGATACTATTTTTTATTCCCACTGCAGATGTTATATTTACTTGCATGTGGAAGACACACCTCTATTGTATCCCAACCTCTGACACACCACAGAGGCATAACTGGATGTCCATCCTGTAGGACACACTCGATACCACTTCAGTGATGCCTGGTCATATATCTCAACTGCTCCCTGTCCATTGGTGGGGGATCCTACCAAACGTACATCTCCATCAGACACACCTTATATGGGAGTAAGGGGGATAAGGGGGTAAGAGGGAGCTAGCTGTTATCCCCACAATAACTAACTCTGTCTGCAGACCACAGCAGCATCAGAGGCATGGGTACACCCAGTGGTGGTCTCAGAGTGAGACCACTGGCTGAGAGATGTCTCTGTTCCATTACACCTCACGGCTCCTTCTCTTCCAATACGGCAAAGAATATGTTCAATACCAGGGGGCGGGGCACTCTTTGAGGGCGATAACCAATATATGATAGTGTTGAGGAGGAGGTCGGGAGGGTAAGTGGGATCCTCACATCTGTATACACGCATCACAGCACGTGAAAGAAATGGTTTTTGTTTCTTGCTAATCGCAATCTAGCAGGATTGGCTGCTCGATGTTCCATTGAAATGTATGGGTGGGCGAAGCACCTATTTTTAACTACCAATTACTATGACGTCATCGTCGCAAATGTGGAAAGTTACTTTGTTTGCAGTTTTCCTATTCCCGTCTTGTCTAGGTAAGCTCAGAACTGCAGCTCACCACTGCCTAAATTATCGCATCTCACATGCACGCAGCCCAGCCCCCGTGCTCATCAGGCGCCACCAGAGTGGCTCCCTTTACCAGCTCGCTACCGGTAATCACGTACGCCGGTATCGTGGAGGTGTGTCTGAACGGGACGTGGGGTTCCGTGTGCGCCGACAGTCCCAACACCCTCTGGAGCGAGAAGAACGCCCAGGTGTTCTGTCAAGGCCTGGGCTTCAGCGGAGCACTCAATCCCGTGGATCAGAGCACGTAAGAAGGGGGGAGGGGCCACCTTGACAGAACACCTGGGTGTCCATTTTCATAGGCGTACAGTTTTATTTCGCCAGGGGCGGGGGTAAAGGCCCTATATTATATAATATTGTATGGATAATGCTAGGCATTAAACTGCCAAGATTGCTGCATTAAACTGCCAGTGTAAAGAAAGTCATGCGTGGCCAATGAATGTCAAGAATCACTCGTGTGGCTTTGGGCATGAGTCATAATTGAAGTCGTTTGAGAAGCCATGCAAAGCCTTGAAACTGCTTCCCTGTTCGCTCGTGTGCACTAATGCGATCGAGAGGTCGCTTTAGTGCACATGAGCGATCGAGAGGTCGCTTTAGTGCTCGAGAGGTCGCTTTAGTGCACATGAGCGATCGAGAGGTCGCTTTAGTGCACATGAGCGATCGAGAGGTCGCTTTAGTGCTCGAGAGGTCGCTTTAGTGCACATGAGCGATCGAGAGGTCGCTTTAGTGCTCGAGAGGTCGCTTTAGTGCACATGAGCGATCGAGAGGTCGCTTTAGTGCTCGAGAGGTCGCTTTAGTGCACATGAGCGATCGAGAGGTCGCTTTAGTGCTCGAGAGGTCGCTTTAGTGCACATGAGCGATCGAGAGGTCGCTTTAGTGCACATGAGCGATGGAACTGTCACGGCAAAAATTATCCTACCAAAAATTGATCCTAGGATAAATTTTTGCTGCCAAATATTATCCTACTCTGCCAAAAAATATCCTATGTAACCGTACGTACTAACGTAGACAAAAAAGTTGGGATTATGACAATGAATATAACAATAGGTTATGGGTCTTCATTTCAGCCTCATTGTTCCTACGCTATTTCTTGCAATTTCTGCAGAACCACGCTTGTCGTTTGACTTTCACTGCTCTTTGTGGAATGGATCGCTCACATTCCGTATGATACCATTCGGAACATCCATCACATTGTATCATTAGTGCTGACTCCTGTCCTCTGCAATGGCAATATATATCTATAGTCTCTTCATTCACAAACCTGTGACTTTTTTCTTGATATGTGCTGGGAAATGGAAACATCTTTTTAGCTTCCAGGCATTCAACCAGATGCTGCCTCATCTTTTGCCCGTCATAGACATGACATCTTGACCATAGCACAGGCTTGTGGCAAAAGCAATGGCATATACACCACAGTCATGCCCATTCATCTGTTTATCCACATTTGTATGATGAACTGTGATCATAGGCTGACTGCTATGCATTATTGCACATATCTGATCTGCAATAGATGTATGGTCAAAGATTGAACAATACATGCTGTCACAAATGTTGATATGTGACGGTTGGGCATCCAAGTTAGAAACTGTTACCCAGTGGTTAGCTCCATTATGCAGTATTTGATCTTTTATTATGTCAAAGCTTAGATTTGATCCCAGTGTAGTGTACTGCAGTCCTGGAGTAGAAAAATGCCAATTTTAACAATGTTTGGGCTGCATTTATTATTCTATCGTCCAACCACCCTGTTACTGAAAGAATTGTATTTCTGTCTTGTGTATATTGAGCCGAATGGTTTCTACCTCAACCCATTTCTCATTTACTTCCACTCCTTTGAATCTTTCTTCCTTGTCTGATTTTGGAACTTTTCGCCTTCTCAATGCTAATGGATACAACATGCTACATGCTAATGGATACAACATGCATGCTAATGGATACAACATCATTTTAAAATTACACTCTGCTGATAATAGCCTAATTTGGTATACCTTTTTCTTTGAAATCTTGATGGCATTCTAGCTCAGGAATCCCTGGTTAAAAAATAAATAAAATAAAATATAATAACTAGAAATTTAAGTTATGAATACCAATTCATGAATCTCACACAAAAGAATTTACCATATTCTCTCGTGTCATATATCCTCTTGCAGAAATCATCTAATTCAGCTGCAGTCATCTTCACATATAATTTTCCATACAGATGTACAGTATTCATGCACACTTAACACTTGACTTTACACCAATAGTACTCCAATAATTCCACGACTGGAACCATACTATGGTTGGCAGGTACTACATTTTTCTTGAATTCATCAAACTGACTATGAAGTTCTTCTTTTATGATTTCAAAATCTCCTCCATAGATTTCTTGAAGAGTTTTCTTCTTGCTTTTATTCATAAACTCCTCCCACAATGCAACGTTTAAACATTCTTACTGATAGCATACTCACCAGAGCTCTTTCATGCTCAATGTTGTTGACTAGAGAGATTGTACATTATTAATGGACACTATACTACATGCATGCATGCATTATACTACTACACATACATCAAAGTCTTCATCTTCATCTGCTGTGTATGCCAACATAAGAGCTCCAGTTCTCCACATACGCATGAGATGAGTAGAAAGAAGTTGGTCACTCTATACTCTCTACTTGTTAGAGAACTATCAATCCTAGTCTTCAGGTCACAGGCATCTGCAGCAATTGGTTGCTTGTGACTGGCAGATGAAGTCAATTGCTTAGAGATGATGGCTGGGGTAAAACTGACTCTGATAGCTGCTTTGGGGATTGGGGTGTGGAGATGGATGGTGATGGTTCCCGTGATGAAGATCGTTTATACACTTTCAAGTGTGCTCCATTAATTCTCTTCACTACAACTGTCTTTCCATCCAAACTTGCAAGAGAATAAAAACCTTTTCCAAGTTCACTTGATAAAAGGAATGGGCCAAGCCATTTAGCATCCATTTTCCCGCCTTTATGCTTTTTTAGCCTGAAGTCCTTTCTGATAACTACGGTCCCAACCTGCAAGGATAACGATGCAAGGCATATTATAAATTACAATATACAATATATTTCCTTACCTGAAACTCACAAGGTCTAGCATGTTTCCTCTGTTTCTGCTTACCCTGTGCTGTTGATATGTTCTTAATAACCTTCTCAAGCATCCTCAATCGATGATTCTTCAGTTCACTGATTGCTCCAGCCTAAACAATGTAACTTAGTGTCACAAAATGATGCAATGTGTTACACTTGCATTGTACATCATTTGATAGCGTCAAATATTCACCCAGTAGCTCACTTCCTGCTTTGTGGTATGACAATTCTATAGGGATTATAGCCTTCCGGCCAAACATAACTTCAAACGGAGAAAGAAGTGAGGACTCATGAGAACTGTGTTGTATGCAAAAACACAAGAATCAAGGTATTCATCCCAAAGCTCTTTCTTTGATTCTGTATACTTCACAATCATTGTCTTCAATGTCTGGTTCCACCTTTCATACAATCCATTTGCCTACATGTACACAGTCCAGACAGATAGTAACATTGCATGACATTAATAATAGAAAATACATACATGTATGCAAATATCTGTGCAATGAATTATACAAATGAGCAACCCTTTACACTTTGCAGGAGACACATCAGTGATAAAATGCACAATATCCACATTGGTTTAATTTATTTTGTGTGCACCTGTGGGTGATAAGGTGTAGTAAAATGGTGTCGTATTCCTAATTCCTTCATCATTTTTGCATCAAGACCACTTCTGAACTCTCCCCCCTGATCAGTACCGTAAGCGTCATAATTTAAGGAATGTCACAATTAAGGAATCTGTGGATTAACGCGTAACGATTTTCGCAATTAAGGACGGGCGCTGCGCGTAAATATTCTCGAATATCACAATTAAGGAACAGGTCATGTGCTCTGTAAATCTTGAGTGTTTGTGCTCCAGGGATTAGATCCAGCACGTCGTCTAGCCCTATACATTTGATCTAGCTAGCGCGTGCATATTTGGTTATTTGTTGAGTTCGACTTGAAAACAGGGGGGGGGGGGGGGGGGGGGGGGTGGGGGGTAACTTGAGATTCGATGAAGCGTTGTTTGAGCGCCTTCGTGCATGCAATTTGAAATCTAGTGAGTAGAATGTTTATACACGTATATAGCTAGGAAAAAAAAGTGTAATGGTGCGCGATTTTAGATTTATTTAGTACACATATAGCCTGAAAAAAAGTGTATGAAGTTGACAGTTGTGCAGCTGTTACTGACATCACCATTCTCGATCTGACATCTCTTCTGAATCATAAAGTGTGCCTCTTTTTACGAGTTCTAAGCTTGTGACAGTGCGTTTTATCTGGAACGCTTGTGGGTTGAATACCGCTTGTCTCCTTAGTGCTGCCCGTATCGTTTCTAATTGCGCACACCTTTTACTCTAATTTCACAATTAAGGAATCTGACCGCTTCGAAATATTCCAACGTCACAATTAAGGAATCGTTAAGGAATTGTGACATTCCTTAAATTATGACGCTTACGGTAGTTACCAACGTAGGAAATTCCATACGCAGAAAGATCTGAAAGATGTAAGCATTATCCATGAACATGAATACCTTCAGATTATAAATTTATTAAGTTCACATAAGTACAGCCATCTACCATCACACTCTGCATATACATGCAAGCCATCATACCCTCATAAGAGCCTGAGCAATTCCACTTGACTCTTTTGTTGGCAAAGGCACAGCTTTCACCCACTTAGTGAAGTAGTCAGATAAGGTCAATATAAAACAATTTCCCTTTGAGGACACAGGAGATATTGGATCCACTCCCAAGTGGAACCACGGTGACTGCACTAGTACAGGATAAAGCTCAGGTGTGTGGTAAGCTTTGAATTCATTCTTTGGCACAGGTCACACGTAGAAACCTGCATGACCACCAGAATTCACAACAACGTACTGGTGAAACCTCATAATGATGCATGTGAACTGAGTTGCTCACTATATTCTTCACATCTTCAACTACACCCTTCCACTTAAATCTCTTGCAATTGTCTTCTTCACGCCAAGATGTCCAGAGGTGGGATGCACGTGGCAAGCCAAAGCAATCTTATGCCGTTCCTTCGGGTTCTGAATGTACCTCACAACCTATATCGGTAAAATGTTATGACCCAAACTGTCAATAAATCTATACTACGCTGCTTTGCTCTCGAGTACACGTATATTACTACCATGAAACATACAACACCTAGCAACTAACGTCGCGTTCTCCCAGTCTGTAGTACAGCTCTCCATTTCGCAACTCGAATTTCTTAGATCTCAAACGAATTTGTCGACGCCGAGCACTGGTTTGGATACGCACTGTCTTTTAGATACAGATACACGTGGTCAACTAAATCGTCTTCACTTCCAGTGGCCGGCGTGTCCTTAGCTTCACTAAGCGTCTCCATGTTGCTACGCAACGTTTGTGGTTGATGGCTTTTCCAACTGGAAGACTCAAGAGATGAGTAGCAGTTCTGTCACGAAAAATTTAATCCCCCCGCTAAATTGTATCCTAGGATAAATTTTTGCAAGGCACTAGACTGCAAGAATTTATCCCACCCCGCCATTTTTGATCCCACCGCAAGTATAACCCTTTGTCTGCTGATTACAGCACATGCGCAACACAGGCCACGCGTAGGCAGGTGTAAAGCTCTTTTAGATCTTGTGAAGGCAATCTTTCTCACGTGATGTAGTTGGGAGGCATCTTTGACGCATTTGTACAAGCTGAGCGAGACACAGTGTTTGTCAGCGTCATATTGCGTCATATTTGCTCTCCAGTTGTACCCTGCTGGCTGGAATGTTCTACCCGAACCAATACTCAACAATATGCCTGAAGGCTCAGCCCACCTTACTCGTACTCTACGCCTATGACCTGTTTCTATTTTCGCTCAGAGCCTAAGCCTCATTGCAGCGGTGCATGGATGAATTACATTACATCTCAGCAACATCCCGCGTGGCCAAAATCGCCGGAATTATTCCGGTGGCTTCAATAGGCGTACATGTACTTACATTTCTGATTCTGATGAATCACGTGGCTGTGAATAGGAAATAAAAGCCATTTACAGAAGCCGCTGAAACGTTTACCGTTGAAGATGTTTTCGTCAGCCCCCCCACCCCACCCCTTTATTTGTACAACTGCGTGTACAAAACAAAAGTTATTGTACACATAAATACAAGGTAGATAGCACCTCACCTTCACCCCAAACAAATAGTACTGGCTATGGGTTTGGATAGGATGCGCATTAATTAATTAGAAACATGCAGGAAGACTTCAATGTCCAATAAAGTGTTTAATTCCACTCCACAGGATAGACGCTTCCTACCTTCCCATAACCCTGCCCATCAACTACAAAGCTGTGAGGTGTAATGGAACAGAGACATCTCTCAGCCAGTGTTCTCACTCTGAGACCACCACTGGGTGTACCCATGCCTCTGATGCTGCTGTGGTCTGCAGACAGAGTTAGTTATTGTGGGGATGATGGCTAGCTCCCTCTTACCCCCTTATCCCCCTTCCTCCCATATAAGGTGTGGCTGATGGAGATGTACGTTTGGTAGGATCCCCCACCAATGGACAGGGAGCAGTTGAGATATATGACCAGACATCACTGCAGTGGTATCGAGTGTGTCCTACAGGATGGACATCCAGTTATGCCTCTGTAGTGTGTCAGAAGTTTGGGTACAATAGTGGAGTGTCATATACATACAGGTGAATTAAAAAGTCCATTTTTTATCATGGGATACACTAATTTCAGTAATCCAATAATTTCACTTTTATACAGACCATCCTATAAGGCTGCATGGGTTAATAAATGTGTATCACAATTTTCAGCCGTGCACTTGAGGTATTGTTGTCCAGAACTGATCATTTGCATTGATTGAAATAGGCCAATTCATGCCAACACAAAACCTATAGAAGACACATTTAGTATCTCAAGCATGAAGCACATGTCCACAGCATCACTGTTCCAGTGAAACGCCTCACGTACTTTTATATAAATTGAAGAAATGCACGTAATGCTTGAAATTACTAGTTTTGATAGTTGATCATGAGCTGTATGTCATGTAATTTCAATAAACAGAATAGATTCTTGAAATTGTTTCGCATTTCCTTTGTTCTGTATGGAAAATTTCAGTCTTGCAAATGGTGTCTGTTGAAGTCATCAGTAACCTGTACATCGTCAAAATGTTCCACATCTGGATACACATCGTGTTCAGGGGCAGCAGTCAATTCCTATGGTGGAGTTGTCTGCTCCAGTTCAGGTTAGCCTGGCTAAAGATCTAGAAAACTAATGATTGGTATTTATTCATTTCTCAAATTTTAGATAATGCGACTGACTCAGTGCGTCTCTCTGGAGGCAGCAGGGCCAGTACTGGGAGGGTGGAGGTGCTGTACAATGGAGTGTGGGGAACTGTCTGCAACAAAACGTGGACCATTGCTGAGGCACGGGCTGTGTGTAATCTGCTGGGCTATGGGATTGATACAGTGAGCATTAAATCTTTAAGGTAAGGTGTTTAGTTATTGTATTTAACACGTTTATTACCAGATAACACATTTCACATTTCTTTGTTTTCCAGTTTTAGTGGACTGAGCTCCCTCAGCCCCATATGGATAAGTGGCCTTACGTGTAGCAGTTCCGTAGTTACCAATATCACTCAGTGTGGGTACACCAAGCCCCTTGGATACGGGCCCTTCTGTACTCACACCTACGATGCTCTGGTGGACTGTGGAGGTACGCTAGTGTTTTTTTTATGTAGCATGATGTAATTATGCAAAAATAACAATGTCAATACATGATTAGCAGTATTGCGTATATTAGCCTACATGTGATCATTAGGAAGCAGTATTATGTATGCATTATAAATTATCAGTAGCAGAATTATGTAATGGGACAGCGGGCAGCCTAATCACCCTGTGGATAGTTTGTCATTATTGACTAGCCTTTGTGGAGTTGTATGGCACTGAATTTCTTATGAGCCCAGCATGCATTTCAATGCAACCGTTGCTCTTCATTGGCTTGTCCTGGAAAAGTCCAGATGGATGCTAGAAACTGTCCCATATACTGTACTAGTATACGTCGTAGCACTCATTAGCTGTGATCATAATGGAAGAATTAGTTTTGTACCTTTCCTCCTCCTCAGATTTCACCGATACTTCATCTTCTACTGCAACAGTGGCAACGATTGTTACTCTATCGATTTTTTTCTTCTTTTTTTTAATTGTCGCGATAGGCATTTGTGTCGGTTGCTGCTGTACTCTGCGTAGGCACTAGTGCATACAATGACACTTGGTGTCACATGGCAGCTGGAGCACTGTGTTGTGTTACATGTCTTGTGTGATCATATCTGAGTGCATCAGTGGGCGGGGTGGCAAGGGGGTGGGCGGGGTGGGAAGGGTGGAGTTCCATGGGCCTTGATCCTAAATAGATAACATCGTACATTGGTGCCAATTGCACGACTGGTTTTAGACCTGAAGCCCCCCCCCCCCCCCCCCCACCTCCACACCTAATTACTTATCGCAATACGAGTACAGCAATAACTTGTATATTCCTGATGCAATTAAACTCTATCCTTAATAGTTCATCCATTAAAGACAAAGCTTGCAGCTATGAATATTCATATAAATGTATGCTGGCCAATGGTCTTAGCCATGCACAACATGCTGTTTTAAAGCTGCTCAATGATTTTCAAACAAATAATTATGGTTAATTATAGAAGTGATTCGCTCAATATGCTTTATATAGGTTACTTTTCCAGCACTGTGGGCTTGAGAATGACCAACACACTCATGCTCATTTTTTGACATTGATTCAAACGATTAAGTAGTAGACATGATCAGAGCCTCAAATATGTAGCAAAGGCAGCTGGAATTCTAGTGAGGATTGGTTCAGTGCAGTGGTGATGTAATGGGTTGCAATAGTAACTGAGCACATGATGCTGCACATCTGATGCCGAAGCAGAGTACGAAGAAATGCATTTAGAAGCTGTTGATCCGCAGCCTAATCACTTTCTTGAATTAATGCTTCCTAATTTTTCAAACTAATTCACCTCATTGTCAACAGATCGTAGGCTAAATGATCAACCTTCTATGTCAGTGATTGAGCTCCCAGCATTATTGGCATGAGTAAGATGATGGTATTTATTTTGTAAAATTGTGTGTTTGTGTTTGTTGCGGCAATGAAAAAATAAATCTTTCTTTCTCGGGAGTTTAGAGAACGTTTTGGCATGGTGACAAATTGCTGGAAAGAATATGTTCTACTCACCAAGTTATACAAACTCACCGTGCTTCGTGCGTGTTCATATTGTGGTTCGTACCCTGACCCCGGCAAAGATTAAAAATGTTGTCAGTACATGTGATGTAGCGATTCAATGATAACTGTCTTGTCTTGTCCGGCAGATCGTGAAGAGAGAGGGGACCTAAATTGACATGTCCGTGTCATTTGATATCAGCTATTACAACAGGACAGTTATCATTGACTTAATTGTTACATGTACTAACAACACTTCAGTCGACGTACATTTGCATGGGTTTGGGTGCGAGACCAAATCGTTGTAACGTGAGAACATATTTTTAGCTACATCAACTATGATGTAATCGTAGCAAAATGTGGAGAGCCACTTAGCATTTTTTCGTGGTCTAGGTAAGCTTAGAGCTGCAGCGCACCACTGCTTAACTATCACTGCTCACGTGCAGCCCAGCCCCCGTGCACATCAGGCGCCACCAGAGTGGTTCCCTTCACCAGCCCGCCAGTCACATCGTGGAGATGTGTCTGAACAGGACGTGGGGTATACCGTGTGCGGCGACAGTTCCAACACCCTCAGAACGCCCAGGTGTTTTGTCAATGCCTGGGATTCAGCGGAGCACTCAATCCCGTGGACCAGAACACGTAAGAAAGGGGTACGTGGGTGGATCTAAGCTATCGAGGAAGGTAGCTGGGGAAGAAGGAAGGAGAAAAGCCCACATTCGTTTGATTAGCAGATAGAGTAAAATGTTGGCGCCAGTTGGTTTAAAAAGAGATTGGAAGCGCTGTTAATCATAACGAATTACCTCCCTCCCCCTATCCCCAGCACTTCGAGATGCAACGGCACAGCTAGGGATATTCGGATTCCAGTTGGGAGTAACACGAACACGTTCCTGCTATCAGGAAGCTTCAACGTGCAGCAAGTTGATTTGGCCGCAGCTCATGACAGCATAACACACAGCTCTTCACCCTCGGTGGCTTTTGAAATTACTGTACGAGGGGACAGCAGCCTAATTACATTGTCATATGTGACATCTCCAATCTGATTGGTCCCGCCAACATTCAGGTGCTGTGTTCTCGATTACGTAACGTACTTACAGGTATTAGGAGGGAGAATCGAAGTTATGAAGAGGAAGAGAGAGTGTGTGTATAGGAGGCAGGATAGTGAGAGGGTTGGTAGAGGGAGAGTGAAAGGGTATGACGTAGAGTGGAAGGAGGGAGAAAGAGGGTGGGGTAGGAGACAAAGTGTGTAGGTGGAGGGAGAGTTAGAGGGCAATAAGGAGGAAGTGTTTAAGAGTATAGGACGGAGAGCAGTGTGGGTGGAGAGTGAGTTAGTGTGGGAGGAGGGAGAGTGGGAGGTTAGGGAAAGGGAGAGTGGAATGGTAAGAGGACAGAGTAAGAGGGTAGGAGGGAGAAGTAGCAAGATGGTAGGAGTAGAGTGACATGGGAGGAGAGAAAGTGGGAGGGTAGGAGAGAGAGATTGGTGTAGAAGAAGGAGAGTGATTCGTATAGTAAGAGAAAAAGTAGGAGGCAGCTTGGGAAAGTGAGGGTAGGAGAGAGAGGGTAGGAGGAAGGGGAGTGGGAGTGTAGGTGGAGGGAGTGATAGAATAAGAGGAGGGAGAATGGGAGTGTGGGAGGAGGGAGAGTGGGGGTAGGAAAAGGGGAGAGTGGAAGGGTAAGAGGACAGAGTAAAAGGTAGGAGGGGAGGTATTGTAGGGTACAAGTAGAGTGACATGGTAGGAGAGAGAGAGATGAGTGCAGTAAGAAGCTATAGTAAGAGGAAACTTAGGAGGGGCTTAGTAAAGTGAGAGGTAGGAGAGAGAGGGTAGAGTCAAAGATAGAGGAGCCCCAGGGTTAAGTGGAATAGGCTAGCATATTTGGCCATTCCCAGTGTCACCCAGTTCCCTTAGCTACCCACAACCATAATGGTTGTGTAATGCCCTTGTGAAACTCCAGTATACAAAGCAAGCATACACCAGATTGTAAATTGGAGGGAGGTGGAGTATCCATAAGGTCTTCATGCACATACATGTAAATATGCCGAAGATTTTCGCAATGTCCAATAAAATGTTTCATTCAACCTCCACAGGATAGATGCTTCCTACCACAACATTACCCTATTCATTAACTACAAAGCTGTGAGCTGTAATGGAACAGAGACATCTCTCAGCCAGTGTTCTCACTCTGAGACCATCACTGGGTGTACCCATGCCTCTGATGCTGCTATGGTCTGCAGACAGAGTTAGTTGTTGTGTGGATAACAGCTAGCTCTCTCTTATCCCTATATCCCTTTCCCTCCCATATAAGGTGTCTCTGATGGAGATGTACGTTTGGTAGGATC
Source organism: Ephydatia muelleri (assembly GCA_013339895.1). NCBI lineage: Eukaryota > Metazoa > Porifera > Demospongiae > Spongillida > Spongillidae > Ephydatia > Ephydatia muelleri. Next base: position 6,482,856 of record JABACO010000005.1, read on the forward strand.
CCCCACCAATGGACAGGGAGCAGTTGAGATATATAACCAGGCATCACTGCAGTGGTAACGAGTGTGTCCTACAGGATGGACATCCAGTTATGCCTCTGTGGTGTGTCAGAGGTTGGGGTACAATAGTGGTGTGTCATCCACATACAGCTTAATGAACAGTGCATTTCACGCCCTAGGATTGGCACTTATTTAGTCCAAATAATGTCACACTTATAAATAGTGCAATACAGTTGTGTTTAAAAAACAGTAATCTTTTAAAAGGTACTTTTTCCAGAACGATTTGCTTTGAGTAGATACTGATCCAGCGCTAATTATTGATATGACTTATACGCATGAGCAGTACTGTGATTGTTTTTGGTTTTATAATAGTGTTATTCTTTAGATCACATGTATCTTCCATGGAATCTTTCTCTACTGGAAATTCTGTACTGTCTGCTGTCTGCTAAGATCTACTGGGCACTGACTCTTGGTGTAAAACATTACTCATTCAAGTGCTCGTTTACAAAGACGTTTCCTGATAGTTCTATTACATCAAAGTTTGCCTGTGGGGAAAAGAAGTGCTCCTATCTCACAACATTTGTATTTGCTCCATGTGTGCAGCAGTTGCTGGCTTCTAAGCTAAAATCAGTTGGTAGTTATGTTCTGCTTTTCGATGAAAGCTTGACTAATCACATGGAAATGAAGCAACCAGACCTGCACATTCGCGTATGGGAAGATGAGAAAGTAGCCACACATTACTTCACTTCACGGCTTCTTGGTCATGCTACAGCTGAGCAACTTCTTGAAGAACTCCAGGCATGGTGTATTGAAGTTGGAAACAAGGTATTGTGCAGCTTTCTATGGATGGCCCAAATGTTAACTGGGCCACATATAAATTACTTAATACTAACTGACCTTCAAATTGAAGTTGGCAGAACCACATTGAGTATTGAGAGCATGTTTTGCATAATGCTTTGGGTTGGGTTTTTCACGGTCTGGCTGGGAAATACTGTTTTGGCTCATTAAGAATTTACCAGCGAGACCAGAAGATTTGATATATGTTAATGCATCGGCTTCTGAAGTCTTTCCGAAGAAGTTTGCTCGCATAGATGGGTAGAAAATGTGCCTCTTGTAGAAAGAGCTCTAGAAGTCTGGCCACATGTAGTAAATTATGTAAAAGGTGTAAAATCAGAAAAACTACCAAATCCTCACATCAAGTCCTCTGACACAGTAGCAAGGTGTTTTGATGACCCTCTTTTCATTGTAAAGGCTAATGTATTTCTTTCTATAGCTTTGGAGATTGCTCCTTTTCTTACAAAGTACCAGACTGATCTTCCAATGGTTCCATTTCTGGTTAACGATCTGCATGATACTATTTTTGAACTTCTTGATCGATAGATGTTATGGAACAGGCTATAAGTTCTCCACAATTAAGATGATAAAAGTTTTAGGACGATGTATCGAATACACCCCTTCATAAAGACACCTCGAAGGTCAACATAGGATTTGTGTCTGAAAAGTTAGTGCATGAGCGCAATGGAAAAAAGCGGATATCTGACAAGGATGTATTTAGTGTGAAGTCAGATACCAAAACATTTTGTATGTTTTTGAAGCCTCCAATTAGGTATGGTCTTGTTAGAGACCTTGAATGGTTAAGCCCTAGAGTTTTGTGCTTAAATGTGTGCAACAGCTTACACGAGCATTGCAAATTCTCATTGACATGCACCATGATACAGCTGGGCAGTGTGATCTAATTATTTGTGATCTGATTATTTGTCATCTTATTATTTGTCAGTACAAAGAATTTGCCACTGAAAATGCTGCTAATGAGAATTTCATGTCCTTCAAGGTTGGCACAGATAGGCTTGATGTCCTTTTTTATGCTACTTTGGGGGAAAAGAAGCACGTACTGGGCTGAATTATGGAACTTATTTAAAAAGCTATTTGCTTATTTCTCATGGCCAGGCTTCCATTGAGAAGGGCTTTTCAATTAACAAGGAAGTAAGTGTCCAAAACATGAGTGCACAAACCCTTGTTGTACAAAGAGACTATTTGATTAGTGTTGGTGGTGTGACAAATGTACCCATGTCAAAGGAACTCCGTTGAGCGCATCATCTGCTAAGCAACGAACATTATCGTAGGCATTTAGATGAAGAGAAAAAGCATCAAGCTTCAGAAAAACGCAATACTAATCGTAAAGCAATCCTTGATGAGATTGATGATCTGCAGGCAAAGAAGTCCCAGACTGGAGGCTGCTACCGCAACTTTGACAAACTCTTCTGATGAGCTAGCGGAGCAGGCTGAAGGATCGTCAAAACCAATGGAGTTTATTACTCAGTTCAATGCTGTAAGAGGGTCTGTAAAGGAAAACAGCCTTAGGCTGTGTCACTTGATAACAAGTTCCAAGCAAAGATGAAAGACTTGGAAACTATACTAATCTAGCAGTATATGTATTTATAATCTTGTGGGTGTGTCTGTTTATATGTGAATGAGTGAATATATCTGCATGTGGGTGTGTGCGCATGTGCAACCTTAACAGTAACACCACGCAAATGCTATGTACTGAGCCACCACAACCATCTCATTTCGTGGCGTGGGTGTTTTCAGCTGCATGGGAAACAAAAAGATTTTTGTTTCAATGGACACTTGTGAAGCATATTTGAGTGATATGCTGGCAAGTATGAGTTTTGTGGATTTTGTATAAGCATGCCACATGCATGCATGAGCGTGCATGTGGCTCTTAATTCTAGTTATTGCCCTACCCACCCTACTTTATTATAAATTTGTATTCACCATACATTCTTGGTGGATGTGTAGGGGGTGTAATAAATATAGAACATCACATCTCACTACTTCGACAAACACCAAACATTCACAATGAACAAAATATTAATTCTCAATCACATCATATGTTCAGTACCTATTATTGTATCATTCCAAATGCCCTAGACACGGCCTCTGCTACCAATCATCACTAGCTACTCGGGGTCTCAAAGTGGTTGCCATACTAACCACACCTAGTATGGGTATAGAAATGAATCCAACAATAAAATAAAACACCAGTCAGCAGCACCTCTGGCTAGACTACACATCTCCACCTAACCCACTCAATAAGGGCTCATCACAGCATTTATAGAATGCTAATTCAAGCTTACATATAAAGAAGTGGGAGTGTGCTAACTTAAAAGACAAAACAATTTACTTTCTTAGCGACACATCTAAAGACAAAAGCCTTTTAAAGGATTGAAGCAACATTTCTCAATGACAGTAAACAAACATGTGTAGTTGTATGTTAGTTTTAGCGATGAAGTTTATCTTAAATAAAAATACACTACAAAGAGATGCTTCAGCAATGTTGGTTTATAATGTGGTCTTGTAGGGAATCAAGTGGGCGATGGTACAACGATCATGACCCACAAATACACATGATAACAGAACATATCAATGTAAAACCAATTTTGCAGCAAAGGCCAAAACAGCCCTATTGGAGGAGGCTTCATCCTGACTGTATGTTTCAATACAACTGTTGCTGTTGGACCAAGACCTCCTGAAGTGGGAAAAATAACGGTGAGGATGAACTATGCTATACTTACCAGACCATCATGTCATAGTTGCAACATGTACTCTACCCTCATAATGCACTGCAATTGGTGATGATTTTTCATTTCCCCTCCCCGGAATAATGAGACATTCATGGATGTTATAGCTACATCAACTATGATGTAATCGTCGCAAAATGTGGAGAGCAACTTTGTTAGCGGTGTTACTTGTCCCGTCTTGTCTAGGTAAGCTCACGAAGGAAACGCATAACTCTTGTAGTTATTTTAGCTCACGTGCAGCCCAGTCCCCGTGCTCATCAGGCGCCACAAGAGTTGTTCCCTTCACCAGCTCGCCAGTCACGTACGCCGGTATCGTGGAGGTGTGTCTGAAGGGGACGTGGGGTACCGTGTGCGCCGACAGTCCCGACACCCTCTGGAGCGAGAAGAACGCCCAGGTGTTCTGTCAAGGCCTGGGCTTCAGCGGAGCACTCAATCCCGTGGACCAGAGCACGTAAGAACGGGGGGGGGGGGGGGGGGGGGGGGGGGATGAAGGAGTGGGTGAGAGAGGGATATGTCATCGGATCCGGAGAGGCCCCCCAAACCCACTCAATAATTAGAGGCTGTAACCCGTTAAAGGTCATGTTGGTTCACCGTTGTTAAATACGCTACTTACTTGCTAGTCTCATACCCAGATGGATGAAATTATTTTGTGGCACCGCAGATACATGTATGACGTGGCGTCATAACATTGTTTTAAAAAAATAAATGAACAGCGAATGTGACAGTTTTAGGCGCGTTCGCCCTTACAAGCGTGAAACTTTGAAATCGTTTGTCAAGGGGAACGATTGCGTACGCCACAGCTTGCCCACTGGTGGGCGAATTTCGCTATCCTTGATATTCTCCCAATACATTGTTGCATCGAAGGAGTAGCAGTCGTGACCGTACTGATTGCCTTAATAAGAGTATTCCTTCCCCTGTTACTCTTTCTTCCCTCCTCTCCACTACATATGTAATCCCATCTCTTCTTCCTTTGTCTCCTCCTCTCCCTCTTTCACCTTACTGTTCCCCTATACACTCTGATCCATCATTTCAATGTGCCCTTTCCGCTAGTAATCAACTGTTGCTGCTTGACTTGTTACACAAGCAGCAACTAACCCTTTTGACGCAAAATATTAAACCCGAGAATGAGGCAACAAAAGTTTCATGCAGCCAGTAAACTGACCCACACACCATCCCTCTACTCAAAACACCATCCACACTACTGACCCTCCCTCCACACACCATCCATCACTCCACACACCATTCCTTCACACACCACTGTCCTTCTACACATGTCCCTCCACTAAGGTAAGCTACCATATTAGAACGGGTTTTTTAATGGACTATATCAAGTCAAAAGCATCGTCTGGAGGACGTTTTAACGCAAAGTGTCACTACTGATGGATGCGCACCTCTGGGTGGTGCTCGGGGGAGAGGGTGGTACGCAATGTGTGCCAATTAAAACGAGGGTGTGTCGTAGCTTTTAAAAAAGACTTTTCAATTGAACTCAACAGACATCCCAATGCAGCCAACATATCTGGAAGTATTCAAGCTGAAGTTTTAATGGTAGATTCACCGTTTGCTGTTAAACAGGTGTGTTAAACCAGTTTACGGTTACAAATTTGCCTACGCATTTGTGTTTCGCTTGTAACTTAATATCTGCACTCACTTGAAGATTTGGTATCTAAAATCCATGTATCTAACAGGGGCGGATCCAGGATTTTGGGAAAGGGGGGGTCTGATAAATATATTCAAAAACTGGGGGAGGGTACGGGAGGGGGCGCGCCCCCTCCCGTGACAGCAAGGGGGTTTGGGGGGAGCGCTGATAGCTCCCCCAGTGGGGTCTGGGGCGAAAGCCCCAGCCGCTTTTTTGCTTTTGCGTTTATTTAGCATGAAATTCACAGTGTTATCCCAATACATATACATCACGCGATATCCGGATTACTAGAGCCTGCATGATAGCGACGAGAAAACTCTTCATTCTTCACAATGCTATGGTTTCCTACTGCTCAGCAATTAAATTCGTGACGCAAAGCTTTTGTGAATTTGTGACCGACGCGCGCACGTGGCCAAGCACCAGCTACATGTCGGTCTATAAACGACTCATATATGTTTTACTATAATATTAGTATTGTTAGTTTATTTAGCTCTATAGCTATCTGTTTTACTGAGGAAAAGAATCTGAGATCCATCCCATTCACGTCTTTTGATCGCTTTACCTCAATTCCTGCTCACACGCACCATTCGATCGATAGCGCGATTAAATGTTTCGTTAATACACATTGTAGGAGGATTTAATTAGATCGATATAAACCCCACTTGGCTAGAACGATGTGAAATCTTGCAAATCCAAGGACGGTAACATGCAGAACGCTGCATAGATTACAGTATGCATTACGTCATCTTCATATAGGAAAGGGGGGGTCCGGACCCCCCTGGACCCCCCCCCCCCCCCCCCCCCCACCCCCCTAAAATCCGCCCCTGAATCTATGATACTAATTCAATTTTATTAATATTGTTACTTTTAAATTGAGCTCTGGCAGTGCGATGAATGTGTTGTTGAATTAACCCTTCTTAGCAATTATATGAAAACTTCATTGAAGGCTAGCTACCCTTGTCAGCATATTATATATGGGACAGTTCACGCGAAAATGATAACCTCGCATTTATATATAAAATGGGACAGTTTCCGCGAAAATTGCCCCTCGGTTAAAATGTTATAAAAATGCATCGCGTTTGAACCGCTATAACTTCCCCAACGGATAACGCTATCGACTTCCTATTTTCAAAACTTCATCCACACCATTTCACTATGATAGTGTTGAAACTAGGAAGTCGATAGCGTTATCCGTTGGGAGGTTATAGAAATTCAAACGCGATGCATTTTTATAACATTTTAACCGTGGGGCAATTTTCGCGGAAACTGTCCCAAATGTTATATAGATGGTATATAGATGCTTCTTGTTTGAATCGTTATATCTTCCGAACGGTAAACGCTATCAACATCCTATTTTAAACACTTCATACCACACCATTTCTCTATGGTAAAATACTTTTGGGATCTTGCACTTGCTCCTTGCCAGTATTGCAACGTTCGATACCCCACCGGGTTCAATCCCGCCATAACTTTCTGTAGGAGTAATGAAATCGCTTCAAATTCGGTATGTAGGTAGAGAGGTCCTATACCTATCGATTTGTTCTGTTCGTTAATTTTTATGCCATCTGTTACGGAGATACAGTTTGAATAAACTACGTGCACGTTTTCCCGCTTGATTCGCGCCAATGTAATAATCCCCGCCTCCCCATACATTGAGCGGAGCGCAATTTGCCCAAATCATTGGCGCGAAACGAGCGCGAAAATGTGCACGTAGTTTGTTCAACTGTATCTCCGTAACGGATTGCATAAAAATTAACGAACAGAACAAATAGATAGATATAGGACCTCTCCACCTATAAACCGAATTTGAAGCGATTTGATTACTCCTACAGAAAGTTATGGCGGGTTTGAACCCGGTGGGGTATCGAACGTTGCAATACTGGCAAGGAGCAAGTGCAAGACCCCAAACATATTATGCCATAGAGAAATGGTGTAGTATGAAGTGTTGAAATTAGGATGTTGATAGCGTTAAACCGTTCGGAAGATATAGCGATTCAAACGAGAAGCATTTATTAACATTTTATATATAAATGCGAGTTATCATTTTCGCGTGAACTGTCCCATATACAAATACATTTAGAAGGTTATACATGCAGACAATCACTGAATGTTGATATTATGTGTAAGTGCTACAGCTATAATGAGTATATGTCACACAATGTGCCTCACTAAGCACTGCTGTTCCCCTATTTGAAGATAGTCCACAAATAGAAACTATCGCTCCCATCTTCAATATTGGAGCATATTGTACAAAAGCAACTTAATTGCTAGAGAGCTGCATACAGAACACCTCCTCAATGTATGATGACCAGAATTTGGTGACACAGATTTCAGGTACTGTGGTAGTTCTTTTAATTACACTGCGAGAGTGTCAGTACTAGTCTTCAATAATGCCTCTGCAGTGTCCTCTGTAAAATCAGCATGCAACCATTTCTTGCCTTTTGGGTGGAAACTGTACCACATATGGTATGCGGTATGCATCTGTTTCAGTTATTCCCAAGCAATGTAGACAATACCCTGTGGTCCCATCGCTGTGTTCCCCATGCCAGTTTCCAAGGACAGACCACATTGCCTGGCTGGTTATGGACATCAATTATTTTGGCTGAATCAAAGTAGTGCTCTACAAGCTTTAGGCCTCTTCATGTAATGAAAGTACACATCTGTACCTTCATGCTCTTCAGACTCAACCTTACGCCAACGCCTCTTACCATGTGGGTTGCCCTCAGTGTTGTGTTGTGTGTGGAGATGAAGTGTTTCCTAGTTGAATCAATCCAGCCACAAGCAATGTATGAATGCCCATTGATTGAAGTAGTGAGAACATGATGGTCCCCTAAGGTCATTAAATACTTCATTGGGAACTTGGTAGTAGCAGTTTTTGACTAAGCCAATGAAATGTAGGCCATACTTTCTACAGGCTTCAGCTGTTGTAACTCTGGCAAAGCTGATTCAGCATTAATGACTATATAATACCATTCTGTGAGTCTCAAGACTTGAGCCGTACCTTCTTTTTTCCATTCCTGCATGTATTTCTTTGTCTCCATCTCTTCCTTCCCTTCTTGGATTTCAAGAGCAATGATGACCTGGGTTTGAGAGCTAGCTGCATCCTTCAGTTTGGCTCCAACTCCTTTTGGCTTTCTTTTTATCTTTGTCCATCCCATCTGAGCAGTAATTCCATGCTTCCCTCTCCGAGCACTTATGCTCTCATCCACACAGATGCTCCATGATGGGTAAAAAGTCTCGACTCGCCGCTTATAAATCCATCGACTAGCCTACATGTATGTACTGGTGCCCATCTATCCTGATTACTACTTTCAAACTCTTCTGGAGGGCTAAATCTTAAGTATCAAAGCAGTACTTCAAACCTTTGTTGTGAGATCCCGTAGCGATTTCCAAATCTGGGAGCAGGGAAAAATTCCATCTTGAAGACTCCACAGGTCATATTCTTTACTGGTGGTGTGTGTGAGGGTGTACATGATACCTAGAAGCTGCTAGAACTCTGGCCTCATCCATTTTCTTTTTCTTGATTGGCATTGCAATTCCACTCCACATAAGTATGTCCGGCACCATTTGAGTTGGAAAGGACATCTTAAAATACTGAATAGGAATTCTTTCTGCAGCACGACAGTCATCAACCCATAGAAGTTTTTGCACTAAACCGTGGCTGGATCCTTAGTTACATCATCTGATATACAGTTGCAGATGTGCCACTCTACACCTTTGCAAACAATACATCCTCTCTTCTTTGCTCTGAGTCATTGCTATCACCAGCATCGAATGCTTCCCACTCTCCTAGATGGTCTTTGCCGTCTTCAATCTCGTTCACTTCATCCTAGCTTCAGTATTGGCAGTATCATCAGCTGAACTTTGATGCTGCCACTAAGCCCCCAACATTCTCGTCAGATTCACTGTCAACAACTACTGTAAAGAACTCTAGCGCTAAAATCTACGACTTTTGTTTAAACGATGAAAGCTGATCCGCCATTTTCGGCTTCGCCCGAAACCTACCTGTTCATTTATGATGCCATAAGCTGGCTTGTTCTTCCAGCCTGTACCATATCGTGCTTCTGCAGCTCTCTCACCAATAACAGCCTTTGAAGTAACCAAACTTTGACTCCCAACAGCGAGCCCTTTTGCCATGTTATTAGGAATTATACCAATGGCGGCAAAATAAGTGGGTGGAGTGAATTCGCAACAAAAACACCTAGAACTGGTGTGGCGCTAAAACCTAATAGGTATCTGGATACGACAACAGTGCTGTTTTAGAACACAACCACCTTTTATACTGTGTAATAAACACTTGAAAAGTGTTAACACTTCGTTAAACTGTACCGGACAATCTATGACTAAACACACACAAAAGACTACATCAGCGTTCTCGGTCTGCAGCCATGCTTAGCTTTTTTATCACTACCCCTCGAACTAACAGAAAAGACTACTCATCGGTCTCCGGTCTGCAGCCATGCTTAGCTTTTTTATCACTACCCCTCGAACTAACAGAAAATAACCTAGCAAGAGTTCGCAAAAGCCATCCTTTTCTATTCATCTCATTAGGCATACTGTAGAATAAAGTGAAATACGAACAATAATAAACCTTGTACCGGTATTCAGTAATATTGAAATGTATTTTATAATGTAGTGGTTTAAAACAGTGTTGCCGCGGTCAGCTATTATCGATCCGGTCACGATCACGGCTAACCGTACCGGATCGTCCCGGTCACCTTCACGGACGGTAGCTGACCGTATACAACCCCCCGATCAAAGTTGACGGTTACCGGGAAAAATCGAAGCGGTTACGGACGAACCGTAGATATATAGTGTTTGATTAAATTTAATTAATAATGACATGAACACGTGAGTTTAGTAGTACAAGTTATGCATTGAAGTTTTTGTTGCATCGCAGAAAGATAACCCTTTCAACCCTTCCTCCATCCATACGCCACCGTTTACGTTCCACGATAAGTTTAAGTTGAGAGAATACCCTCTCAGAGGGTGCACTTGAGGCAGGAATGGCCAAGTACTTTTGAGCCATCAAGGCAACATGTGGAAACTTCACTTCGTGGTCACTCCACCACTCCATCGCATTGTTCACACTCCAATTGGTCAGTGGCTCTTGCAGATAACATTTCAATTCCTCCAACACTATATCTCTTTTGCTTGTTTGAGTCAGAGATACATTTCTTTCAGTGGCTATACTCAAGCATTACGTCATTGACAACTTAACTAATGTATGCATTATTGGCGATTAGAGTGGGATGATGCAATTAAGTTAGTGCCACGAGATCTGCATTGCACACGTTCAGTTCGTTCCGAGATTCGCAAACAATTCAAGCAGCTGCAAATTAAACAAGATTTGCAAAGAAGCAGCTGCAAATCGATTGCAGGATTTGCAAACAAGCAGCTGCAAATTGATTGTCAATATTTTTGCATTGCACATATGTACCGTAAATTTTTGACGGTTCCCGGCATCTAGCTGAAAAAACTGGCGGTTCGGTGTGATTCGCGACCACCATTACGTCATGCATCTTTCTGGCGGTCACGGGCACGGTCAGGGCCAACCGTAACGGCTGATGTGCCGGTTTTCACGGTTGTACGGGCAACCGCGGCTTCAACTGGTTTAAAACGAATACTTAAACTGTATTTTTTTTTTTAAACATGGCGCCCCAATCAATACGTTAATTATCAAGAAGCGCGAGCTTCGTGCGCATAAGCGATACTACTCAGTGCTTAAATTTTGCCGGGATAGAAGTGGTGCGTCCTGCACGAGTTGTGCGGACGGCAACAGCGAAACAGCTTGCTAATTATCAGGGAGTTAAACAGTACGTATACGTATTTTATAATGTTCCGACTAATTGAAATACGTAACAATAATGTAAACCGGTTTTTACTAAATACGGATACGTATTTCATTTTGAGCTAGCACTAAATACTGTTGCATCTCTTGACGTTGTTAAAAATCAAGTTCCACACTTTCCTCTGTGCAGCATCCATCTTTATCACTTATTACAATTGAAGCACACCAGCCACTATGCTGTAAGTGCAGGGTAATGACTTACTATTGTTCCACTGGTGCTGAATGCGCTTGAATAACATTATGAGTCTCCATGCTCACGAAGAAGAACAGCAGCAGACGTTAATGGATACTTTTGAATGATTTGTAAGTTGAATGAGAATAGGTTGGAGGTGTTTGGAACTTTCATGCCATTCAATGAATATCAGTACTTGATTTCAGATGATTTGTGTGTTGTAAAAATGTATTATAATAGTAGTTAATAAAATCGAAGCTCAAATCAAATCATCAGGTAAAACAGCTAAATCAAAAAGGTTCAGACTTCAAAATGATATAAGGTTGCAGAGCTTCTGGGCTCTGCCCAGACCTTCATGGGGGAGCTTGCAGCACTCCCCCATACTCTATGGCTGTACTCCCCTCCTGCACCCATTTGGTCCATGGCATTCATAAATCATTTCTGCGTGTACCACCCTTACTAGCATACTGTTACAATGTTCTAATCCCCACCCCCCCCCCCCCCCCCCCCCTCCCCCCATCCCCCTTAATTGATTGCCGACATGTAAGTAACGGTTATTCACAAAAATGGATGAGGCTCAAACCCCTACCTCTTCTACAGCCTCTTAGAAATTGCCAAGATTCAGCTAAACAAAGCCTGTTTACAGGTGTCTGTACTTAGTTAAAATTTCAATAAATGTTAATGCAAACTTTATTGGGATTACACATACAGTAGACATCTATGGGGAAGACCTCAATATTTATAATGCATACCTACTATGTTTGCTGCCAACCTCCACAGGATAGACGCTTCCTACCTTCCCATAACCCTGCCCATCAACTACAAAGCTGTGAGGTGTAATGGAACAGAGACATCTCTCAGCCAGTGTTCTCACTCTGAGACCACCACTGGGTTTACCCATGCCTCTGATGCTGCTGTGGTCTGCAGACAGAGTTAGTTATTGTGTGGATGATGGCTAGCTCCCTCTTACCCCCCTTATCCCCCTTCCTCCCATATAAGGTGTCTCTGATGGAGATGTACGTTTGGTAGGATCCCCCACCAATGGACAGGGAGCAGTTGAGATATATGACCAGACATCACTGCAGTGGTATCGAGTGTGTCCTACAAGATGGACATCCAGTTATGCCTCTGTAGTCTGTCAGAAGTTGGAATACAATAATGGTGTGTCATACAGATACAGGTAAATATAAAACTTGCATTTTTAACTGGGAATGAAAAAATTATATCTTAACTGTACCATTTATACCAGCAACAGAAATTAATGAACAGCTTTCAACAGACAATTAATTATTTCGTGCACATGATTAAAAACTGTGTTAGCTGTATCTACGATTGATAGCTTAAATGCATTAAGAAATGCAAAAACATTTTTAGATCACTGCATAGGTTGTAATAGGCAACGCTGTACGAAATAAAAGTAATTATTATTATGTTTTGTGGAATTACTTTTTTGTTTATTTCTGAATTCAAAATAACAGTCTTGCAAGTAATGGTGGGTCTACTGAAGTCATCAGTAACCTGTACATCTTCAAAGTGCTCCATATCTGGAACATGTTTAGAGGCAACAGTTGATTCCTATGGAGGAGTTAACTGCTCCAGTTCAGGTTAGCCTGGCTAAAGAAGACTAGTAGTGAGCATTCATATTCCAGCTGTTCAAAAGTTCATGCACATTTCCCGCTCGATTCTCACCATTATTGCAAGCAACCCATGTTTGTTCTCCCAATCCACAATAATTCTTTGTTCCGTCCTTTCTCTGCCTTAAACTAAGCTAGTCTCTCGGCTAGCGTTTGCAATTGTTTCTACACCCAGGCAGTGAGTTTATGCATGTAGATAAGGAGAAGAAGTAGAAGAAGACTTCTCACTTCACTACCAAATTAATGGATCCAAGTGAATTCGAATGCTTGCCTCTCCTATGGCAGCATTGAACACGGCATTTGAAAGGCTACATGTATTTGCTATCTTTTCTTGTAATACATTGCCATCATCCTTGCTAAAATTCCTGCCTTGCCCACTCGGCTACAATTGCAGTGATTTCTGGTTGCTATTTCTTTACAACAATTTTCAGCACAACATGCGCTCATGCTGGCTCACACTTGTGCACACACTTGCATTGTTGCATGCATCGACCTGTACACCATCATATGGCCACACTCAAGTACAAACAGTTAACTTGCACAATGGTTATGCATGTACTTGTTTGTCAATAATGTTGGAACACACACACACGCAAGCATTGTGACATGCACATGCATTCTATTCCATTTAACTGCTGTTATGCATATTTGTACAGGCCACTGATTTTCTGTACCGACTCTCTGTGTATTGATGTACGTATCCTCTGTACAAGTATTCCTTTGACAACTACTCTTTGTGCATGTTGAGTTCCCATATAACTTGTTCTTTGTACATGAAATAGAGCCAGCTCACTTGAGACCGATACATAGATACATGCAGCTACATGCACTGTACCATAGGATTGGTCCTCTGTACATGCACCATGTCCCCATAAACGATTGGCTCTTTGTAATGTTCATCGTGTCCTCATAAAATTGATCCGTTGTAAGCACATCAGGGCCCCATAGGATTCGTACTATAAAGAAAGGTATACATCCACTGTACCCTTGACCAACATACTGTATAAACATGGCAAAGAATGACACTATGTTCACAACATGCGTAAGGCTTTAAGTTCCTGCACACTCACATTATGTATAGGCTGTGGCCAATTGAGAAGTGTAGCTTTCCTATTTGGCACATCCCTTGATCAACTCATCATTCTTTATGCTTTTTCAACTAGCTGTACCACTTGATGTGACTTCAATTTTGTTTACCCACACAATGTTCAGCTCACGCAGGTACATGAACTTGTCCTGATGCTGGTTCACACAGCCGTTTAATTTACCAGTATAGATTGTGTAAATGCCATTACACATGTCGCAAAACATATAACACTCCACATACATATTCTCCACGCACGTTGAGTTTCCACATGTATTCTATTCAATTTAACTGCTGTTATACATGTTTGTGCGTGCCATTGATTTTATGTACCAAGTTTTTGTACTTATTGTGTTTTTTTCTCTGTATTGTTGCACATATCCTCTGTAGTATTCCTTTTGACAACTACTCGATGTGCATGTTGAGTTCCCATATAACTGGTTTCTTTGTACATGATAATGTCACATAGAGCCCTCACTTGAGACTATACATAAGTACATAAAGTTACATGCACTGTCTTATAGGATTGGTCCTTTGTACATGCACTGTGATCGCATAGGATTGGTCCTTTGTACATACATCATGTTCCCATTGCATTCGTCCTTCGAACATGACAATATATATGATTGGTCCATTGTACATGCATCCTATCACCGTTGGGTGGGTCATTGTAAATGCATCGTGTTTCCATAGGATTCGTCATCTCAACATACATCATGTCCCTGTGGGATTGGTCCTACAATTGTATGCATACAATGTACACTTGCCCAGCACACTGTTTACATATGGCTAATAACAACACCTATGTTCACCACAACACGTGTAGGGCATTAGTTCCTACACACTGGCATTATCTTTCTGTGGCCGGTGGAGAAGCATCTAACCCATTTGGCATAACCTTTGCTCAACTCATCGTTTTTATGCCTCTCCTACCAAGCTGTACCTTTTGCTGTGTGCTGGTTTATACACCCGTATGTATTGGTATAGATTTTGTTAATGAACCTTTATCATTCTTGAGCACAACACACATGCACACACACACACACACACACACACACACACCACACACACACACACAACACACACATATGTTCATACACTGACACATACAGATACACTCCTAATATCACACACTCACAGATGCATATCAGAGTTCGATTGGCTATATTCTGCCATGAAGACAGTCAATGATACTTCTTTGAAACAAATATGAATAATTAAGTATTTGCAGATAGAAATCTAAAGATGTATGAATTAATTTAATAATGATGCATATGATTGTGTCAACAAAAATGTCATTTTCAGCTATCGTTCCCTGGAGAGATTTTCAAAATTATATTGTTGGCCACCGGCCATAGGTAGGCCAGGTCCACAGTTCCTGCAACATGTGTATCACTTTAATGTCCTACACACTTGCATCATCATCTTTCTCTAGTTAGTGTACAAAGGGTCTAATAAAGCGTTCCTGGTTGGCATAATCCTTGGTCAACTTCACATCATATAATATGCTGCTCCCAGCTATGTGGCTTACAGTGTATGTACAAGTGCAGAGATTTTGGCCTTTATTTGCTTGCACACACACGTTCAGCTCACAGTGAGTAAGTACATGAACATGACCTCAAAAAAACCTTATGCATGAGTATATTTTGTGCAGATGGGTCAGTACAATCCTTGAGCGTGCACACACACACACACAAATGCACACACACAATACTTATGCACTAATATTACACATGTGTCAAAACTTTATAACACTCTCTAATTATGACTATAACCACGTAGCGTAAGTCTGTCCCTCTGACTCATTCTCTGCACGTTTATCATGAAGTTTGAACACTCAAGAGGCCACTGATTTTATTCTCAATTTCTGTGCCACTTTCTGTTTTTTCTTCTGTATGTATTGTTGTATGTAGGTCTCTCTAGACGTATTCTCTTCCATTAGTACTCAGTCTGTACAAGTGCTCAACTCACATACATGTATATGTTTTGAGTACCGTCATTATTAGAAAGTGTTATAATGTTTTGCCAGATGTGTAATAGTGTATAGGTTGTGTGGTGTGTGTGTGTGTGTATGTGTGTGTGTGTGTGTGAGTGTGTGAGTGTGTGTGGTAAAGGTTCATCTATGCTGCTAAGGTGTGTGTACCAGCTTTCCTCCGCTGCTGCTGCAAGGTGCAAGATTATTATACACATTCATTAAGTTGGTTCCATCGTCTTGCAAACTGAGAAGTTATCTTCTCATTTGCCTCATGTATGGGTGAGGCAAAAACAGTTACGAACAGCTAGCTTAGTTCAAGGTGAAGAATGGGTGGAGAATGGCAGAACAAAGAAGTTATCAAAATTTATTGTGGATTGATATATGCAATAATGGCGCAAATTGAACAGGAAATGTGCATCAACTTTGCACAGCTGCATCTACGGATAGAGTAAAAATTAACCAACATAAAAATCAATAGCGACAGGACCCCTCTACGTGTACACGGAATTTGTGAACGTTCTCACATGAAGATGTGGTGGTTTTGAACCTCATGATGTATCAGACCTCGTAGCATCGGCACTGTCTTGTTATAAGACACCAAAATAGGTTTTCACATACATGTAACAAAATTGTGTCGTATGAAGTTTTAAACATAAGAAGTCAAAGTGTTACCCATTTGGAAGTAATAGCGATTCAAACGTGATGCATTTTTGTAACTTTTATACATAACGATACGGCATTTTCGTAGGAATCGACCCTATTATTATATATGCGAAGGCTCATAAAACTGTCCCATGGTATTTATTGATTATCGGTATTATTTCATCATGCCAACATGCATCGTACACATGTAATACTCACTGAATAGATGCGATAATGGAACAATGCTTCTGCCCCTTCCTCGTCATGCAGCTGACCTAGGAGACCCGTCCGGTGACCTTCTTATTGCAGCAACAGTATTGGGGTCACTTACTGTGGCAGGGTGTATAGTCTGCTGCGCCTGCATCTACGCCATTATGCATACTCTGCATCAGCGAACGGGAACTCATCTAGCCTCACGGCCAGTACATTACCGTAACAATTCACAGGTATGATTCAAGTTAGCAGTGGGAGGTAACGAGGATGGTAGTGTATGTATGTATGCCTTGTGCATGATGGAGTTAGGGCAACATATACAGTGCAATGTGAAGCTTGTGAAGAATTTTCAGCTGTTACATCTAGACAGTTGCATGCTGATATACATCAACCAACCCCTTTTAAATATTTCTAAGAGGATAGCTGGTTGCAGGAGATAGGATGTTAGTCAGAACACTTAAATCAGTTACCGCAATAGTGTACAATGATAAGACCTTGAAACGTTAAAAAATGCATGACATACTATGTCGTTGGGGGTGTGGCTGAAGGGAGGCAGTTTGGGGCAAGTGTATGGCTTTACCCTCTTCAATTAGCCATGTATATTGTGCCTGAATGCACAAGTAGCAACAGGCTGTGGTGACCACCACTACCACTACTGCCCCAGTCATCACTGAAACCATCACCACCCGTCCAAGGGAGCCAAATGTACCAACTACTAGAAGGCCCTCCTTCAAGCCAGTGGACTCGCAGCTGAAGCAGGCTCCACCCCCCACATATCATGATGCTTTAAAATGCAATGAAGCACCTCCGGTTCCTCCTCCCCAGTACAATGCACCTCCTCCCCAGTACAATGCTCCTCCCCCTGAGCACTCGGAATGATATCTTGACATGGTGATGCTATTTGACAGAGATCCAGTTAGAATTTCTGAATTGGGACAGACATAATTATGTATGTTATTAAATTAATGTGCTTTTATGCTCAAGGCTTTACTTTTTTATTATTATATTTCCTGTATCATTGTGAGGTATGGGCGTTTATGGGACATGTACAGTGTAGGTGTCAGGTGCCATGAGTGAAATGCCTACATCAACACGTAGGGATATGACATCGGTGATGTAAAAATGGAGTAATGACCATGAGCATGAAAGGAAAATGAAACTCAGATCTTTATTTATCAAGTTTTAATGAAGAAGTAATGACACCGCCCTACATGTATGTGTAGCATACATTCTATAAGTATCAGTCATTCAATATGCAGCAACACTCATTTCCTTTGAATTTGAGTTATGGGCGGTAAAGAAGGAGCGGAACTAGGTACGAAGGCGGCCAGTGCATGGGACTTTTTTTCAAACCGCACTGTTTTGTGTGACCACACATCAGCTCGATGGCCAACATAGGTGTTGATTTGTTAATGCAGTACCTATTTTTAGCTACCAATAACTATGATGTAATAGTCGCAAATAGTTATGCAACAGTCTTGAGCACTGGCGATACGATAACCAAAATATATATTGCGGATCACGTGGTTTATGACTCGAGGCCGGGTACGCATGCGCAATCAGCTCTTGAAATGTGGTCATTCAGCGGTTGTGTGTGATGTTTCGCGTGACCAGGCACTACTATTCAGTGCATGGTGTATTTTACTTGTTTACTTGCTCGCCACCAGACCGGCAGTGATTGCAATCAACCCATGCTATTCGTTAAACGTGAAATTCCGAGGCTGCAGGTAAAGTTGAGATTTAATTGTTCATGCTATGCTTCACGGCAGTGTTTAGCCAATTAGCAGTTTTTCAGCTTTATTCTACCCGCCCATGCAGATGGAGGTGCTCGATGTTTCAGTGCAGAAGGAGTATTTCACTGCGTGCAAATTTCTGGTTTGCTAGTTGTAGTAGCTATCTCAGCTTGCAAGAAATTCTGAAGCTAACATATTATTGGACTGAAGAGTTTCCTGTCACGATGGCTGTGAGGTGGAGCGGAATTACATAGTCGACTAGTATAAATTTGCCTTGACGTCTGTGCCGGCTGTGTACATGATCACAATGATCGGAAGACCGGGGACAGTTGTGGAAATCTGAACTAACATGTATGCGCAAAACACACCAGCAGCCTGGTAGTCTATTTCAAGGTCTATACATTGAAGGAAAAAGGGTATATCGTTATTGCTACAAGCCGTTCTCCAGGGAACACTCACTCTTTCTAGGCACATTGAACGGCATCACAAGACCAACTAAAGAATGATATCTTAGTATAGTTAGTGCCAAAAATGAAATATCAGTTCTAAAGCCAAATGAGAAATTGCAGCTCGAGCAGTATTTTACATCACATCAGTCTGCACACAAGTCGAGCACAATAAAGCATGCATGAAGTGATAAGTTGCTCTCACCCAGTTCCTGCTGACAGTGAATTTGCTGCATGCATCCTAAGAGATTCCTTCAAAATGCCTTTCAGGACAAATGTCCCCAAAATTATAGACAGGCTGTATCACTGTACACTTACTGCTGCATAGAGTGGGCGTGGTCCGGCCTGGCAAGTCCCTGGCCTGTCAGGCCGGTCTGACAGCTGGCCTTTGGCATCTCTGTATACAAGAGTGGACGCCTTAAACGCGACGCGGCTGTCAAGACACCGTTAACCATTCTGTCAATTTTTTTTACCTCACTATCAGTGTAGCAGGATAGCCTACCCCCCCCCCCCCCCCCCCCCCCCCCCCCCCCTAACAATTGTCCGGCCGAACAACGTATATCCTAGGGTACGTTGTAACCCCTAGGACAATAATTCTTATAGAGCTAGGAGTATTGGTCCGCTTTAGGATTTGCTGTCTCCCTTCGTTTAAAGCAAGGCCTTACCATCAATCGATAATTTTTAGTGCAGTTGCGCTCTCCTGAAGAACTTTGAGTATTGATCACTTTGATGATCAACATATTAGCTATTCCTTGCCCCACGCAGCGTCATTCCAATACATTGAGGACATCTATGCATTTTAAGTCAAAAATATTTTCCGATTGCATCAGTGGATAGAGACAAATCGGAAAATCATAATGATATATATTTTATGGCATTTGCACTGAAAGAAAAAGTGCTAAAAATTGTCAAAGAATAAGGAATTAGTTGTTGCGGTTGCGGTCATTACGTAATGCAGTAAGTCATGCTTTACGTCAAGAACTAGTAAACTAATGTAACCGCGGTTTGTGCACGAGATCTCAGATCGATCCTCAACACATAACCATTTGCGGAAATGCTTCTTCTAAGTCGGAGGTGGCAACTGAGCTTTATAGCCGCGCCTCAGCCTGTCTTCTTCCTCAGTTCACTAGCGTTTGTGTCCAAATATTTTAGTTCTGTGCCTTAGTTGAATATCATGAGAATTAAGGAGGAGACCAGATTGCGAGTACCGTTATCTCGGAGTCGCCTTTTCTGTCATGTCGGCCCGATTCCTTTTGAGATAGAGCAAACCTTCCTTCACCGCGAAACTGTATTGCTCTTCTGCGAATCGATACTCGCCGTGTTTCAGATCCTTACTAATCTCGTTGTAGAGTGGTATTTACTGATCTTCATCGTTCACTCTTATAGAGCCAATGCGTCACACACTTCCGTTTGAGAACATGTGGCGAAGATAAATAGCAGGTGTTATACGGTATAGAGACTCGAGGCTCAAAGTAACACATCCGAACCAAGAGATTGAAGTTACAACATTAACAGCGGAGGGAAGGGAGGGGGGAGGGGACAAGCTATCCTTAAAGCGGACAACGTATACTGGTGTCCAGCCAATCCGGGGGGACAAACTATCCTGTTACACCGGTGCTTATACTCAAACCATCGAATGCACTTGGTCTAATGCAAAGAAAAAAATCAAACAAATGAACGGCACCTCCAAGAAGCTGTTCTCTACGTATCTGCTGGAATTTCTGTGGAGGAAAAGAAATTGGGAAAAGAAATTGGGAAGAAACTGAACACCATTTAGCACATGTCTGTACACAATGTGTAAACTGTTACAATTTTATAACCTTGTTTATGCTATAGATTTTGAGTCAGTTCACTAATGATCAGATTATGACTTGACGGAAACAGGTATGTAAATGTGTAGTATTTTGTTTTAATTCAGTCTTCGTGTACATGTACGGCGCTGTATACTACCTAATTTTATTTCATGCTAAAAATATTGAAGCTGTGTAATCACAAATGCTTAGTTCTTTACTGCGAATGCATGAACGTTAGCTTCATGCCCAGACGAACATTACATAAGCATCATTGCTTAATAAGTGTTTGTGCAAATGGTGGTTTGAGCACGAGACTACATGAATGTATCTGCAGTCAGTGTTTCTGTGTTTTGTCAAAAGATTGGAAGAAGGAGGCGCCACTAGGAACTACTCATGTTTGGGCTGATTGAGCACACGGCGGTTTGAAAGGTAGGCCCTCCTTTATAGAGCACTTTATCGCAAATTTCTTCTTCAGATAGTGTGGCAGTTGTTCTATTGAAATATTGATGTGCGCATAGTCTGAATAATAAGTGCCTGTAAAAGTTTAGCTATGTGAATTATTCTTTTACAAATGCATATCATTACTAGCGGACGTGAGTGCCAATAAATGCCCCACTAAAATACTGCAGCGTTGCACTCCAAACGATTGTAATGCATTGCCAAGAATATTGACAAAAGGCCCTTCTTTTTCAGGATACCCCCTTTTCACTGCAGCTATGCATTTGGCCACTTCTGCTTTCTATAGTCAGAGATAGTGGACTAATGTTTTGTGTGTTTTTGTGTTGGATAATGACTTACAAGTGCCTTCACTGATTTCTGTTTTCAGTAGATTGTTTTAGCAGATCCACAACTAGGTTTTTTTTTTCTCTCCATGTACCAAGGCCACATATGATTCAACCTGCTGCAACACTTCCTGTGCATGCAAGGCATATTCGACGTCAACATGGATCCATGGAAGTCTTTCGTCTAATCACTTCGAATTTTGCAATATAAGAAGGGGTAGCATCTTACTGTTGGTCTTTATATCACATTATACTTACATTTGTAATGTGTACATTGTAACATTATATAAATGTGATTTTAGAGCTCCTACCTCAATTTCATTCCATGCATGCTCTATCTGCTCTTTGAAGCGGACTAGTGCCAAATAAAAGTTGGTACCTATTTCGCTAACAAATCAGCTAAATACATATGTGTCAACAATATTCACAATTTGGAACTCATTTTAAATGTTCTACCTCCCTTGTCCCCTCTGATCTTTAACCACACCTCACTGGCTGGTATACACCCTTCATGCCAGGTAAGCCTGCAACCATGACTTTAAAAGTAATTTCACTCTTACCTTTTTCATTTAAGAAGTGGACAATCTTATCTACCAGATGGGGAAAGGAGCTCCTTTGATTTCATCTCAACCCAAAGGAAGTGGAAATGTGAAGGGAGCAATCTCTCCTTTGAGGTTATCACCCACAATGTGGCTGGAGAGATGTAACGCATCCCATTCTTCACTAGCCAGATGAATCCCTGATGATTACAGCCACCTGAAAAAGCAGTGAGTTACTTTTGCTGCATGCATTTATGAAATCATATATACTGTCATAGAAGTCTCAATCTATTCCAAGGTATAGCAAGACCAGCCTTTATTGCCAATACCTGAGCTGGACCAATCTCAATGGATGATGAGATGCTTGCAGTATCCAACAAACATTCATCTTCATCACTAAGGGTGAGAACTTCTTTTTGGATGAGGGCAGATGCTTCTCCTCCACTGATGGTCCTTGAGCAGGCAGCTGTGGTTTGATGCTAATTGGTTTAGTTGACTTGGATGAATATCATTGGCTAAATTGAGGGTAGATATAATGTAACCTCACTACCAGTCAAAACATTTTCTTAACTGCTCCTCCTGTAACAAGCTGTACAACACCTTTGTCGGGACTTGTACAGATGCATGGCCCTCTTCAGCAGCTCAGCAGCTTGTTTGTCCTCTCAGGTGTAAGGGATGGTACACACACTCATGCCCTTCATAATCACCAGTTCTAATGTCCC
This sequence comes from Ephydatia muelleri, assembly GCA_013339895.1. Lineage (NCBI taxonomy): Eukaryota > Metazoa > Porifera > Demospongiae > Spongillida > Spongillidae > Ephydatia > Ephydatia muelleri. The sequence goes on from JABACO010000005.1 coordinate 6,505,656, forward strand.
TGTTGCAACCAGCACAATGTCTTTCAACATCTGATAGCAGCAGGGTATCGCATTGGATGCTGGTCTGACATGTGCATGATGGAACCAAGGGACCATCGTCTGAGGAACAGGGACAGCTCACAGCACCAGATGCTACACTGTGTGCACTCTGTGAGGCACTTGGTGCATACCAGTGCACTGCACATCAATTTTAGTGGTTGTGAAAGAACGTTAGAACACAGTGCACACTTCAGCTCCAGTAAGATCAACAGGTTGTACATGGTGGCCAAAGGTGGACTAGGCTCATGCAAGAAAGGTGGTGGAGAGACAATGTTCTAAAGATGAGCTATTAATGTATTTGGTGATATGCCTGCTTGGCGAACGCTTCCTGCTTTTGGTGTCCACTTGCACATGCACTGAATGCTTAAATACCTGTGCGCCATAATGTCCTATTATTGTACATGCAAGTACCTTGATTGATGATCTGTATGTTTCTGCCACCGAAGTATACTGATTGTACACTTGCAATGAACCCCCTTCATTATGGCACTAATTGTTCTCTCGATCGAATGCTTAGTAGAACCTTTCAGGATGCGCACCATAGAGGTGTTGACGTCAAAAGCGACTTCACTTTTCCAATTAATTAAGAGTTTCTAAGCTTGCGAGAAAGTACTTGGCCTCATCTTTGCCATCTGAGCGGGTATTTTCTAGAGCCAAGCTTATTCAACAATGTCAAAGGTGGAATCTTCTCCCTCAGCGACTGGAGGCATGCGTAATACTTAAGCACAATGCACACAGCAAAAACAGAATGATGCTTTTCACTCTTTGTCACTCCGGCTCAGTTGGAGTGACATAAAATGGAGTGACTTTCACTCTTTTTACGCTACGCGCTAAATAGTGTGACGGAGTGAATTGATACGGAGTGATTGTCACTCTTTAAAAATGTTCATGTAACGTGCCGTGTATTAATAAGGAAACAGACCTCTATATCTCGTGCCCAGACCTTAAAGTACGTCTCACTGTTGCAGATCAATGACATCACCACACGGTTGGGGTAAGGTGTTTTTTTTCCTTAGAACAAAACAACTTAAAGGACTGTTGTGTGTGTGTGTGTGTGTGTGTGTGTGTGTGTGTGTGTGCGTGCGTGTGTGTGTGTGTGTGTGTGTGTGTGTGTGTGTGTGTGTGTGTGTGTGTGTGTGTGTGTGCGTGTGTGTGTGTTGTGTTTAGCTTAATGCATGCTGCGTAACTTATTTTTAAAAAGCTGCAGGGCGTAGAATCAGAGATAATATATAAAATCTCTGGTAGAATCCCACAAGTGTGATCCGAGCAATGATGCACAGAGATCAACATCTACCAAGACTGAAATTCACTGAATGTTACGGAAAAAGCAGACCTCATCCAACAAAGCTTGAGTGAACGCTGTTATTTAGAAGGACTCTGCAAGCTACCAACAAGGTGACTCTCTGTGTGTGCGTGATGCCACCACACTGTTAAAAAAAGGGTGTTGCCACAACACACTTAGGGGTGTTCGTACGCCTGTTTAGGAATAACACCCCATGGAGTGTAGTGGTAACCGCTCAGGAGTGTTACAGCCAACACCCCTGAAGTGTAGCCAATACACTCTATAGGGTGTTGACAAAGGCATCAATAGTTCGTGCATGCACCGTAATCTTACGATACAACATAAATTGATCTTAATAAACTATACAACAACAGTTGATGATTTTAATAAAAAGTTGACAACAAATACAAACATACATGTACAACAAAACTATAAACATGTCTTTAGGGCCTATACGACGATCGAGTAGTCCTGGAGTGTTTCTCTGCATGCTTCGGACACTAAACAAATGAAGGAAACACATGCATATATATAACGGTCAGGTTCCAATATGAGACATGTCTAACCTTTTTAATTGAATCTTGGGTGCAGCCATCAGTCCGATGACGGTCATGTTCGCTAAGCAGATCGGTGACAATAACAACGTCAATCGTACAGATTGTTAAGCTTACCTCGAAGGCTTGCTAGAGCCAGCGTGTCATATGACCTTTGTAAGGGCGTTCGCGACAAGGTACTTACCTGCCTTAAGCAGTGGCTCATTATAGTGGGTAGCGCAGCACACAGTAGTAGCCGAATTTTCCTTAGCTAGAGCGTATAAACAGGCATTCCGGTCCGATCGCGAACTGCTGTTCTCGATGAACTCTCTTCAAAGCGCTCAACTCGTCTTACTCAAATGCATCGCTCAACGCTGGAAGGAAACAAATAGCTAACCAAAAAGTCGTGTAACACCGAACTTACCTGTTCATAAATAACAGAACGTGTTTCTAAAGGTCACGCATGCGCAACGAAATATATTTTTAGCATGAACTTACATGTATATTTGTTACAATTGTGGATAATCAACATGTCTCACGATGACAAGAAAGGACACAAATAGCTAGGGTACACTGTAGGTATTCAGGATGTCTAAGATATAGAGTTGTCCAAATGTGAGGAAAGCTATACAGGACTTTTGAGTAGTTCCAATTGCAAAAAGTGCACTTCTCTCAGAGTGTCCAACAGTATTTCTGTGTATGTATGAATGTGTGTGTACATGTATGCATACACATACACACATGAATTATACACATACACACATGTGCATGTGTGTTAATATGTGTGCATTGTGTGTGTGAATTCGTGTGTATGTGCGTATGTGTGTATGTGCATGTGTGCCATGTGTGTATGCAGGCCTGTAGCCAGGGGGTTGGTCAATCCCCCTTGTTTGATGCCTGATTGTGAGGCCCCCCCCCCCCCTTTCATATTTGGCTAAATGTGAGGCCCCACCTCCCCCCTACCCCAACAGTCCTGCAGTCCTATTAATCGACCCCCCCCCCCTGCCAGACTTCCTGTATACGAGCCTGCGTATGCATGTGTACATGTGTGCATTGTGTGTGCATGTGTGTGTATGTGTTCATATGTGTAAGTGTGTGTCTGTCATGCACATGTGTGCATGTGTGTGCATGTGTGTGTGCTTGTGTGTGCATGTGTGAATGTCTGCACATGTGTGCATGTATGCATGGAGTGTGCATGTGTGTGCATGTGTGTGCATGTGTGTGCATGTGTGTGCATGTGTGTATGTCTGCACGTGTGTGCATGTGTGCATTGTGTGTGCATGTGTGCATTGTGTGTGTGTTCATTGTGTGTGTTAGCATGTGTATACGTGTGTGTTGTGTGTGCACATGTGTGTGCATGTGTGTGTATGTGTATGTATGTGTCTGTACATGTGTGTATGTGTTCATATGTTAGCATGAGTCTGTCATGTACGTGGTACATGTGTGTGTGCATGTGTGTGCATGTGTGTGTGCAGCGTGTGTGCATGTGTGCATTGTGTGTGTGTGCATGTGTATGTGTGGCATGTGTGTGTGTACATGTGTGTGACGCACATGTGTGTATGTGTGTATACATGTGTGTGTGGTTATGTGTATTTGTGTGTGAGTACATATGTATGTGTGTACGTGTGTATACATGCATGCGCATGTGTGGTTATGTGTATGTGTGTGCAGCTCGTGTAAAAATTTGTACGTATAAGTGCATCTGTTATGCAAACATGTGCATGCATATGGACATTGTCAAACAATTAATAGTTATTGTATTTATCTCGTATCAGTCATTACACCAAACCAGGCATACATTTTGACCGAAGTGTCACAAAAATGATATTTAATCCCACAGCAACACTGTACCTACAAAAAGGGTTCAAACACTGTCACTAGTGAAGTACTTTAGCCTACCCTTACAAGTGTTTGACAGCATTCATTCATCCAGCATATTTCTTCACGATAGTTATCAGGATCTGCATGTGTATATAGACATATGTAGCCGCATGAATGCATGAACACTTTTAGCATACATCCAATGTTCAAGCTGCAACAGGTCTGTTAAATATTTTTTAAAGGACTACCTACATGCTTTCTGCTAGATGTCATGCAATATGCTGCTTCCTTGAGCTATATGTGATATTACATGCATACATATAATAAATACTTGTGAGTAATAATGTATATGTTCCCATGCCATTTTACTAGGGTGTGGTCTAAATAGAATCCAGATGAATTTTAATACACAGTCACTGTTACCACACAAGCACTGCCATTGTACTTAACCTTCACTCTCAGCACAAAGTGGCATGCAGGATAATAAACAAGCTTGCATCAAATTTGACATTTAGCAGCATACTGGGGTACTACAACACGCTAGCGAACTATACACACAGCAGTGCACATACATGAACATTGCACGCAAGCCTTCATAAGCAAATCGAGATTACATGCATGTATACGGTAATTACATGCTGAAAAAGCAGCGTGTAGGCCTACTAGTATACCTACTAGATATCCACACGCGCACGCGCCCCTCGGGTCACCAACGCACGGGCGATGGCCAGCCTATGGTAGACGTTTTGTACTGGTACGTTGTGTCACATGTGTGCGTGCATACCACTTGAAGTCCAGTATCACCTCCAACTACGAAGTCACAGCTGCCATCATAGTCATATCATCTACCAAACCACGCCCTCTCCGTCAGAAAGTAATTACTAAACAAGACTGGGAACTATCCTACTGGGGTGTAAATGCGGTAAATCAGTGTTATGACAACACACCTTTAAAACGACCTAACACCCCACCCTTGCTGGGGGTTGCTCCTAACACCCTAACGTAGTCTGCCAACACCCCAAGATGTCAGCTCAACACCCTTGTGTGTTGCCCTCCTTGGGCTGTAACACCCCTCAAACCTAACACCCCTCGGGCCTTTTTTTTTAACAGTGCACCTTACCCTCCCACTTACCTATACAGGTGATCAAGCTGACAGTCCACAATTAGATGTACCAAAATAGGGAAACATGTCCTACTATGATAGGTGTGGTCCTTGGGCCTTGTGTACAAGTATGTGAGGGAGTGTAGGGTGTGGTTGTAATTTTCTGGCTTCATGTGTGTGTGTGCGTGTGTGTGCGTGTGTGTGTGTAAGTGTGTGTGTGTGTGTGTGTGTGTCTGCCGCATTACGCTCCTCAACGAAACGCGCTATGTACTCCTCTGCACCAGCTAAGTGTTCTATTGGTTCCCAGGTGTCATCTTCAGGCCCGAATCCTTCCCAGCGCACCAAATACTTAGGCACACCTTTTTCCTGTCGTTCGGCGATGATATCCTGAACGTTATACAAGTCCTGGTTGGCAGCTTTGTCGTAAGCGTGAAGCGGCGTTCGCTGAATTCCACCAGGTTTGCCATGAGGTTTCACAGGCTTTTTTGGCTCTGATACTTGTCGCTTTTTCGAATTCTTCGGGGGCATGCTGTGGAACGGGCAAGTGTGATTTTAATAATTTCAAGTTGACGTTATCTGTTATGAGGCAAGAGGATTCATGGCGGATGCTGTTGAGCCATACAATATTGCGTAATGTTTGTCGTAGAGTGCGATGCTTTGATTTGCGCCTTATGTACATCACTGCGCCACAGCATTTAGTATGCAGAGCTGTGCAGAGTCTGCATATCAACCATATGCAGACGGGTATCATTGAAGTGTTCATATGCAGACGTCTGCATATGAACACTTCAATGATACTCATCTGCATATGGTTGATATGCAGACTCTGCACAGCTCTGCATACTAAATGCTGTGGCGCAGTGTGCATCTTCCCAATAAACTAAAATGAATAGCATCTATAATAATATGGGCTGAGTATCTGTGATTGACGTGCTAATATTAAATTAAAATCGGATAAACCTGAAAAACCTAGGTAATCGCTGGCAAATTAATGATGCATAAATCGCCAAAATCGATTGCATGTTTCTAATAACCGATTTGCAAGTTGCTATAAACCTGAAAAATCGATTAGACTTTTTTTCATAGTCGAAATAATCGATTTTAATTTTTAAAAAAGGTTACACACCTTAATAACAAGACGAAAGGTTACGGAAGAAAGCTGACTACGCCCAACAAAGCTTGACGCGAACGTTTACGACCAGACTACTAAAATGTACGAACGAATATTTCTTTTATGGGTTGTTATCGAATCAAATTTATTAACGATTCACTTGATCGATCACGTGGCTAAATCACTAGGTTGTTGCGACAATTATTGGTACATGGTTTAAAGTCAATGAATCACACGCTAGATTCGCACGTGAGCTGTCGGAGTGAGAATGCGTGTGTGTTGATTATCACTCTGGTACGCTAATGAGTGGAATTCACTCCGTAAATGGAGTGTTATAGTTACAGCACTCCACATCAATGTTTATTTTTTTTAATCATAACAAAAGTGTTATAAATAGTACACAGCATACACTTAGACAAAAATAAATAATAATATTTGCTGTGTGCAAGGATGATGAATTTAGTTATACGTCTCCACTTCTGCGTACTGCGTACTGCATGCATAATCGGTGTATAATCATGTAATTTGTTTGCCATAACAATCAATCTAATTACATGTATTCACCAGCAGGGCTGACCTTCGGTAACCTGCATGCTGGTGACCCGTGAGATAAGTTAGCTAAATCAGGCAACTGTAGGTGAAAGAAATGAATGGCATTTTCTTTCCTTATAGCCACTCTCTGTACAAACCCAACCCTTGTGCAATAACAATGGACTATAGGGTGCCCCTGCCAGCCAACTCCAGAATGGCCTACACCACCATCTCCAGAGTGGCTGGAAACACAACCTCCTGCATGAAAGGCTAAGGGGGGGGGGGGGGCAATTCGCTTCAGGTTCCATACGAAAAGTGGGGGGCGGGGGGCAATTCGCTTCAAGTTCCATACGAAAAGTGGGGGGGGGGGGGAGTCCGCTTCAGTTGATTGGCACACAGAAAATACGTTATCGTTAATAATAAACGGTTATAATTTTGACCGAGGGGGGTGCTCAAGCACCCGGAGCACCCACCCCCCCCCCCCCCCCCCCCCCCCCCCCGGATACGCCACTGCATGCGTTTGTGAGTTCTCGTTGACGCGATAATTAATTATCTCTGGTCTATTTCGGCGCCCCCTCAACCCTGCGCCCGGGGACATATGTCCCCCCCCCCCCCTCGCTACGCCACTGCTCCTCCACTGATGGTCCTTGAGCAGGCAGCTGTGGTTTGATGCTAATTGGTTTAGTTGACTTGGATGAATATCATTGGCTAAATTGAGGGTAGATATAATGTAACCTCACTACCAGTCAAAACATTTTCTTAACTGCTCCTCCTGTAACAAGCTGTACAACACCTTTGTCGGGACTTGTACAGATGCATGGCCCTCTTCAGCAGCTCAGCAGCTTGTTTGTCCTCTCAGGTGTAAGGGATGGTACACACACTCATGCCCTTCATAATCACCAGTTCTAATGTCCCTGTTGCAACCAGCACAATGTCTTTCAACATCTGATAGCAGCAGGGTATCGCATTGGATGCTGGTCTGACATGTGCATGATGGAACCAAGGGACCATCGTCTGAGGAACAGGGACAGCTCACAGCACCAGATGCTACACTGTGTGCACTCTGTGAGGCACTTGGTGCATACCAGTGCACTGCACATCAATTTTAGTGGTTGTGAAAGAACGTTAGAACACAGTGCACACTTCAGCTCCAGTAAGATCAACAGGTTGTACATGGTGGCCAAAGGTGGACTAGGCTCATGCAAGAAAGGTGGTGGAGAGACAATGTTCTAAAGATGAGCTATTAATGTATTTGGTGATATGCCTGCTTGGCGAACGCTTCCTGCTTTTGGTGTCCACTTGCACATGCACTGAATGCTTAAATACCTGTGCGCCATAATGTCCTATTATTGTACATGCAAGTACCTTGATTGATGATCTGTATGTTTCTGCCACCGAAGTATACTGATTGTACACTTGCAATGAACCCCCTTCATTATGGCACTAATTGTTCTCTCGATCGAATGCTTAGTAGAACCTTTCAGGATGCGCACCATAGAGGTGTTGACGTCAAAAGCGACTTCACTTTTCCAATTAATTAAGAGTTTCTAAGCTTGCGAGAAAGTACTTGGCCTCATCTTTGCCATCTGAGCGGGTATTTTCTAGAGCCAAGCTTATTCAACAATGTCAAAGGTGGAATCTTCTCCCTCAGCGACTGGAGGCATGCGTAATACTTAAGCACAATGCACACAGCAAAAAACAGAATGATGCTTTTCACTCTTTGTCACTCCGGCTCAGTTGGAGTGACATAAAATGGAGTGACTTTCACTCTTTTTACGCTACGCGCTAAATAGTGTGACGGAGTGAATTGATACGGAGTGATTGTCACTCTTTAAAAATGTTCATGTAACGTGCCGTGTATTAATAAGGAAACAGACCTCTATATCTCGTGCCCAGACCTTAAAGTACGTCTCACTGTTGCAGATCAATGACATCACCACACGGTTGGGGTAAGGTGTTTTTTTTCCTTAGAACAAAACAACTTAAAGGACTGTTGTGTGTGTGTGTGTGTGTGTGTGTGTGTGTGTGTGTGTGCGTGCGTGTGTGTGTGTGTGTGTGTGTGTGTGTGTGTGTGTGTGTGTGTGTGTGTGTGTGTGTGTGTGTGTGTGTGTGTGTGTTGTGTTTAGCTTAATGCATGCTGCGTAACTTATTTTTAAAAAGCTGCAGGGCGTAGAATCAGAGATAATATATAAAATCTCTGGTAGAATCCCACAAGTGTGATCCGAGCAATGATGCACAGAGATCAACATCTACCAAGACTGAAGTCACTGAATGTTACGGAAAAAGCAGACCTCGTCCAACAAAGCTTGAGTGAAACGCTGTTATTTAGAAGGACTCTGCAAGCTACCAACAAGGTGACTCTCTGTGTGTGCGTGATGCCACCACCCTACCCTCCCACTTACCTATACAGGTGATCAAGCTGACAGTCCACAATTAGATGTACCAAAATAGGGAAACATGTCCTACTATGATAGGTGTGGTCCTTGGGCCTTGTGTACAAGTATGTGAGGGAGTGTAGGGTGTGGTTGTAATTTTCTGGCTTCATGTGTGTGTGTGCGTGTGTGTGCGTGTGTGTGTGTGTGTAAGTGTGTGTGTGTGTGTGCGTGTGTGTGCGTGTGTGTGTGTAAGTGTGTGTGTGTAAGTGTGTGTGTGTGTGTGTGCGTGCGTGTGTGTGTGTGTGTGTGTGTGTGTGTGTGTGTGTGTGTGTGTGTGTGTGTGTGTGTGTGTGTGTGTGTGTGTGTGTGTGTGTGTGTAAGTGTGTGTGTAAGTGTAATTGACGTTATACACCCGGTATTGCTTTCTTTATCTGCGTACAAACCCACAAGCGCGATCCGAGCTATGATATACGGAGATCAATATATAACAAGACGAAAGGTTACGGAAGAAAGCTGACTACGCCCAACAAAGCTTGACGCGAACGTTTACGACCAGTCTACTAAAATGTACGAACGAATATTTCTTTTATGGGTTGTTATCGAATCAAATTTATTAACGATTCACTTGATCGATCACGTGGCTAAATCACTAGGTTGTTGCGACAATTATTGGTACATGGTTTAAAGTCAATGAATCACACGCTAGATTCGCACGTGAGCTGTCGGAGTGAGAATGTGTGTGTGTTGATTATCACTCTGGTGCGCTAATGAGTGGAATTCACTCCGTAAATGGAGTGTTATAGTTACAGCACTCCACATCAATGTTTATTTTTTTTAATCATAACAAAAGTGTTATAAATAGTACACAGCATACACTTAGACAAAAATAAATAATAATATTTGCTGTGTGCATGGATGATGAACAATTAATTTAGTTATACGTCTCCACTTCTGCGTACTGCGTACTGCATGCATAATCGGTGTATAATCATGTAATTTGTAATCAATCTAATTACATGTATTCACCAGCAGGGCTGACCTTCGGTAACCTGCATGCTGGTGACCCGTGAGATAAGTTAGCTAAATCAGGCAACTGTAGGTGAAAGAAATGAATGGCATTTTCTTTCCTTATAGCCACTCTCGGTACAAACCCAACCCTTGTGCAATAACAATGGACTATAGGGTGCCCCTGCCAGCCAACTCCAGAATGGCCTACACCACCATCTCCAGTGTGGCTGGAAACACAACCTCCAGCATGAAAGGCCTGGGAGGAGGCCAAAGAGGAAGTTGGTGATTTACTCCATATTGTCATACTTATCATTATTACTACGTATTTAATCAGCCGAGAGATGGTTGTGGTGCATGCACATGGACGATTTTTTCATCAGTCTTATGCTTGACAATGTGGCTTATAGAGTGTGTGGACTATATAAGAGACCCTGTAAATTATTAAATGATAGTTGGATTATATCAGTTATTCTGATGGATCTGGACAGGATAAGGGAGCAGAATGGTGGCACTCGTCTTCATCCAAATGGACTCACAAAAGTAAAGCAATGCAAGGCTGTCAGAGGCCTAAATATAACATATCAAGAAAGGAAGGGGGAAAAAAATTACCAAACAATTAAATACGAACATTCTGGTGTAAGAAGCACGAAAACAGGATTTGACTGGGATGAGGCCAGGTAAAATGAAGTAGGCTATATATAGCACACTCAGCATGCTTTGTGCTAAAAATAGCATTTTACCCAGTCCCATTCCTGTCAAATCTTGTTTCTGTACTTTTTACACAACCACAGTCTTTCAAACTTTCTCGTATGAGGTACCGATAAACCAATTATTAAAATAATCTGTAATTGGATTCATCAGTCTACGCAATGCCAATCCTCATCCGCCCCCCTGTTGAAGCGGAATAAGCAATCGCACCCACGCATCTTTCCGTAATGTGGACTGTAGTTTTGCTGTCGTTGGCCTTGGCTTCATCCTCTCAAGGTAAGCGCGTATACACGCTAGTACTGCTTATAACTGCCTAAGCTCACGTGCAGCCCAGTCCCCGTGCTCATCAGGCGCCACCAGAGTGGTTCCCTTCACCAGCTCGCCAGTCACGTACGCCGGTATCGTGGAGGTGTGTCTGAACGGGACGTGGGGTACCGTCTGTGCTGACAGTCCCAACACCCTCTGGAGCGAGAAGAACGCCCAGGTGTTCTGTCAAGGCCTGGGCCTGGGCTTCAGCGGAGCACTCAATCCCGTGGACCAGAGCACGTAAGAAGGGGGGTGGGGCAAGGAAGAGGTTATGAGAGGGAGGGAGAGGGGAGGGGAGACAGGGACCATTCCGCTCCGTCCACTAATTTCTACAACGTAGTCCCCTTTTGTAACTGGATGATAATGGTTCACATGCAGTTCCATGTATCACCTCACACCTCTTCGGGCTTCCCCTCCCCTTGGAATTCCTTATCGTACTGCCGTTGCTATGGACTTTACCGGCAGATAAAACTGTAATGCGGTAGACCTGTCTCTGGTTCAAAGTTATCCCTGTTGCGTTTCGCAGGGGCTGACTCTGCAATATAGTGGTAACTTGGAAATCATATCCTTATGGCGTCACGCCCGGAATTCTAAATATGATTAATAAGTCCTGAGTGCTACCAAATACCATGGTAGCAATGTTGAACAAGCAGTGTGAGTGGGAGCCACACTACTACACGAATTCCAGTAGGGAATTATGTGCTTTTTCATTGAAAGACGAATCATGACCACTATTCCCATACCCACGTCCTGGTCACAGTAAAGATCAAGTGGGTCGATCCCTTAATTCGTTCCTAGAGAAGTGCAACAGGGTCTTTAACTTTACTATCATCAGCTGCACAGGGATAGTTTCTTGAATCCAACATTGCCTACTATCTTTGCACACTTAACATAGATATGCTTTTATCCTTCTTTGGATGTCTTAGGAAGAATTCACGATGTGTGACGTAATTAGCAATTAAAAATCATTGCACTCCATTAATAAATCACACCATTTAAGTACTACTTCCGTGATGCTGGCATAATACTTTCTCAGGATATCTGCAAGCTACCGTAGCCCTCCCACAACACCCATCAACTACAAAGCTGTGAGGTGCAATGGAACGGAGACATCTCTCAGCCAGTGTTCTCACTCTAAGACCACCACTGGGTGTACCCATGCCTCTGATGCTGCTGTGGTCTGCAGACAGAGTTAGTTATTGTGTGGATAATGGCTAGCTCCCTCTTACCCCCATATCCCCTTTCCTCCCATATAAGGTGTCTCTGATGGAGATGTACGTTTGGTAGGATCCCCCACCAATGGACAGGGAGCAGTTGAGATATATGACCAGGCATCACTGAAGTGGTATCGAGTGTGTCCTACAGGATGGACATCCAGTTATGCCTCTGTAGTGTGTCAAACGCTGGGCTACAATACTGGTGTGTCAACTCCATACAGGTAGGTTTGCGAACACTATTTCGATGAGTAAATTTCTGATCAGATATGAAAGTATGCCACAGTGATCATGGGATTGGTATTATGCCACAGTGATCATGGGATTGGTAGTATGCCACAGTGATCATGGGATTGGTAGTATGCCACAGGGATCATGGGATTGGTAGTATGCCACAGGGATCATGGGATTGGTAGTATGCCACAGTGATCATGGGATTGGTGGTATGCCACAGTGATCATGGGATTGGTAGTATGCCACAGTGATCATGGGATTGGTAGTATGCCACAGTGATCATGGGATTGGTGGTATGCCACAGGGATCATGGGATTGGTAGTATGCCACAGTGATCATGGGATTGGTAGTATGCCACAGTGATCATGGGATTGGTAGTATGCCACAGTGATCATGGGATTGGTGGTATGCCACAGTGATCATGGGATTGGTGGTATGCCACAGGGATCATGGGATTGGTGGTATGCCACAGTGATCATGGGATTGGTGGTATGCCACAGTGATCATGGGATTGGTAGTATGCCACAGGGATCATGGGATTGGTAGTATGCCACAGTGATCATGGGATTGGTAGTATGCCACAGTGATCATGGGATTGGTAGTATGCCACAGTGATCATGGGATTGGTAGTATGCCACAGGGATCATGTGATTGGTGGTATGCCACAGTGATCATGGGATTGGTAGTATGCCACAGTGATCATGGGATTGGTAGTATGCCACAGTGATCATGGGATTGGTAGTATGCCACAGTGATCATGGGATTGGTAGTATGCCACAGGGATCATGGGATTGGTAGTATGCCACAGTGATCATGGGATTGGTAGTATGCCACAGTGATCATGGGATTGGTAGTATGCCACAGGGATCATGGGATTGGTAGTATGCCACAGTGATCATGGGATTGGTAGTATGCCACAGTGATCATGTGATTGGTGGTATGCCACAGTGATCATGGGATTGGTAGTATGCCACAGTGATCATGGGATTGGTAGTATGCCACAGGGATTATGGGATTGGTAGTATGCCACAGTGATCATGGGATTGGTAGTATGCCACAGTGATCATGGGATTGGTAGTATGCCACAGTGATCATGGGATTGGTGGTATGCCACAGTGATCATGGGATTGGTAGTATGCCACAGTGATCATGGGATTGGTGGTATGCCACAGTGATCATGGGATTGGTAGTATGCCACAGTGATCATGGGATTGGTAGTATGCCACAGTGATCATGGGATTGGTAGTATGCCACAGTGATCATGGGATTGGTAGTATGCCACAGGGATCATGGGATTGGTAGTATGCCACAGGGATCATGGGATTGGTAGTATGCCACAGTGATCATGGGATTGGTAGTATGCCACAGTGATCATGGGATTGGTAGTATGCCACAGGGATTATGGGATTGGTAGTATGCCACAGTGATCATGGGATTGTTAGTATGCCACAGGGATCATGGGATTGGTAGTATGCCACAGTGATCATGGGATTGGTAGTATGCCACAGGGATCATGGGATTGGTAGTATGCCACAGTGATCATGGGATTGTTAGTATGCCACAGTGATCATGGGATTGGTAGTATGCCACAGTGATCATGGGATTGGTAGTATGCCACAGTGATCATGGGATTGGTAGTATGCCACAGGGATTATGGGATTGGTAGTATGCCACAGTGATCATGGGATTGTTAGTATGCCACAGGGATCATGGGATTGGTAGTATGCCACAGTGATCATGGGATTGGTAGTATGCCACAGGGATCATGGGATTGGTAGTATGCCACAGTGATCATGGGATTGGTAGTATGCAACAGTGATCATGGGATTGTTAGTATGCCACAGTGATCATGGGATTGGTAGTATGCCACAGGGATCATGGGATTGGTAGTATGCCACAGGGATCATGGGATTGGTAGTATGCCACAGGGATCATGGGATTGGTAGTATGCCACAGTGATCATGGGATTGGTAGTATGCCACAGTGATCATGGGATTGTTAGTATGCCACAGGGATCATGGGATTGGTAGTATGCCACAGGGATCATGGGATTGGTAGTATGCCACAGGGATCATGGGATTGGTAGTATGCCACAGTGATCATGGGATTGGTAGACATTGCACAACAGTGCATGTTTCTGGATGTATGGTCATTGTAGGCACCACAGCTTGGTCTCCTTGAGTATGTAAGTATGTATGCATAATGATTACAACTTCATTGCAATGTGTTTATATCTGCCATGCATCGTACTTGATAGACAAATCAGGATGCATTTGTTTCGATGCAAACTGTACCATACTTACTAAATTAACTGATTCTTAAAGCTATGTGGAAAGCAGAATACAATAATTCCAAAAATTCCCTCTGTCCCCACACACAGCTGATTCACACATTTGCATGTCATCAATCAGTCCATATGCCACACCTCCTTTTCCCTATATTCTGTCAGAGGGGTGAATAGGATTGACCTTGTCTGTGTGAGATGGCCAGGTTGCTTGGGTAGGTATGGAGACTGTCGCGTTGGTTTGTGAGGCATTTGGTGGGCGGCATTATTCACCTCATTTAAAGTGAAAAGGTCAGAGGCCACTCTCTGCCATGGATTTGCTGGGAACTTTGTAAGACACTATGGTTCCCATGTCTGGGCACTCATACAGAAGAAGATACTGGTGGATTGTCAACAGACCACCAATACACCCTAAAGTTGGGATCCACTTGGGGTCTTTTTGCCTTTGGCTAGCCTGACTTGCACTAGTTGATGACCAATGAAACTGTATGTATGGTTATAGTTGCAAAGATGCTCTTGACACCATGTCAGTCATGTACAGCTGCAGCTTACCCTTCAGGGACATGCACCACATTGTAACAGAATCTGGCCAGTCTCCATCTAAATCCTGATATTCAAGGAGGCAAGGTTGTCCAGTTGTTTTGGTCTGAGGAGTGCTACCAGGTTTTTGGTTAGTCGTGATTAGAAACTTAGCTTCTCTCCAAACAGGTACGTAGTTTGACAACATCTTGCATTCCCATGCATGTAACTACAAGGCCTATTGCGTATCGGTGTTCCGTTTAATTTCCGTTACTGCAGTTCCAGATAGAGTCTACCTACTGGCAGCTAGGGCCACTCCAAACCCATAGGAGGAAGTGTCAGCTATTTTTGCTGTTGGTGCCTCAAATCTGCACTTGACCAGTTCAGCTTTTATATTATTGAAAGCTTGGATTTGTGGACTGTTCCAAGCCCAAATTGGAGACTTGCTAAGTAGCTCTCTTAGTGACTGTAAGTTTGACCCAATTTGCAATGAATTTTCTTAGCTGGATAATCATCCCATAAACCTTCTTCGTAGCTCAGCCACATTTTCTGTGCACTTTCATCTGCTGTATGGCTTCTGTCTGTTCTAAATCAGCATGAATCCCAGAAACAAATGTTGTCCATGCAGAAACCTAACTGATGACTAGTGAAAGGCACATTTCTCTGGATTCAACGTCACCCTAGCATCCTGAATTTGGCGCGTAACTGAAGTGGCTTTGCATCATGTTCCTCCATGTTATTTCCCCATAACCAAAGTGTCATGTGAGCACTTGTTTGCCAAACTCCGCTATTGGAATCCAGTTTGCTAAAGCATTTGCACCTGCTAACTGAGCCAGTATATCACCCACTCACGACAATGGGTATGCTTCTTGTCACACACTTTCATGTCAGACTATAGGGTCTACGCACACTCTTCTCCTGACTTCTTTGGTATGACTACCATTCCTCCGCACCATAGTGTTGGTAATTCTACCTTGGATATGGTTCCATTGCTCTTCTTGCACCTCATCAAGGAGTGGCAGAGGAATGGATTGAGTCACCACCATCCCCAGTCCTGAAATCACCAAAGAAAATTGACTCAGTCTCTGGCTTTTCTGTGATAGTGTCGACGATGCACAATAGGTTTACAGCCTTTATAGCCTGAAGAACAAGAAGATTGGTCTTAACACAACAAATGACATAGACCGTCTGTGCTGCTGCCGTGGTTCTTCAGTACAGAGCGCTCCCTGGAATTGTTCCAGCACTTTCAGTAGTTAACGTGCATGAGGATCTTTGTAGGTCTAGATTGACTGGGCATTCCAACAACCTGTGTGTCTCTTGGGAGATTGCCATCACCTCTGCCCCTGTCCATGAATAACTTTCCACTTTATTGTCACTCAACTAGACCGCATGGATTCATATTGCTGTAATAGTCCACTGCATAACCTCTGCTGCATATTACTGATTGCTGGTAGTGTCCTTCCACATACTGTATGTGGTACATGACCTAACTAGTTGGGCATCTATCTATTGGGTGATTACCTCTCCCACACCAAGTAGAATGTCTTCCCTGTGGCCTAAGGTTAACTCGTGCTTTTGAGGTTTAGTATTTCTCTGGTGACAATTGAATTTGTCTATGCCAACAGAGTGTTTCTTTCGATGTCTGTTGTTGCTCCATGACAGTTCCTTGTGGCTTATCTATTTCATTGCACTAGTTTTAATTCTAACGTCAGGTCGAGAGCCGACTTTCTAGACATGGCTTTGTCTTACGATCGTATCATTGATGAAATCTTTATTCTATGCTCGCAAGCAAGTAGAGTTTCTTTATATGTTTCTCCTTGGTCTCTCTTGCAACTGACCTCTGTGGTTGTGTACTGCAAAAAAAGGAATCCAACTTGGCCATGACTCTATCAGATGCGGTCGTAGCATCTTCCATTGGGCTTGTAGACAAAGGCACTGTCTCTGATTCCTCATCCGAGCAATAGCATGCTAGCTTGCTTTGCTGCACTGGCTTTCTTTCGGCCCAGAAGCAACACTAGATTGTTCTAAACAGCGCTTCCATCATTTCCACTCCTCTGGCTAAAAAGTAGAGGCATTATGTGAGCCACTGCTTTCTCTTATACCAAACACTGTGTAGAATGTAGAGTGTAATAAAAGTGCCTCATATATGCACATGCACACATTAAGCATGTCATCAATCAGTACCATTCTAGTACTGTGCTTATATAGAAATCAATTGTGTTTAATGTCCATCAAGCCTTGGAAGTGGAGGTCTTCTGACCACATCATCAGTAACCTGCACATCAACAAAGTGCTCTTCATATGGGTACTCTCCCTGTGGCGCCTCATCAAGTTCCTATGCTGGAGTCACTTGTGAAAGCTCTGGTAAGAGCCGTTCTGCACAAGCCTAAACAAAATTTTATTGCCCACTCTCCTTTCCTCTCCACCTCCTCACCTTAACTTCACCTCCCCTTTCCCTCCACTCCCTTCCCCTTCTTTCCCCTCCCTCCTCCCCTCCCTTCCTCCCCCTCCCTCCTCCTTCCTCCTTCCTTCCTCCCCTCCCTCCTCCCTCTCTTCCTCTCCCTCCCTTCTCCCTCTCATCCCCCCCACCCTCCTCCGTCCCTTCCTCACCCTCCCTCCTCCCCTCCCCTCCTACCCTTCCATTTCCAGGCAATGCGACTGACTCAGTGCGTCTCTCTGGAGGCAGCAGGGCCAGTACTGGGAGGGTGGAGGTGCTGTACAATGGAGTGTGGGGAACTGTCTGCAACATCAGTGGGTGGACCGTATACGAGGCGCAGGCTGTGTGCAATCTGCTGGGCTACAAAAACACTTCTACAGTCACTATCACAGGTTTGAGGTGAGGATGTTGGTTAGCCACCTGCAGAGAAGTCCTTAATTCCTCGTTCTTTTTCCCCCCAGCTTTAAAGGCCTTAGCGCCCTTTACCCCGTATGGATAAGTGGCCTTAAATGCAATAGTACCTCTGTTAGCAACATCACTCAGTGTGCATACAACAGTCCCATTGGATTCGGGCAGAACTGCTCTCACACGTACGATGCCCTACTGGACTGTCAAAGTATGCCTGTGTTTGTGTGTCTTCAGGATTGCATAGCATTGTACGGTGTGTACCTGTTCCACATTCCAGACAACATTTGTAGGAATTTAAATGTGGACAAATGGTGCACTTATATGTTCTAATTGACAGAAAACCTAGCTAATAATTCCATCCACAATACATGTAGCTGCATGTAAATATTTCCCTACTGCTTTTTTTGTTTTTAAAATAACATTGATTCTATTAGTATTTGCCTCATGTTGGATCATTGCCACAAAAAAGTCATTATCACTACATGCAATAGAAATGTAATGATTGTGTTGAAATGTATGACTAATGAACAATTCAGCACCTTACAAATCCACGACAGTGGTCATTTCAGACATACAAAATTAAAAATAAAGTATTTAAATCTGGAATAAACATATGTTAGGTCATTTCAAGCAAAGGTTTTATAACAATCTTTACACGAGTAGTTTGAATCTTCATTTTTTGGAATTTGATTTCAAACAAACAAATTGCCAATTATATTCACTTGCCGGTTCAATTGTTCATTGCCCCATACATATCAAATTATCAACACAATGAATATCGAACATGGGCAGAGCTCTTATAATTGACCATGCTAGCAGGTCCATGACTTACATCCCCCCACCCCCCCCCCTTATCAAAGGCTCCTCAAGTTCCTCGCTGGCTGCCCTTGGTGCACTGGCAGTGGTGGCAGCAGTGCCAGCCGCCGCAGCCAAAAACTCCAAACCCATATGCCAGTTCCTTGCCAAGTGCGGGCGAATCCTGCAGTGCTGCAGTTTTGTCTGGCTGCGACAGGTGGCTGTCAATATACGCCTGCTCCTGTGCTGTGCCTTCCTTGCCTCGTGGAGAACTCGAAGGGTCAGTCATGACCCCTCACCTGTAAGTGAAAATTGAGGAGTGGAGTGGGTGGGGGGGGGGGGAGGGAGGAAGCGGGAACAACAAATAAGTTATTTACACAAGTGTGTAAGATAGGACAGACTAGGAGTGGGGTGGAATCTGGAAAAGCCATATGATCACACAAGTGTCTCATTCAGTACATGGCTTGCATGTACAGAATCTAATCAATGCATTTACAGAATTGCTAAGCTCTGTCAATACACTTTGTTAATTTGTTGATACACAACAGGATACAGTGACAGTCACCACCACTCAAACCACCACCACCATCTATCCACCTGCAAACTCTGAAGTAACTGTTACCATGGAAACAGAGCCTCCCACTAAGCCAACAAATCCAGAACTCTCTGAGGCCCCTCCCCCGACATACAAGGACGCTTCACATTACAGTGAAGCACCTTCAGAGCTTCCTCCTCCCCAGTACAATGTCCCTCCTCCCCAGTACTCAGCTGATTTTCCCGCCTATCTTGGTCCAGAGGTGGATCCACCTGCTGGTAAATGCTAATAAAGTGAACACTACCCAGTTCCCATGATCACCCCTTACCTCTTCTTCCATCCCAATAGGTCCTTTCCGAATGTAATACGAGACCTTTGATGAGCTCTTCCATTTTTATTTGTTATTTTGCTCCGTGATTTTCTTTTTTATTCTCATCCGTCTTTGTCTCTTATAGTTTAGATCAAATGGGACAGTTCACGAGAAAATTGCACCACTCATATATTATAAAAATGTTATCACGTTTGCATCGCTATAACTTCCCAACGATTAACGCTATCGACATCCTATTTTCACCACTTCATACTACACCATTTCTCTACAGTAAAATGCATTTTGGAGTCTTGGACTATATCCGTGCCGACATTCCTACGTGCGATACCCCCTGGGGTTCAAAACTACCATATCTTCGTGTAGGAGCGGTCAAATCGCTTCAAATTCGGTATTAGGTAGAGAGGTCCTATACCTATCGATTTGTTCTGTTCGTTAATTTTTATGCCATCTGTTACGGAGATACAGTTGAATAAACTACGTGCACGTTTTCCCGCTTGATTCGCGCCAATGTAATAATCCCCGCCTCCCCATACATTGAGCGGAGCGCAATTTGCCCAAATCATTGGCGCGAAACGAGCGCGAAAATGTGCACGTAGTTTGTTCAACTGTATCTCCGTAACGGATTGCATAAAAATTAACGAACAGAACAAATAGATAGATATAGGACCTCTCCACCTACAAACCGAATTTGAAGCGATTTGATTACTCCTACACGAAGATATGGTAGTTTTGAACCCCAGGGGGTATCGCACGTAGGAACGTCGGCACGGATATAGTCCAAGACTCCAAAATGCATTTTACTGTAGAGAAATGGTGTAGTATGAAGTGGTGAAAATAGGATGTCGATAGCGTTAATCGTTGGGAAGTTATAGCGATGCAAACGTGATGCATTTTTATAACATTTTTATAATATATGGGACAGTTTCCGCGAAAATTGCCCCACGGTTAAAATGTTATAAAAATGCATCGCGTTTGAATCGCTATAACTTCCCAACGGATACCGCTATCGACTTCCTACTTCAACACTTCATACTACACCATTTCACTATGAAGTGTTGAAAATAGGAAGTCGATAGCGTTATCCGTTGGGAAGTTATAGCGATTCAAACGCGATGCATTTTTATAACATTTTAACCGTGGGGCAATTTTCGCGGAAACTGTCCCATATGAGTGGTGCAATTTTCTCGTGAACTGTCCCAAATGCATTAGAAATTAAAGATATGGACCACGAACGCGTCAATGTATACGAAAGTCATGGACGTCCCCAGCAATTTAAAAAAAAAAGGGGGGGGGGGGGGGGGGGGGGGGGGGGGGCGGTGTTCCCAAGACAGGGGCCGGTGCCGTGGTGAAATTAATGTTGTTGTAAATTAAAATGCGAGGCCAAATCACGGTATGGGGGAGAAGAAGTGGAGTGGTAATAGGCATCTGTCTTGAAGGGGGCTGCATGGAGTCCCCTCCCCTCCGGTTATTGGAGCGTCCCCGTCTCAGAAGCCCTCGTATTTACAGTCAGTGGCTTAAAACCGCTAATAATCAATTGCAATATACAGTGGAATTTGTCGAAGGGGAGGAGGAGGTTGTACGATGTCGGGGGTGCGGAGGGAAGTGCCGGCTCGCGCGAATTGTAGAAGCTTTCAGTGACAACAACTAGCCTAAGTATTGCGCTCTTCCGTTGGCGATGACGCTCTATCCACACCCATGCGGACACAGATCGGCACAGACTGTTGTTAATCGAAGGGTATTTAGCTAGGTGAAGCCTACGTAGCTACTGGAAAGTGCTGTCTGTAGAAGCTAACGAATCAACTTTTTCCTGCGTATAAGCATATCAAAATCTCCAATTCATCCGTGCCTAGGCGCTTCATTCATCGATCTTCAGGTAGCCTAAACGAAGACTTTAAATAACAACTCACCAAGGCAAGTGGGGGAGGGAATCTCTCCCACTATAAGTTTCGATGACGATGTCATATATATAATCACAATAGCCCTCGCAGTGAGCTTAGTTTCGTACCCAGACCCACCATGACGTAAGCGTTTATCGCTTACACGACCTGTCATATTGTAATCGATAAACGCTTACGTCATGTTGGGTCTGGGTACGAGACTACAGTGCGTCTGCAGCTGGCAGTCGGGAATTGGGGGAAAGGCTAAGGACACATTTGCCCGCCTAGTTACCCGGCTTGCCATTGGCTCATGAAAATCGAAGAGCAGCTATGCTTCAGCAGACTTCACAGGTCCGCTGTGACTCTCGTAGCTAAACTATTTTAACTGCAATAACACGTGCATTTATTCACCATTATTATTATAATCATACACATAACCACTACACCACTATTTATTAATAATACTGGCAACGCAATGACATACGTTTATGAATAAATTATGCGCGGCAGAAATTAATTGTTCGTCTTGATTTTAGTTAAAGAATGGTTCATGGGATATTTTTACGAAGTATAAACAGACCGATTTATTGTACATAGTAAACGTGTTTAGAATTCAATTTGAAATAAATCGCAATATGACCGCCGATGTATTGGCGATTTCTGGATATGGCCTTTAGGCCCAGCTAGCAAGGAACAGTAGGCCTAGGGTGGCTACCACCCACACCGCAACAATGCTTGCTCACCACATACCTCGGTGTAGGCATCCTAAGTATTGTACGAATAGTAAAGTACTTTCTACAATGTATGCATGTACAAGAGTTAGTTTCCTGCTAGTAATTGAAGCATCATGTGGCAGAGTGGGACCATCTGTGGCACCACGGATGGTCCTAGAGGAACCGCTCCCAGTGCCGTGGGTGGTCCGGGGGGACCACCTGCCGTTGCCACGGATGGTCTCGGGGGAACGATCATGGGGGGGGGGGGGGGGGGGGGGGGGGGACCATCCGTAGCGTAACAGCATCCTTCCAAACTTACACTACCTGCCTGGTATATCCTGGTACAACCTTTTTTTCATCAAGCAGAGGCAAGACAGTGGTGCATGTCACACTAGCTGTATTCAGGGAATTAAATGAGTGTACAGAAGGGTATTGCAATAGCATGATTCTGTACTTTGACTTATTGTGAGAGGGCTGGGAACAGCAATCTGAGGAGTACATGTACGCTCGTCTAATTCCCTACTGCATTCAACTAATGCGACATGGGACATGCAAAATTGCGCTGATGAAAAAAGCAGGTCTGTAGTCCCATGGCGATGAATATTATTGAACCTACTCAGGTTTGCTGTAGGTCAGTGCCCTGTGGTAAATGTAGCCTGGGGCTGGGATCCAGCATGCACTTCTGAATGCAGTCATCTGGGGGGGGGGGGGGGGGGGGGGGGGGGGGGGGGGAGAATCCCTTACCAATACCTAAGCTGTGACCAACGTCATTACGAGCACTAGCACTCATTAATAATATAATCATTAAACATTAATTCGCGCGTTCCAGTTAGTGACCATTGATGCATTATGAAATATTCAGTTGCTATTTTGCTATAAATCCGTTGATAAATAAATTCGTTTATGAATAAATATAGAAATTAAAATGTCTTGATTTTGGATAAAGATTAGTGTAATATTATAATCAGACCGATTTTTAGTACATGTTTACAATTCAATTTAATAATAAAAGCAAGATAACCAACTATGTACGGGATATATTTTTGCTTCCAGAGGTAAATCTCGTACTTTCACGTGGCGTAGTGGCATTTTGAAGAGCTCCTTTTAAGCGAAACGCGTTTTTCGGGCTCTTGTTTGATGTTTGGGGTCCCTACCTTTATCGCGTGTTGGCTGGAAAAACGATCATTTTAGGTGATAATGATACGTTGATAATGTAGTGCGGGCATATTTATATTTCGGCTCTAAGCAAAAGTTGTGAGAGCACCGTGCATAAGTGCATCGATGGATTCGGTCTCGTTCCCAGACCCATATGACGTAACGATTATCGCTGTAAACAGTTTTGAACTCTTAAAAAACAAACACAACATTGTATTTATTATAATAATGAAAGAGTCTATTGTGGTCTATGTAGAGTTTCCATTGACACCAGGTCAAGTGGAGGTTGTGTCACAGGCCAAGATGAAAACGTGCCCCTCGAATGCACATAATTGAGCTTCGCAGTAACGAGTAGGCAAGGCGGCATCTCAACCACATGATGATTAAGCTATAAGCCTGGTTCCATTTTGTGGAGAGCATAGAGGCCAGACACGTATAGCTTATTGTGGCTTGAAGGCCAAGCCCACTCATGCAAGAAAGAATTAGTGGTGTAAAGGATGCATGTTCCACTTCACCGTGTCCTCTCTTTTTCATTTTCATGGCTACAGAGGTTTGGAGAGTTCTAATCAGACAAGTGAAACGTGTTCAAGCCCATTTTGGTTTTCGGGGTCACGCTCAACGCGTAAGGTAACAATATAGGGAGTAAATATGAATATCGTAACCTTGCGACAACAATTTCAACCTTCACGCCCGCAACTCCTCTATACGTACCTCCTCCACACACATACTGATAACCTCCTTTATGCACCCACACAGCACATGGAAACCCACTTCGTCCCATCAGTGGTACAATCCGTGTTACACCGCTTCATTCACGCAACAAAAGTTTCACTGACTGCGTGAGTGCAGTGCATAAAGGGACTTCCGCGGACGCATGCAGTTCGCTTTCTAGCCACATCGCAACCGAACGGTAAATCATGCGTGGCACTTGCTAAAATTGATACACAACAGATGTCTGGATTCTTTTAAAAAAATGTAAAAATCAGTTTTAAGTTCATACTGTACATTCTAACGTCGTCAGGTTGCAATTTTCTGTCTTTTTTTCCCGCCGCTCGGCGGTATAGATTGGTAACTGTGGATTTCACAGAGCTTTCCGTCCACGCGATATGCCATGGCAATGCTAGTGGCGGGGGGCCTTGGTCGAGGGCTCTGCTTCTGAAAAGTGTGCGCCGGCTGAGGCGTGTTAGTCGGCTGAGGTGTGTACGCCGGCTGAGTCGTACACACCGGCTGAGTCGTACACGTCGGCTTAGGCGTGTTCGCCGGCTGAGGCGTGTTCGCCGGCTGAGGCGTGTTCGCCGGCTGAGGCGTGTTCGCCGGCTGAGGCGTGTTCGCCGGCTGAGGCGTGTTCGCCGGCTGAGGCGTGTTCGCCGGCTGAGGCGTGTTCGCCGGCTGAGGCGTGTTCGCCGGCTGAGGCGTGTTCGCCGGCTGAGGCGTGTTCGCCGGCTGAGGCGTGTACTCCGGATTAGGCGTGTACGCCGGCTGAGGCGTGCACAGCAGAGGCGTGTACCGCTGAGGCGTATACCGATTGTGAGGACGGCTATCGTCCGATAGACAGGCTCCCATTTCATATGATCTAATTTACATGTTCATATTTTCACTCCACCAGAACAATCACGTGCGCCGCCAATTGCGCTAACCCTGGTGTTTGAAGGCAATAGTGGTGTAAAAAGCAAGGAAACAAGCGTCTAACAATGAGTAATAGTCCTATATTTAGCACATTTGTCACTAAATAAATCGGATTATCTAGCAATTCATTACAGAACTGAAATTATTTCTGTACCATGTAAAATTTGAGCATTCTATCAAGCGTTACTTTCTCCTTTGGTTGTCGGGCTACTTTCTCATTGAGAATGTTTTTAGTTACTTGTTTCATGGATTTTTGTTCATGCGATTGTCACGCAAAAGGACATTTATAATAGTGCCGTGAAAAAGTCTCGTACCCAGACCTTACACAAGCAAACACCACAAGCATTGCTGTTTACAGTCTCAGTATAATAGGAGACACCGTCCCGTCCTCCGTCACCATGGCCACATTCTTTTTCACACCCTCGTCATCTCATAAGTGATACCTTACCCCAGCTACAATGTCACTATATACCTGCTATCTTAATTGCATTAACTTCATATAGAAATTCACCTGCTACCTTTCTATGCATGCTCAGTGCCTTATTATAGCAATGCAACTGCACTATTGACTAACATCAATAACAACTGCAAATGCAGATCTAGTACAGCCAACCTTTTGTGTAAACGACTGATGGGTCGTGCAAAAGACATCACCTAGCAATGTGCCTTTTCGAGGCCACCATTTTAATATACTCCCTTATAGTAAGATATCCTTTGGCTCATACAGAGAGTAGTTGCAGTGGGAAATGAATGCTATGTACCTGCATACCATATGCCTAACCTTGAAAAGCTAAACACATTTAACCTATGCATGGGAGCAAACACCGGATTCACAAGACAACCTTTATGAAAGCAAAGCATCTCATATGTAACCACTGGGGCAAGCCCATGCATGCTGTTGACTATAGTGCATGAAGCCATTCAGTACATTGAGCCACATGGCAAAGACATGCAAATACAGCACTCGTCTCTGTCCTACAGCTACCAGGCAGTGCATTGACACTATAATTCGTTATGATATGTAGGCCTAGATACTATATGTATACATCAACGCACAGAGTACTTTCGGTACAAGCACCGGCAGACATCTGACAGATACACAATAAAGCATGCCAAGCGATCACCTTAGACGGGCTTAGTGCATCATTGATCATCGTCATACATCGCGTAGTAAGAGCATTCATGTAATATCAATGGTAACAGTACTGTATAGGTAGCTATACATGTACGTGTAATGACATACCTTTGCCGCGGTGACTTTATCGGTACATGCATGTAGTACTCTTTCAATGGCATTTCAGTGTATGTGTAATTGTGTATCCTCCCCGTATTTTACTCTTTATTCACGAAGCAACAGGTTCAGAACTCTTCCAATGCAATTGCCTTTTACAGTGTAGCAACCCGTTTCGTTTCTGGCTCTCCTTGATACGCTTCGCGCGTTCAGAGTCTGTTTCTTTTCAGGCTCTGCTCAGAGCTGCCGCGATATACCACGATATATCGCGATATGTGATATTTTTTGTCATATTGCGATACAAACGTGAACGGGGATAGACGGTTAAAGAGGGAATGTATTACTACAATTCAGCAGGTATATTATCCATTGGATGGTACACAGTGTACACATATACATGCAGCGAAAAAATCAGATAACGCAATTAAAACCATTTTGCATTGTGCCTCATTTAGTCAGCCTAGCCGTTCTGCTCCATCGTTTCTTCTGGAGTATATTGTTTACCGTGGAGAAAACCCTTTCTGAAGATGCAATCGAGGCTGGTATACCTAGATACTGAGTTCTTTGCCAGTTTGGCTACTTGAGGGAACTATAATTCACTACTCTATTCCCGTATAGCGATATGACAAAAATAATAATAATAATAAAATTAAAAAAATGCGGTATATTAAATATCGCGCGATATATCGCGGCAGACACGTTGGGTACAACCCAAATCATATTTGGTAGTTACTATAACACAACTACCAATACATAGCTCGAGTGAAAATTTGATTACAAAAGCGAAAATGCCGACCAAATATGAAGCTATTGGTGCAATTTTCATTCTTTAACACCCGTTCCATGAGAAACGGGTGTGCATTTGTTTAGAACAGCCAAATGAAAACTATTCGCTGATACATATATTTCAAAAGCAATTGCACGTTTTGATACTCTAACCACTGGTACGATGTACACAGAAATTTGTTTTACGATTGGATACATTACGGCTATGCTGTCTTCGGGCACGCTCAACCGATTCTTTACTTTACGAGTAGTTTATAAGGCTAAAAGTACAGATTTTTTTCTGGGCAGTTTTCACGCACAATTTTAATCTGAATGTCAGTGTAACTACTACACACTCATGGCAATCAATCAAAATACGACATCAATGTCAAGATAATAGCAGCGAAAAAGCTTTAAACTTATTCAGTTTGTTTTTGCTGTTGACCTTTTGGGGGTGGATCCGCTATGGCGGAATGTTCACAGCGTTGTTCCCCACAAACTGGCGTATGTTGCAATTCTGGCATCTGCAGTGCCTGCTGTAAGTGTCCAAAGCTTTTAGGTCGTCCACGGAAGCATAATGGTGAGCACGGTTGTATGCGTGTTCGCCTCAGCCGGCGAACACGCCTAAACCGGAGTACACGCCTCAGCCGGCGCACACTTTTCAGAAGCAGAGCCCTCGACCAAGGCCCCCCGCCACTAGCATTGCCATGGCATATCGTGTGGACGGAAAGCTCTGTGAAATCCACAGTTACCGATCTATACCGCCGAGCGGTAGAAACTGGGTGTATAATTAGACACTTTACGGTATCACTCTATAATTCTGAAGTGACGCCTCATTATAGCTACCCAATGTTTCAATGCTTACCATGACTCACCAGAAGCTGCAAATCAGAAAATGAAATCAAACTCACGCACTGTACTTGATTTCTTAGCATGCCCACTCTATACGCATAGTCTACATGATACATAAACAATACGCGCAGGCTGTTTTTGTAAGGTCACGCGGCACGTATTTTGGAGGGGCCATTACAAAACCATACGACGCTAACTTCAGGAACAAAATTGGAAGGTACGCATACTACGGTAATGATCGGGAGGCATGTGGCAATACGTGTTTACGAACCTGAAGTGGTGATGCATTTTCTTTCACCACGAACAAGCTGAGCGTATTTCATGAATAATCGATACAAGTTGTGGTTTCATTCGTACATGTATATGTACCTGGTACATGATTATAGGTATGGATTACCACATAGAGCAAGTACCCATGTGTTGTAGAGTGTGTGGACAAAGGCTGTGGAAATCCAAAGCAAAGCAAAAGATTAGCTATGAATGCAATGCATTCACAGCTAGCTTTTGACATCGACGCCTCTGGGGATAATGTCAACACACATCCTGGAAGGTTCTGCTTGCTCTGTAAGCATTCAGTGGAGAGGACAATCAGTGCCATAATGAAAGGGGTGCATCACAAGTGTACAGTCAGTGTATTTCAGTGGCAGAAACATACAGATAGTCAATGCAAGGTACAGTGCAAAATGTACTTTATTTGAACAATAGCATGATATGACATCATGGGGCATAGGTATGCGAGCACTTTAGTGCATGTGCAAGTGGACACATGAAAAGGCCAAAAGCAGGAACTGTTCGCCAGGCAGGCATATCACCTAACACACTAATAGCTCATCTTCAAAAGATTGCCTCTCCACCAGCTTTCTTGCATGAGCCTAGTCCACCTTTGGCCAGTGTGAAAGATCTGTCAATCTTAGAGGAGCTGAAGTGTTCAATATGTGCCAACGTTCTTTCACAGCCACTAGAATTGATGTGCAGTGCACTGGTATGCACCACATGCCTCACAGAGAGTATAGCAGCATCTGGCGCTGTGAGCTGTCCCTGTTGCTCAAATGATGATCCCTTGCTTCCAACATGTCAGACCAGCATCAAATGGGATACTCCTGCTGCTATCAGATGTTAGAAGACATTGTGTTGGTTGCAACAGGGACATTAGAAGTGGTGATTATGAAGGGCATGAGTGTGTACCATCACTTACATCTGAGGAGGAGAAGCAAGCTGCTGAGCTACTGAAGAGGGCCATCTCTACCAGTCCTGACAAAGGTGTTGTACAGCTTGCTACAGGAGGAGCAGTAAGGAGATGTTTTGACTGGTACTGAGGTTTCATAATATCTACCCTCACCTTAGCCAATGACATTCATGCAGGTCACTAAAGCCAAGCAACAGACCACAGCCGCCTGCAGGCTCAAGAACCATGAAAATGAGATGTTCTGAAATGCAGAGAATACGAAGTATTGTCAGTGGAGGGGAAGCATCTGCCCTCATCCAAAAAGAAGTTCTCACCCTCAGTGACGAAGAGCGACAATGTTTGTTGGCTACTGCAGGCATCTCATCATCCATTGAGATTGGTCCAGCTCAGGTATTGGCAATAAAGGCTGGTCTTGCTATACCTTGGAATAAATTGAGACTTCTAAGACGGTATGATATCATAAATGCATGCAGCAAAGGTAACTCACTGATTTTTCAGGTGGCTGAAATCATCAGGAATTCATCTGGCTGGTGAGGAAAGGATGCTTCACATCTCCAGCCACATTGTGGGTGATAACCTCAAAGGAGAGGTTGCCCCCTTTACATTTCCACTTCCTTCCGGTGGAGATGAAATCAAAGGAGCTCCTTTAGTTTACATTCCCCATCTGGTAGATAAGGTTATCCACTTCTTAAATGAAAATGAAAGGTAAGGGTGAAATACAAATGCTCTTACTTTTAAAATCATGGTTGCAGGGCTGGCAGGCTTACCTGGCATGAAGGGTTTATACCAGCCAGTGAGGTGTGGATAAAGATCGGAGGAGACAAGGGAGGTGGAACATTTAAAATGAGTTTCCAAATTGTGAATATTGACACACCCAATGCAGTCCACAATACCTGTGTATTTAGCTGTTCTGCTGCTGACGATAGTGTCACCAACTTTCATGTGGCACTTGATCGCTTCAAAGAGCAGATAGAACATATGCATGGAATGAAGTGGAGGTAGGAGCTCTAATATCATATTTATATAATGTACAATATACAACTGCTATACATGACAGGCAATACACAGTCAAGGTGTTCATATGTGGAGACTACGAGTTCTTGTCCAAAATGTATGGATTGTCCGGAGCTAGTGGTATGTAATATATGGATTTTCAAATGTAAGTATAATGTGATATCAAGACCATACAATTAATAGGATGCTACCCTTGCTTATATTGCAAAATTCGAAGTGATCAGATGCCAACACCTCTATCCGTTCGAGGCCATGCCATGGAAAGAAGTTTTTCAATTGCATCTCAGTACCTATTTTTGACATCCCCATTGTACAGGTAAATGATTCCTAAATTGTATTTCACTTACATCACACAACATAGATTTGCCCACCTGGTCTCCACATAACGTTGGGCATCTTCACTAAGTTGTTCCATATGCTTGAAGGTGTATGCAGTCAGCTGGACTTGGAACTGGCAAATCATACAACTGATGTCGATTCATCTAGTTTTTCCAAGTACAGCCAGGCACTTCAAAGACTTCCATTGCTCCAAGTAGACCTCGAAAATGCCCAGCATGCACAGGAAGTGTTGCAGCAGGTTGCAACATACGTGGCCTTAGTAAATGGAGAGAAAAAAACTCTAGCTGTGGATCTGCTAAAACAATCCACTGAAAAAAAGAAATCAGTGAAGGCACTTGTAAGTCATTATCCAACACAAAAACACACGAAACATTAGTCAACTATCTCTGACTAGAGGAAGCAAAAGTGGCCAAATGCATAGCTGCAGTGAAAAGGAGGTATCCTGAAAAAGAAGGGCCTTTTGTGACAATGCATTGCAATCGTTCGGTGTGCAACGCCAGCAGTATTTTAGTGGGGCTTTTATTGGCAATCATGTCCACAAGGCATTACAGATAATTTATATGCATTTGTAAAAGAATAATTCACATAGCTACACTTTTACAGGCACCTAATATCCAGACTATGTGCACATCAATATTACAATTGGTACAAGAAAAACTGCCTCACCTATCTGGAAAAGTAGCAGGACAAGTAACAAATTTCCAAACTACATTCTCCTTATATAGCAAATGTCATGGTATTTGTGATCAGAACTATATTCACAAGCACATGCGCTGGACCAGGTAGGTTCATATACATGATATCAGGTGGTTCACTGTGTGCTTTGTTCCAACTAAATAGGCTATTCAAGAGTTCATGACCTTCTACCGTAATACATATCCTGAAGCAACAGTCCCCATTAAAATGCATCTCCTGGAGGATCATGCTGTACAGTGGGCAAATACCTACCATGTTGGCTTTGGCCTTTTGGGAGAACAGGGGGCTGAATCAATTCATGCCAAGTTTAATAGGCTTGGCTTGATATTTGCTTCAATCCGCGATAGAGTTGAGAACTTGCTGTGCATAGTTAAAGAACATCTATTAAGCATTGAACCACAACTGGTAGCTGCCATCCCCCCCTCCAGCTAAGAGAGTAAAGAATATATAGCTATGCAATGCGCTCATTTTCAAGTATTTAATACCAGAAGAAATGTGACATGACATTCTGTTAAAATAAATACAACAATTCCAACCCCCAAAAGACGCTAAAATGGCGGATTTTCTGAAGGTTGAAAACTACTTCAGAAAACGCGTCACCGTTAGCTTGTACCAAAAACAGATAGAGCATTCTATTAACCTTACCCTGATAGTTTGGGTTTGTTCTATCTCGGTTCCTGAGCGCCGTTATCGTTGTTTGAACACACGAGGTCGACGATCACCATTTGTAAGTTGATTGCTTTCAAAGCACCAGAGCTGACAGTTATCAACTTCAGGCCACGTGATTTATGCTTAACATAAAGGTCAGAGGTGTTTGTCGCTTCTAGTATGGCTTTTAGGCGTTTTATGAACTTAGTAACATAGCTAGACATCGGTTGTCACGTTCGTTGCTATGGGGCACGTAAACCATTTGTTCGGACGTGACATCACTAATCAACGTAATTCACGAATTGGGTTAAGTATACGTTAATGAGTGATGTCACGTCCGGAGTTCTTTAAAGGAAGGGTCTACGAGACCCTTCCCTTTAAAGAACTCCGGACGTGACATCACTCATTAACGTATACTTAACCCAATTCGTGAAGTACGTTGATTAGTGATGTCACGTCCGGAGTTCTTCTTAAAGGGAAGGGTCTAATAGAGCAAACCGCCGTGTGCAATGGGTACAGGTGCAATTCTCAATAGCTGTCTTGACGTGACGTCACGTTTCAGTACATATAAGGGCGGGTGTAGTTAATGTGCAATGGGGAGAGTATTAACGGTCACGATCGGTTTCCAGTTTATGGTTCGTGTACATGTACTTTTCGTTTTGTATAAATAACCAGCTCCTCTCCTTATAGTGGTTTTTTCCCAGCCCTGTGCTCCCAATGGACTCACGAGGCTATCAACGGTCGATCATAGTGCGTACGCCGGTATCGTGGAGGTGTGTCTGAACGGGACGTGGGGTACCGTGTGCGCCGACAGTCCCAACACCCTCTGGAGCGAGAAGAACGCCCAGGTGTTCTGTCAAGGCCTGGGCTTCAGCGGAGCACTCAATCCCGTGGACCAGAGCACGTAAGATGGGAGAAGGGCTGGGCCGCCTGGGCGCAGGTTGGGGGTACACGTGCAGTCATTAAATCGGTTTATGGTATCTATAGGTGTAGTTTCGTGAGATTTTAAAAACGTCAGCTAGCCCGTTAATATCTGCATAGTGCATACCCCAGTACAACGCTCGTCCGTTGAACATTGTTGAATGGTGCCTTTTTATTTAACGTAGGTAACTAACTGCCTTTCGTCAAGTTTACTAAGAGATGCAATGTGTTGTCTTCCTGTAGCATAAAGATATGCTATATCCTAAGAACATGCAGCATGCATGTGTGTGCATGTTATTGAATGCCATTCTAAAATATTGCACATGTCAATGCAATGCTGTAAATGTAGAGTTTCTTCTCCAAGTGAAATAACGATCTTGAGGCTGCATGCATCATGAAAGAATTTGGGCCTAATGAGTTGTGGTCACATGACTTTATAAAGTATGTAAATAATAAAGACCATTCATTTCACCCCATACAACTTATCCAATCATTAGTTCTGTTTATTTATGTCCAAATAGATTACCATCAACATATGCTGTAAATCCAGCCACACCCATCAACTACAAAGCCGTGAGGTGCAATGGAACAGAGACATCTCTCAGCCAGTGTTTTCACTCTGAGACCACCACTGGGTGTACCCATGCCTCTGATGCTGCTGTGGTCTGCAGACAGAGTTGGTTATTGTGTGGATGATGGCTAGCTCCCTCTTATCCCCTTATCCCCCTTCCTCCCATATAAGGTGTGTCTGATGGAGATGTACGTTTGGTAGGATCCCCCACCAATGGACAGGGAGCAGTTGAGATATATGACCAGGCATCACTGAAGTGGTATCGAGTGTGTCCTACAGGATGGACATCCAGTTATGCCTCTGTAGTGTGTCAACAGCTGGGCTACAAAACTGGTGTGTCAACTACATACAGGTAAATTGCAAACACTGAAATCTGTTAACGGTTTTTGGCCTTTTGTAAGATGTTTATGCTTTGGAACACCTATCTCTCTCAGGAACGTAGTGTGCATTGCATGTATGACAATTAAGCATACACCAAATCGTTTACATAGCAGTTCCCCCCCTGCCCCTCCCCCCTCCCCCCCTCCAGCCTGTGGAAATTAGACCCAATAAAATGTATGAAGAACTGAACTGCTTAATGCATGGAGTGTCGGTGTGAATGTCTGAGATGGTTCTATGATGGCCAGTACTGCAGATTCTCAATCATTATTGTACCACACAGATACATTATTACAGAAAGAGAAGGGATTATGTAACATTGAAGTTTACAGCTTCAACCAGAGAATGAACTAGTTGCTGGTTAACCCCTTGCCGAGCCCTGCATCGTAGTACTGTGCCACCCTACCCTTTATCAGGAAATATGCTATACATAACCAATAGAATCATTCAAAATAGCACAAATGTTTATATTGCAATGTAAATACAATAATTATGCAGGGTTATGTCTCACGTAATGAGTTGCTGATATAACACAATCTGATACAGCTAGCTAGTGATTTATTTTCAGCTGTAAGGTTTAGTGTGCGCGCCCTGCTTGCAACAATAAGAGATCAAGAATTGTTTCATTGGAGCCTTCTGCTGCCCCAAAGATATGTCATTCATACCGCCAAGGTGCAGGGTTCAAGGGGGCGCCATGCATCAACAAAGACCAGTGTGATAGAAAAAGCTGTACTGATACAGCAAGTTGCCAGCTGAAAATGTGCATCATACTCCTGGATAGAGAACTACCACTGGTTGCTTTTTAGATAACGAAAAATGTATTGTTCTATTTGCACTGCACAAAAAGCAGCCAGACAGTTTCCAAACAACTAGCAAGCCCAACAACATCTTAGACACGTTTTTGTTTATCACCACCCACTGTTGCGCCGCCCTCTGACATTACCCTGCGTGCACACAGAAATGTTTAGGTATTGCAAAGAAAAGAATTGCTCACACCATGCAAGCATTTATAGACAATGAAACCACAATGAGTCAACACCTGCAACCACAATATGAATGTAGTTGCTGGTTACCTTCTTGCCTACCCCTGCAAGATCACTTTTTTGTGTTATTCGTAAAATCGGATCGTTGCAGTGAAGGAGGACAACACGTTTGTGTTTCTTTTTTCATGCACAGCGATTCTTACGCACTGAGAATCAGACTATCTGTCACCGGGAGTTGTAAGGCTCTGAATTTTAATTAGTCATATATTTCAACGCTAGCGTTATGTTCTTTTGCTCGTACTGGGATATTTTATACTGCAAGTCCATTTTCCCGGCAATGATTCCAAATGTTGACTGAAATTGAAATATAATGAATTGCTATAATGCATTTCTATTTCGAGGGGATACATTTTCAACGATATATAACGCACTCTGATGTCCTCCCAGTCTCAATACCGGCATGCTTCAGAAGGTGTCTGCCAACTGTACATCACCGAAATGCTATGTATACTTCGCTTATACCACTTGCTCTAGCCCAGCAAATAGTTATGCTGGGGTCATCTGCACCAGTGCCAGCTGTGAGTCCATTTCCTAGGAGTGTGAATGGATTCCATCATTGTAGCCTTGTCTTGTAGCTTCTTCTGGAGCTGTGCGTCTCTCTGGAGGCAGCAGACCCAGTGTTGGGAGGGTGGAGGTACTGTACAATGGAGTGTGGGGAACTGTGTGCACCTATGGATCTCCATGGACACTAACTGAGGGTCAGGTGGTGTGCACACAGCTAGGGTACAAGAACCTCCCAACAGTTAGTGTTAATCCTACTGAAAGGTAAGGTGTTGTGTTAGAAGTTAAGTATTTGCATGTGTATGTATGTGTGTGTGCCTATCTGGGCATACATTGATGTGAGCTCCATCTCCAGTCTGTCAGCTCTAAGCTCGCTGTACCCTATCTGGCTCAATGGTGTCAACTGCACCTCCCAGAAAACAAACATCACACAGTGTGAATACACCAAGCCCATAGGATATGGACCATACTGCACTCACTACTATGATGCCATTGTGGACTGTAAGAGTACCTCAGGTGTGTCTCTATTCGATGGTAACTTCATGAACAGTCCAATGTCTGGACTAAAGAGGTTTTGCAGGGAAAGGGATGGTACCAAGAAACTGTGGTACCATGTTATATGTACTTTTTTTTACTAAATCAATGAATAGCAAAGTTTTCAAACATTATCACAGTGTATTAACATGGCATTAAATGAGCCCACATGGGAGGGAAAGGGGATCATCTCCATATTGAATAGTGTAAGTTGTTATCGTTGGAATGACTTTTTTTGTATTGTGTTTGGTGGTGAGAAATGGTCAGGACATCTTGAGAGAGATTCCAACAAATCGGATCGTTTCCACAAACAAATGTGTTGATATTCTAGAAGTCTAAAATGTCCTTTACACAGTCATTGAGAATTGGAGATCTGTCATGGAGTTGTAAAGCTCTGAATTTGTAATTAGCCATACATTTGAACGCAGACAATAGATTTCTATTGCGCATACTGGAACTTTTATAATGTATGAACTAGGTCCCTTTTCGCGGAAACGATCCCAAATTTCAGATGGCAATATGCATTATACTGTCACAATATTTACAACTGTTATTTTTTGACACTCAAATTCACCAGATTCATCCAGCAGTAGTCTAGGGACTGTTGGAGCACTAGGAGTGGTTGGTGTTGTTGTTGCAGTTCCGGTGGCGGCAACAAGATACTCAGAGCCGATATGCACATTTCTGTCACACTGCGTGAGATGCTTGGAGTGTTGCAGCTGGGTATGGCTTCAAAGTGTGTGGGTGAACTTATATCTTATTCTGTGTTGTTGCTTTCTGGCCAGTAGAGAGCGTATTATTCAGCAAGTAAGTGTAAGGGAAGCGATAACAAGGGGATGATTTTGAACTCTGTTTTCACATGCGCTTTCAATCACCTGCAGGATGATGTCGTTGTACAGGTTGTCACGACTACAATTCCAACTGTTGTCATGACTACAACAAATCCTCCCAACAGTTCAGGCTCTTCTTTTAAACCAGACTCTGAATTAATACAAGCTCCTCCTCCTACATATACTGAAGCAGCCAATTTCAGTGCACTCACCCCTGAGGTTTCTGCTCTTCTTCCTCCTCCCCAGTACACTCTTCCTCCTCCCCAGTACACTCTTCCTCCTCCGCAGTACAATTCATTTTC
The DNA here is from genome assembly GCA_013339895.1 of Ephydatia muelleri. Lineage (NCBI taxonomy): Eukaryota > Metazoa > Porifera > Demospongiae > Spongillida > Spongillidae > Ephydatia > Ephydatia muelleri. The sequence continues at coordinate 6,542,411 of JABACO010000005.1, forward strand.
TGGTAGTAAGTAATTTCATGGTACCATGACCAGCTGTATATAATGCCTGTATTGTTAGTGAAATTATTATTTGACAACATTATACTGCATTGACAAATAGACACATTCACAGCTACCTGAAGCTAAACCACCACTAACTGCAACCTGACCATCTATGCAAGCTCCGTGACAAAACCTCTAGGGCTTTTCAAGGCACACTACATCTCCTTCGTGTTATGGTGTCCAAAAGAGTCTAGGGATCAGGTCAGTGTGAACAGACAGCAAGAACCTATAGAGGAATCAATTCCAAGCCACTATACGTTAAGGCAATTGAGAGCTCTTCAGGTGCAAGAGGGAGGTTAAGACCCAACCAAGGGTAGTCAGCCCCAGATGCAGCATGCCATGACACACAGACAACAAAACTGGCTCAGTTAGCTAGAGTAGTGTTTTGTAAAAGAACTGATTGCATGACACGTCTCATTAGTTCAGACAGAAATTGGTTAATAACATATATCCACCATAATAGCATCAGAGGGCAGTGCCAGATATTGTATGTCACACACAAAAAGAATGAGGTTCAAACCCCTATACTACTTCTTCTACAGTATCTTAGGAATCACCAAGATTCAGCTAAACAAAGCCGCCTGTACTTCATTAAATTATTTCAATAAACACTTGTCATTGCATGCATGTTGCTGTCAGTGTTACATCAGTTTTCTTGCCCTCAGTTTTCTGTCCTCCCAGGTGTTCCCTGCTCTTATCTTTTTTTTTCTTCTTTTTTTGCCTAATAGTCACACTGTTCTTTGGAGCGTACTAAACTTCATCCTTCCCCTCCCCTCACCTCTCACCCCTCCCCTCACCCCTCACCCCTCACCTCACCCCTCACCCCTCACCAGTCACACCGAACCCGCCAACGACCCGCCCCCGCCCAAAGAACAACCGCCCCCCCCTCCCTCCCCTCCCCTCCCCCCCCTCCCCCCCCCTCCCTCCCTCCCCCATCACCCTCCCCCCCCCCTCCCTCCCCCTCCCCCCCTCCCCCCTCTCTCCCTACACCCCTCTCTTTTTGTCTCCATCTCTCCAGGGTCCATCACCCATTCGACTGCTGCCATTCGGCTCCAACGGCAACCTTGTAATTGCAGCAGCTATCTCTCTTGACTGAGAGTTTTCTCCTGCATCCACATCCCAGCCATCATCACGTTTCAGGCATAACCCCGCCCTTGCACCAACAGTGGACAATTGTTGTTTGATGCAGTTAGAAGCCAAATAATGGCCTAAATGTTAGTGAAGGTATTACATGTGAATTAAATGTAGGTCAATTTAAAATGATCAGTGTCCAAAATAAGGTCATACTATATACATGTAGTAAACATGCACGCGGGATCTGTGACAGTGCCTGCAGATCCTGGTGAGATCAGATTCATATTGCTGAACTATGACATGAGCCAGCTTCCTCTTATAGTGGGCCGTAAAGGCTGGGTCCAATGGCTGCACAACTGATGTGCAGTTAGGTGGCAGAAAGCAAAGCAGTAAATTGCTCAGCCCAACAACAACATGCACCAGCTATTATCGGGCTTGCATTATTATATAACGTTGATAGGAATAGAATTAACGGAATCCATTTGCGAGGATGAGAAAGGTGGGGAAACTGGCAATATTTGAAATGACTAGTAAAATGAGTAAAGATGATTGGTGAGCTTGCAATCATGATGGCAAGGCAGGAAAAGAAACAGAGCAAAACTGATATAGAGATTGGGTGATTGGAAGGGGAAAAGGGGGGACTGGGGAGGAGTGGGAGCTCAAGCAAACGTACAAGTGGATGGGAGGAAGTGAGGGAAGGAGGGAGAGTATCAAAAGAGAGAGGGAAGGACAGACCTGTGCTAGTATGTTGACCTGCATGAGTTCATTGAACACCGTAAGTCTACAAGTACCAGCTCCTCCATTTCGTATCTCGCTTGCAGGCTATCTCATAGCAGACAAACGAACCATTGCCTACAGTCCTGCTTTCCCATGCACCTTGCACTAAAATACCCAGCTTTGGTAGATGTAAAACACGGATTCACGGCAGGGAACAAGTATATTTCGACCAACCTGTCTAGAAGCAGTTGACTAAGTGCTTGGGTTGAAAATATATATACTCGCATACTATATAGACGACCGCGTCGCAGCTATTAACCGAACTGAATACAACACACACTATCAGTTCTACACAACATAGGTACAGTTGAAATAGAAGGATCTGGAAAAGATTAGTTTTGATATATAACAATAGTGTTCTAGAGAGTTTAAGGAATGACTTAATTCACAATGTTTTAATAGGCTATACGGTCTTCCAGCGTGGGAAGGATTCAACGTATGGTTTAATCAAGGCTGTCAGCAGATGAAGGCAAAGGGATCTCTTCGATCCTACTGAAGTGGTGGTCCTTGGTGGTATCGGGTCCAGTATGATTCACAATTAACAAGGCAGAATCATGCTGACCAAAGAGATGCAACTGTTTAAGTGCTGCCCGGGCAATAGCAGAAGCGTCATCGGTGACTTGAAACTTGCCAAGTACTGGTACCACCTGGAATAGTTGGAAGTAGTGCACTGACTTGGAGTGGTTACTGATGGCAATCAAAGGCTTTCTTGGGCGATGTCTATAAACCTCTTTCAAGTAGTTTGCTCTTGATGAAATAATGCAAATGCACCTAATACGCTTGGTGCCTTCAGCCCTGTAAAAAAACAATTGGAGAAGGTAGGGGAAGAGAGGAGTGCATAATTGAGTCACCCGGATGGGAGGATATAGATACATGGTGAACAGGGAAGTGTAAAACAACAAGCTTACCAAATAATTCCTGCAAGCTCTCTATCCAAGGGAGTCGAAGATAAATATCTGGGAACACTAAGAGATTTTTGAATTTCTTTGTCTACTTCTTTGCCCACAGCTTTAATACTGTGAACAACCTGGTAGTGTTGGGGGAGGAGAAATTAAGTTAGTAATCAATGGATGTTATAGTGAAGCCAGATGTGCCCTACCGCTTCAGGATACATTCCAACAGCAAATTCTTCACTGCCCATAATGCAGTCAGTGCCTCTGCTAATCAAAAAGTAGAGCTCATCTACTTCGGCACGGGTAGGCAGGTCATTAGTTTGCATTGAGGATAGAGTTTGAGTAGCAGTGACAACTGGAATACCAATAGCTTGGCCTATTGTGGTTATTGAAGGTAGAATAGATAGAGTAGTAAGCAAATGCATCAGAACACATGATAATCCAGACTCCCTATCCCAGAACACCCCCAGATAACATACCTGCTTTGATTATATCACAAGTAACACTTGGAAGAGACCAAGGATTCTCCAATTCTGCCCAAAGATCGCCACGAGCCACCATCAAGGCATCAGAAACAGATGCGATGGCATTGATATTCTCCACTGCAGGAGTAGTTTCAATCTTGCTCATGATGCGAACATCGGGCCTTCCAACCTGCTCGAGAAAGTCTCTAAGCATCTTGACATCAGCTACATTTCTGACAAATGAAAGCGCAACCATATCCACATCTGGTTCTTTTAATAATTCCTGGTGGTGTTTTGAAGGCAATTTGAGAAATGGATGGAGGGGTGGAGAGCAATGTTAATAGGCAAATACACACCACATAAACACAAAGGTTTACTTACTGCCAAATCTTCCTTATCATTATCACTCAATGCTGGCACGGGCAAGTCGGTCTTGGGCAAGTTAATACCTCTCTTCTTGCAAAATCCTCCCTTGACTACTCTTGTTAATACATCAGTTTCGTTTAATACTCTTACTGTTTCCAGTTTGAATTTTCCTTCTGCTAATAGAACTAGGATTGCGAGGGAATGAAAGTTTTGGGGGGTGAATGAGTGAGTAAAACAAAGTCAAGTGCCAAAAGTGTATCCTTGGTACACTGCAATTCATACTGCAGTATCACATCAAGTGTGGATTATTTATAATCATGCCAGTTGGCACTACAAACAATTAATTTAGTACCATTAAACATTGAATGTGGCCAAAGCTATTCAATGAAAGCGGCCAACATGTCAACTCTCCTACAATGAGATTGTGCAAACTTATATACTGGACCTGGGGAATGCAGCACTATTGTGCAAACCTATAGTGGATCTGGACAGTGGACCTGGAAAAGGCAGCACTATTGTGCAAACCTTAGTATACTGGACCTGGGGAATGCAGCACTATTGTGCAAACCAATAGTGGACCTGGGGGATGCAGCAGTGGACATGAGGGATGCACTATAGCAGTGAGTATAGTGGTGTGATGCAAATCATTGTGCCTAAACATACTAGCTGTAAGCACAGTCCTCAAACTACTTCTTTCTCCACCTCAGCTCCGCAAATCCTCCCCCCCACAAAGGTAGTGTACATTGCCACAGTCTGTACCAGGATGTGATGAATAAGAAATTTTAAATCTATTTTGAATTTCTGGTCTTTTTTTTGCATGTTTGGGGATGGGGGGAGGGGCGGTTGAGTGTACCTACTTGGGTCTCCTGGCTTGATGAACTGTGGTAATTCCTTGAAGACTGTCCCAATTCGATCTTCCGTGGCAACCTTCTTGGGATCCTGGGTGGTAATAACGACCTCAGCGCCTTCCTTCAAGTTCACGCCTGAGCCTAAGTTTCCAAGCTTGACGCGAGGGCCGACGGCATCCAAAAGGATATTGATTTTGTCGCCTCCCTTCGTTCTAATACGACGAATCAAATCTCTCAACTCCTGGTAGCGCTCCTTGGAGCAAAACGCCAAGTTGATGCGAATCGTGCCTTGTCCCAATATCTCTTCTAACTTGTCGTATGCGGGGCTTGTTCGTTCGCCAATGGTGGCAACGATTTTCACCGTATGATCTACAAATGTAGGGGAATATGGGGATGAGATCGGTGAACAGGTGGGTCCCGCACCGAACCAGAGTTATGTATAAACCAAACGCACAATCAGTCACTCACCGAACACAACACCGTTGGCAGCCATTGGGAATGTAGGATACACCCAATTACGTCACTGCTCGGCAACCGAAGTTCAGCAGCTCACACGCCTACAAGAAGATTTAATGCGAAACATGGGGGAACGTGACGTCACGCACGTAAATGTATTACATGTAATCTATGCTGCCAATGTCTCCACAGTCAGAATCATATTACCATATAGTTAAGTGGACAAAAAAGTCAGTTGGTGAAATTTCGACCTTATTTCAGAGAGCCAAATTTCCATGAAACACGATTTAAAGCATAAATTATTACTCAAATTAAGTATAACGGCCTATTGCAATATAAAAATGAACACGTACAATGTAAAGCGAATAAATTTAGTTCACTAAACAAACCTTTTTTGTGAAAAGATGCTAAATTTTTTGGAGCAACTGTAAGTGGTGTTCATCTATAAAAAATATCATTGACCATGTGAATAAGTCTATTTTGATCGTACCAAAAAGCAACGACCCGATATAACGTTTAGTGAATGCGAGAGTATGCCGTCAAGCTAGTCCCAGACCTAACGGACGCAACTGCGGATGGATTACATCACCTCCATGAGACGCGCAGCCAGTGATGTAAGTGATGAAGGCTGCCGAATACCTGACTACATAGGGTATGCGTGTGATCCTGATGGTGAAGACTTTGAAGAGTCAGGTGAAGAGGAAGATGAAGAATCTTGCAAGTGCACTGAACCATTTATGGAAGCGGAGTACCTAAAATGAGCTCAGAGAATGCCACTGATACTCAACTGCCAAGAAGGCTTCTCATCACCCTACTGTGTCGTGTGGGGACATTGTCATAATCCACGATGAAACGCTTCCTCGTGGGTTCTGGAAACTTGGCAGAATCCAGAAAGTTCATTCTGGACGAGATGGTGCACTTGTAAGGGTTGCCACCTGAGACCGACAACAGACACTGTTGATGAGCTTCTCCAGGCATAGTAGAGCCACAAGAGGTCCCCGTTACAGCTTCTGGACCAGCATGGGCTCAGGCCCCCCCCCCCCCCCCCCCCCCCCCCCCCCCCCCCCCCCCCCCCCCCCCGGCATACTTATTCGGTTATTAATATGCGCTATGATTTAATTGTGTGTTAGACCCGCCTTCTAATTTACAAATCGTGCACGTGCACAGCAACGATGAAGCGATCTATTTTGTGTGAATAAGTGTGAATGAGCACTTTATGGGATTCAGACTGATGACGCTCACAGTTCAACAGTGTTCAAGTGCGTGACTCGTTTTGGCTTTCAATTAACGATTGCCGTGGCCAACGCTATGACGGAGCTGCAGACATGTCGGGCCATATCAGTGGGCTCCAAACTTTGCTTAGGGAACAAGAACAGAGGGTTTTGTATGTGCACTGCCGTGCCCACAGCTTGAAATTAGTGGCACAAGATTCGGTTGATTGTAATCCAGAAATTAGAACTTAGTGTAGAAAATCGTGGCATTTGCTCGCGGCTCCCTTAAACGACTTGCTACATTTGTTCAATTTAGCAATGATCCTGATAATCGGAAGCATGGTGCAGAAGCTGGTGGGTTTTTGGAGGCATTCAATAAATTTGACACTTATTTTAAATTGGAGATTCTTCGAGTAGTATTTACCATTATTGAAGACTCTAACACCGCTCGTCAGGGGATGTGCCTGAATTTTTGTCAAGCTGAAGTAACCATCCATTTGTTGGAGGATGTTCTTCAGAATGCCAGATCTGCTGATCATTTCCTACTGTTTTGGGAAGGCGCACTCAAAGCAGCAGAAACATACCATCTGGATGAACCGATCCTCTTTAAGAAGGAGAAAGGTACCTGCTCGACATGATGGACAAGGAGAGCACCATTTTCCTGCTACTCCTGAGGATCAATATCATGCTCTTTTACTTTCAAACACTTGATAATGTCATCATGGGTCTCACTACTTACTAACATTGCATATTTACTTGATTAGTGAAGATGGGGTGTTGTTGCTGCAAATATCTTCACTAGCACAATGATTTACACCAGAAAAGTTTGTGCCTAGTTGTTCTAGCTCCTCCCCTGAAAACCACAGGCAGGTACGACTGTAACCTTCAGGTTTGACACCACTAACTTCTTCAAAAATATACTTGGCTTTGGTGGAGTGACACATCATGGATTGCTAAAGACCCAACAATTGCTAGATATCTGGCAAAATAAAATGATTCAACAGTTTGTGAATAACACCACACATCAATCATGTTGTTGCAAAACTCACTCAAATTAGTTCCATCCTATGTGTAAGGTATATGAATTAAAACAATTGTTTATGTCATACACAAAAGCTCAAATCTTACCACACATTTCGTGGACGCCCTGGCATGCATGATTGCCAACAGAGTTTCTGCCTTTAATTATATTTCTGCATGCTGCAACTAAGACGCAATTCAAACGTAGTACCATCTGGAATGTCGAGCTTTTTTAATTGGATTCCAGCTGAAATTAAATCTCAACACACATACTCTTTTGGCATTTCTTTTTTTTATGTAGTGGATAAGATAATAATAAATAGTTTGATTATTCACCAAAACTACATGTACACACAACCATAAGCACCATTACATATTCATCATGCCACTCAAGATAGTTTCTTAGTAATACAGGTATACTTGATTATCAACAGCCTAGTAATTCAACATAATATTTGTGCTATTTCCCTTTGTTTAACCAGTTGAAATTTGCAAATAAAGTCATTTAAAGTAAAAGTCCAAAATCTCTGAAGCACTAGTGATATGTAACATGCTAGAGGCAACTTTCACATTTGACAGATGCTTCTTGGTTTTTAGATGATTTCTTATAGATGATGATACGAGAGGACCAAACAGTTACAAAAAATACTGTCAGTTATCTTGTTCTATCTGAAGATGGCCTGCAAAGCTCTCAAGCCTTTTTTAAAACAAGTAATGAATGAGTATCTTCTTTGTAGTGCTGACATATTAATATTCACTTTTGGATGCTAAAAGAATTTGAAAACACAGGTAGACATTTTAGAAATCAAACATAAAACTAACATATCTGAAGGCGTGAACGGCAATGGAACATCCTCAAGACCAGATACAGAAATACCGGTATTGCTACAGAACTCTAGCTGATAAAGAGGAATTACATTGAGAAAATGTAATACGAAGAGATGATACAACTGGTAAAGAAATAGAAGGTGGAGAAGAAAAATCAAGGCCAGGCACTGAAAGAGCTGACAAAGTAAGTGGAGACTGCCGCGTTGTAGGTGGAGATGAAAGCCCAGACCCACCGAGACACATAAACTACTAAGTATGACTGTTCGACTGCAACACCCTTACGCCCCTGCATTGCAAAAGACGAGACCGAAGCGCCACGCACGTTAGGCATGGGTTTGGTGGAGAAATGTTTCTGATCACCCGCCCGCATTGATTATGTCACGTAGTAAATGAACGCTGTAAGATGTGGCTGAAATTTTTTTCTTGCTCGTGTTGGGCTCGATTTGAAACGCCTATGAGTCTACAGTTTATAATACCTAAAATTGTACTGCCTGTCAGCTCTCCAATGTCCCCCCCCCCCCCACCCCCACCACTACCACCCTCATAACCTTTCAACGCTACTTTGATGAGGTCGTGAGTAAAAAATGCCCAAACGAATGCTCATTTTCTCAAGTATTTATCGGAAAGTTTTTGTCATATGTATCTGTTGTTTTTCAAATCATATAAACTTGAGCCTTGCAAATGAATACAGTGACCTTGGTTTTGATCATCTTCAGTTGTTGGCGAATTTGGGAGACGGCACCTCTGTGTTCGCCATAACGTGATAAACCATATATACTTCTGGATATAGCGCTAGTTGTAGTGATTTACTGGCCGTTTTCCGCAGTATGCAATGTAAAATAGAGCATGCTGGCATTTCACGCAATTAGAAACTCCTTGAACATGCCGAAATTCCAATGGAATTGTTTCAAAGGCCTACCACTGATAGCATAATGTTATGAAAACCTTTAAAATATATAACTCAGGACTGCATGAAATTAATTTAGCTCTTTATTTCTTTCACGTGCAGTGCAGTCGCCTTCCTTATATCACCACGTTTGTTCCCTGAGCTTACTTAAAAGAGACTTTGAGCTTACAATGAACGTGGTTGAGAAGCATACATTATGAGTTCAACAATCCAGACTGCATTTTGTCATGTAAATACACCAGATGTTTCCTCGTGAAAAGTGGGCCAATGAACTGTAAAAGAGTAGATGCACTCTCAATCACCCATTTGACTGCTGCCATTCGGGTCACTCCCTGCTTGACTTGTAATTGCAGCAGCTATCTCCCTTAGCTGAGAGTTTTCTCCCACATCCGCATCCCAGCCATCAATGCTGCTCTGTCCGGTGTCATCTGCTGCTCCATGCTTCAGGCATAATCCCCGCCTTTGCACCAACAGTTGACAATTATTGTTGCTGATACGCTAGCTGGAAGCATAGATAGTATAGTAAGGGGATTGGAAACGAGTCACGTGAGCGCATCACTGGCCGGCTGTGGGCACTCCGCGTTACATGGTTAACACCTACTGAGAGGTTCGAAATCGTCCATATCTTCAGTTCGGTTGGTCTTGGTTCTTGTTATCTGCTCTGAAGCGCTTCACATACGTAGGAGAATATCTGTAAGCGTTTTAGGTGGGAAAAATATGACGGGCAACTTCGAAAATTAGAAAAAAAAAATTTTTTCAGGACGCATCGTACTTGTGTACCTTCTGTGCGCGGGCTGTTGTGCTTATTGATCAGTTCGTCGTGTTTTGTTGTTGGTTAGTCCTATTTGTATGTACTTTGCTACTTTTTTCGTCATTTTTTGACATGTCACGCACAAAATACGCCTGGAGTGGGGATGGAGTCCATTAACTTGTGTACCTTCTGTGCGCGGGCAGTTGTGCGTATTGATCAGTTTGTCGTGTTTTGATGTTGGTTAGTCCTATTTGTATGTACTTGGCTACTTTTTTGATACATGTCACGCACATTATACGCCTGGAGTGGGGATGGAGTCCATTATCTTGTGTACCTTCTGTGCGCGGGCAGTTGTGCGTATTGATCAGTTTGTCGTGTTTTGTGTTTGGTTAGTCCTATTTGTACAAGTAAATAAAAACATTCTCTAACGAGAAAGTTGTTGGTATATAGGATTGACCAATGGTGGTGTAAAAAGCACAGAAACAAGAGTGACAGAAATTTGACTGGAAAATTGAAATAGGCCTATATTTAGCCCATTACTCAGGCATGTACTGTTACAACGTTAGTGTGCTAAATATAGGCCTATTTCAATTTTCCAGTCAAATTTCTGTCACTCTTGTTTCTGTGCTTTTTACACCACCATTGGTCAATCCTATATACCAACAACTTTCTCGTTAGAGAATGTTTTTATTTACTTGTTTCATAAGTTTTTTCCTCTGGCGTCTTTGTAAGTGGTCACAAATTAATTTTAATTTTTGAAGGGAGGGAGGTTAAAAAATTTAATAATAGAAATTATATGTATATGAGTTCTTAATGTTCTGTACGGTTCCGCCTTGTCCTCTTTGTCTCCCCCAGCCTCTTCTATGGCCGCGGCGGCCTGGTTCTGGCCATGGGAGCCATGCGGGTGGTGGTGGCAGCGGCCAGGGTGGCAGCAGCAAAGTGGTGGTGGGGGCACTGGTGCCAATACTGGTGCCGGTGGTGGGGCTGGTGCAGGTAGCGGCGGTCCTGCTTCTGCTGCTGGAGGTGGGGGCAGCTCTGCTGTTGGCGGTGGGGCAGCGGTGGGGGCAGCTCTGCTCGGCAGGGGCAGTGCTGCAGCTGCTGCTGGCGGCGGACAGTAGGGGGGCAGCAATGTATCTAGCAGCGGTGGCTGCGTAAAGGGAAGAGGAGTTGGAGGATGTACTTCGTCCTCCGACTAATGCATCTGCACCAATCTTACTTACTGCTGCACGGGCATATCTTGTAACAACCTTTTGAGCTAGCAATGGATGAGACTTACAAAAGGCATCATTTACTTCACTTAGAAGCTCACTATCCCTAAGAATAGCTTTTTCAAGACCACCATTATACTCCATTAGTGCATGAGATTTGGGTTCATACAAGGAGTAGCTATATGGGAAAAGGATATGGTTTCAGTGCTCATACACAGTTGCACATCAGATAAGGAAGCCTTTTTGTACATCAGATTAAGGATGACACCCCCAATATTCAATAGACAGGTCACAAAGGAGAAAGGACTGCATGTACTGTACACAACAGTTGGGTCACCATGCATGCTGTACATGTGAAGTGAATGGTTTTGTGCAGATCCCTTCCTTACATGCATGCGTGCTGTACACATGTTGCATGCACATCTTCCTATAGCTTTTTAATGCTAGTGCAATACAACATGCCATGACATACCTTTGGGTGGTAGTGGTAGTTCGGTGACCCCTGCGATACCGCTTCCTCTCGGCAGCACGTTTAGCCAATCGGACAGCGGGGTCATACCAATACCGATTCCTTTCAGATGCCTTAATGGCAGCTGAATTGTCCTCGTATTTCGGCCTTTTAGCAGCGCGGTTCTCCTCGACGTCCTCTTGATATCGCTGCCTTTTAGCAGCACGGTTCTCCTCGAGGTCCTCTTGATATCGCTGCTTTTTAGCAGATTGCTTAGATTCAATATCTGCGTTGTAGCTGTCGCGTACAGAGGCCTTCTTCTTTTCGGGATCGGCCTTGTAGCTGTCGCATACAAAGGCCTTCTTCTTTTCGGGATCGGCCTTGTAGCTGTCGCGTACAGAGGCCTTCTTCTTTTCGGGATCGGCCTTGTAGCTGTCGCGTACAGAGGCCTTCTTCTTTCGGGATCGGCCTTGTAGCGCGCTCGGGCTTTAGCCTTGTTTTGTTGTGATAAAATATCGTCTTGCTTTTGAAGGTATTCTGCTCGTTGCTTAGATCTCTTCTTTCGATTACGCGAAGGCATTTAACTTCACTAGCCAAAGTATTAAACTGCGATAGGAACACCAAATAAATTTCGTGCAGGTCGGAGTATTTATACTGCATGCTGTAAAATAACTTCATTCATCAACAATAAACCAAATAAACTTCTGCAATAACTTCATATCCTATACAGAACTTGCTACCGCATGAGGTACTTCTCGCTGTAGTCTTTCTAGATGTCTATATGACCTTAAAGGGCACCGTGCAGGTGAATTCCAAAGATATTGGTGCTATTGCCGTTCTTCAAAACCGTTCGTAGCTCGAGTTATACCTTCCTAAGGAAGAAGAAGAAGACGACGACGACGACGACGACCAAGAATTATTTTGGGACTGGGCACGAGAAAAAAAATTCGTTTGTTTCTCTAAAAGCACACCGTTTTATGACACGGAACAAACGTAGAACTGTAGATCTTTGAGTTCTCGTTCCATCGCGACAAAGAGATACGCGATCCGTTTCTCCGTTGTCCCTCCAGACGCGAGTGAAGTTTTTTTTAATGATATTCATCAATCCTCAATCAATCCTATATTGAACCTGCTGCCGCAGGTTCAGATGTACTTGGCTATTTTTTTCGTCAATTTTTTGATACGAACCATCATTTCAGAATTTCTTCCACCTGTGGCTCCCAAGTCATCCATCTTGAAGCATAGTTACTACACGACCAGTTTTCTACGTTTATGAAGCATGGATGAAATTTTTTCGCTCGCGTATAATCGGCGATATTTAGAGAGATTCAGAAATTTTTGGCAATCTGATCTGAAGCAGACCGCGTATATAATGACCGAATCACCGCGATTATTCATACAATGCTTGCGAAGCATCTGTGAATGGTTTTCGCTCCCGTATCATCGGCGCTGTTGATATTCGATCTGAAGCAGCCCGCGTAAAATAATAATGGAATCACCCGTGATGCATAGTTATGGTATTAGATGGCAGAACGGGGCAGAGAATGGAAAATTGTTTTTGCGCGTACCATCAATGAGCGTTACGTTTGATCATGAGGAGGGAGGGGGAATAAACTCCGATTAAGGCTGTACATGTATAGCCAGGACATCATCGAGCTCTATCAAAATGGTGTTCAGATTGTGATGGATCCCCGTCGTCCATCAGTGCAGCACAACATGTGTACTTAAAGAGAAGGCAGTGAAAACCACTCTGGAACGGCACAGAGTCACTCAAAACACTCTATTTTTCTCGCATGATTGGTCCAATAACTTGTATTGCTACAATGTGTTTTGTATGTCAAACAATATGTGAATTGTGTTTACATTTTAGTAATAATAGTACGGATATGAATAATAAAACCACGATCACAAAAAAAAAAGTATCCTTCTCGAAAACATATGTCGTTTTGATTTCGTTCCGCCATTGCTCACGTGACGATTGATGCTCACGTGCATAATGGAAGGCCACGATCGATCGACTGTCTTGCAAAGTTCAAATCCAGGTATGAAAGACATCTGAAAACTTTGAGCCATCAAGCATATGCTCAGTGCATTTTCTTCGATGAATAAATAGAAGCCTAGGTACTAAAGGCCTAACACGTGGCAGCGCGACGATCGATACGGCACTGTGGATGTTGTCAGTATAAAACAAAAAGAATCTGTTGATGGTAAGTACTTGCTAATGTATGATGTATAAGCGTGACATGATTAGAAAATAGTGAACAAGTAAAACGAATCGAAAGGCGATGCCAAATCATCTTGAAGCATTAGCAGTACATCGAGACGTGCCTGTTCTATCATTTGGAAGGACGAGAAGGTGATGTTTTACGGATGTATGCTATTACGCGTGGTATTTATGCTTTGATGCTTTACAGTCCAACCAGGTGATACAAGGCAACTGCTTCATGCAGCAACTTCTTGTAAGCCTTTCAAAGTTGCTGGCAATGGCGCATTTTATATGGCGCATCTTGTGTGGCGCATAGCTCACGCCCGATGGTATGTTTGTGTATAGCAGCCACATGCATCAAAATGTTTTTACACCCGGTGACATACCCAACTGAAAATCGTCTTGCATATTCCGCTTACTTGCTGTCCTGAAGTGCAAAGTTTGCCTGGGCATAGTTCTCCAGCATTGGTAAGTGTGTCTTGCCAGAGATATTGCTGACAATTGAATATGTTTTTCACTACAGCACACTACAAGATCTGGTATTCTGTTTTATGTCACTCTGTCAGACCTCGGTACGTTTTTCTGATGGTTATCTCTACATTTCATTATACATGTGTTATTTAGATGCAAGTGTGAGGAGCTGCTTTCAAAGTGAGGAGGGATGCTGCTGCATTGTGCAATAGCTGGAACCACTCATAGTTGGCACAGCACCACTCACAAGCATACTTCCAGTCCTTCCTTCTGTCAGCATCTCTTGTTCAAACTCTGTCGTCCATCAGTGCGGCACAACATACATATTTGAAGAGAAGGCAGTTGCAGCCAGTCTGGAGTGGCACGGAGTAACTCAAAACACTTTGTTTTTGCTGCATGATTGGTCTATACATTGTATTGTTACAATCTGTTTTGTAATTGTGTGTGTTTACTTGTGTCCTATTTCATTTTTTTAAAAGATAAAAATTAATAAATAAAAAGAAATTTTTTCATAATATATACGACGATCGCTAAATAAGAATACCACAGACGAATCATCCCTTCTACGGTTCCGATTCACCTGTTGAGTGTAATGATTCACCCGCGATAATAAAATAGGTGAGACAGAAAGCTGCCGAAAGGATATGATTCATCTCCATTAACGCGGAAACGTGACAGATATTGTATCCGTCTGATTCACAATTAGAAAACTGGTGGTGTAGTACGGAATTCTTATAAGTGCTGTAACGAGGAGTGGAGGTGTCAATTGGTGTCGATTAGACTCGTTTCCAATATACTATCTATGCTGGAAGCCAAATAATGGCCTGATATTACATGTAAAATTAAACGTAGGTCAATCAACAAAATAATCATGCTATACATGTAGTAAACATCTGCTTTTAAAGATTGGTCTTCAGCGACAGTACCTGTAGATCCTAGCGAGGATCAGATTCATATTGCTGAACCATGCATGACATGAGCCAGCTTCCTCTATTAGTGAGCCGTAAAGGCTGGTCCAATGGCTGCACACATTGCGAGAAATTTTGGGCGCTCATTAACAATTCCTGGCCAGTTTTGCAAACGTCCGTCACATTTCCCGCGCACGCGTCCATAGAAATGTATGGGGTAAAGTTCATTTTTGAATACCATAAATCAGGGAAAGTTGCTATTTAAGTTTGAAAGAAGCCCCATGATGGATAACATGATAAGCTATCACTCTGCCAGGTTGATGGAATTTTCAGCCACTGCTGCGAGGTTCCTCATAAGGATTAGTACTCCTCCATAGAGATGTATGGAAAATTGCTTTTTATAATGATTTTTTTTTCACTATTCTTTTTTGTTACTCTGAATGTAAGATAGGAAGGTATTGTTTGACTCATTTCAGATTATGCTAATATGATCAAGGTAACTTTCTACCAGGTTCTCATGCCCATAGGCTTCTTCCCCTGGGTTCCTGGGGCACTTTTGGTCATGAGGGTACCTAGTTCAGTTGAATATATTTAAAAATTAACAAACGCCCGTGACAGTAAATTAGGGCGTTCAGTTCTGGCTGCGTTGGAAGTAAGGAACTTAACTGCACGCAAACTTGGTATGTTCTTAGTTTGGGACTATATAGGAGCGCATGTTTTTGGTTCGATACTAAGCCGTTTGAAGTTTATGGTCTGTCAAACGCGGAGTAGTCCTAGGTCTATTCGATAAACATGATACGCATTAAACTACGTGTGTTTGTTTTCTGAAAAACTAAGGCATCACTGAAGGCTAAGTGTATAAGTAAGGCCACTATAGGCCTATAGCTTTTTATATTCGGCCACGTGGTGGCGCCATGACCCTGGCCTGGGAAATTAACGTTCCTTTTCTGTTGCTACTTTTCCATATGCGTGTGTGCATATCCACATTTGTCAATGTGGTCGTTCTATATAGAATTCGAAGCTGACAATCACAAAATGGTATATACGATAGGGACAAGCCATATAAGGACAGTGCCCAATTATAATCACGTGTGATCTGAGGCGACGACTTGTGGCTACGTAACTTATTTTACACAAATCATTCCCTTCAACCTTGGATGTGTTCTTTTTGGCTCCCTCTGCAGTGGCGGATCTAGGAGCGCGCGATCTCCTCGTCCGGGTTACTAGGAGCTGACAGCGACCTTCCAGACCCCCTAGCTACTGAAAGTATTATCTATGGCAACATCTCCCCAATCCGCTACTGCTTGAAGCCAACTACCCTGTATTTTAAGGGCTGTCTGTTATAGCACAAACTCTGACGCATTGTCCAGTTTTGATTCAAGACTGGCATTTAGAACCACTACCCCGTGGGGACATATTTCCAATGCCAACTCGGACAAATAATGGAGTAGTCTGATATGCAAGATAGTCAATGGGATGATGTACATGTAAGTGTTGACCCGTTCTCCCATTCTTGCAATTAGGCCATGTGATGGAAACGTAGAAGTTAAGGTACATGTATGTACATATGTAATGTAATGTATTGTATGTGTGTGTGTGTGCATGCGTACATACATGTATGTATGTATGTATGTATCAATGTATGTATTTATGTATGTATGTAAGTACGTATGTATGTATGTATGTATGTATGTATGTATGTATGTATGTATGTATGTATGTATGTATGTATGTATGTATGTATGTATGTATGTATGTATGTATGTATGTATGTATGTATGTATGTATGTATGTATGTATGTATGTATGTATGTATGTATGTATGTATGTATGTATGTATGTATGTATGAATGTATGTATGTATGTATGTATGTATGTATGTATGTATGTATGTATGTATGTATGTATGTATGTATGTATGTATGTATGTATGTATGTATGTATGTATGTATGTATGTATGTATGTAATGCGTGTACATGTATGCTATACATGTATGTGCATGTATATACTTTTTCATGCATAAGGGGTTTTGAGCATGTGTAGAAACATTTTCAACTGCTCAGTATCCTGGGCTGAGAGGGAGACAATGCAGCTGCAAGTTTAACACAGATGAAGGCACACACAGCTTTTAGAATCAGGTTGTAAGGGGGTTAAGCTTTGCAGTGACTTTTGAAGCTTGTACAGGGTAATGGTTAGTATCTTGTACCTCTGCCACATGTGCTTGTGCTGCTGTTTTTAACTATTGCTATGCCAAACACCACAACCCCACTCCACCTCCTCCCCAACACTCAGATCTTTACCTGTATTCCTACACTGAGCGGATCAATCCTGTTGGCTGGCCCACCTTCAACATTCATCATTGCAGTAAGAATGATGGGGGCAATGTAGAAAACAGTGCTCAAGAGATGGTCATCCATTTGGTTGTGCTGTACCGTTCCCCTTGCTCCACATCACTCTCCCCTCCTTCCCATCACTGTCCCCTCCTTCCCATCACTGTCCCCTCCTCCCCATCATTGTCCCCTCCTTCCTGTCACTTCCTGTCACTGTCCCCTCCTCCCCACCACTGTCCCCTCCGTCCCATCACTGTCCCCTCCTCCCCATCAATAGGGAAGTCCATGGTGCATCCATCACCCCACTTATCATGACACTTGGACCAGAAAGGAAAGTATTCAGTATTGAAATCTTCATTTTCATACCAGCACCCTAGTCCATTCCTCAGAGGGTCCTTTCCTTTCCGACCAAACGAAAACATGTAAACGTCTGTTCTAAATGGTACTGTAAACCTAAAGAAACGATTAACTCCACATTTTAGTGATGCAGATACGCAAGCTAAAAATGTTGAAACATTATTCAGGAGTGAACGAAGAGGTGGTTCAGGGTGGGTGTAGCATCTGCAATGGGATGTTGAGATGCAGTAAAATCACATGATATTAATTTGACCACAATGAGCTACTTAATTCCTACATGGAGGGGGGGGGTGTATGTGGGACAATGCATTAGGCACACCCTTACTGGTCTGCATCAAACGTCATGGCGTCTTCCACCAGCCATGAACACTCTTCCTTAGAATAGCCTTGCCAAAGTACAAGGTATTCAGCACATGCCTGTGTGTGCACACTGCACACTGCGTCCGGTAAGAGTGTTCACATTTCTCTTTTGATTTGGATGCACAAAGAGAAGAAAGGAGAGAACTAGAAGTTCTGTATTTATTGGATAAGTACGGTGTGAGTGATGGATTTTACCAAGCGCTCTCAATGAAATGCGATAGCCTTCCAAGAGCAAGCAAAGTTAAAACTGCTAGATCGGAGCTCAACAAAACAGTAAAACTATTTAGTATCCCAACGTTTGATGGGTCTTATAGGCACGTTGAAACGGCAATTCAGGAGGAGATAACTAGACTGGTTAGTGTTTTTAGTAATATATGGACAGTGTGTCTAGCAAAAAGAAAAGTAACGCGCACATGGAGATGTATGGGTAACTATGAATTCAGTGCCCAATAACTTTATGATGGATAGTCCAATTTTGGATGTGTAAGAGATAAAGTAATTTGATAGAGGCTTATGGAAAAAAAAATTAAAAAAAAATTGAAAACTTGAAAAACTACACAGAAGGGTGATTTTGCTGGACACTGTCCCATATTGTATATCTTTGCATTCATTTGCAGCTTGGGGAATGTCCAACTTTGTTCCAACTTGGTGAGAAGATTCCTGTAAAATTCAGTGGTGATGGTGCTAAATTCTCAAGGACGAGCAACATGATGATCTTGTCTTTTTCTATCTTAGTCCCTCAAGGCAGATATTTATCAGGAACTGGTAAGTGTGTGTGTGCGTGTGTGTGTGTGTGTGTGTGTGTGTGTGCTGCGTGTGTGTGGAAAGGGTGGACAGTTAGAAAACCTTACATGTAGTACCTGCATAACACACATGAAGATGCATGGTGATTGCTAACTGCTGTAAAAACATTAATTACAGAGACAATAGGCAATGAATAATTTGGCTGCCCACAGTCAAGTTCTAACATCACTCACTTACATGTATATAGCATGCAGTCACTACATACCACATATGTGACCCAAACCAACAGTAACTACACACTTGCCAAGGAGGGATGCATACACGTAGATCTGTGTACAACATTGCAATGCTAAATATCTGCATCCTTTCCCCCTCAAAATAATTTTCTGAACATGCAGGCAACCACACAATACCTGTCGTCAAAGGTTGTGAAGACTATGAGACCATATCAAAGGCATTTGGAATTTGAAGGTAAGCAGAAGGCCTGACTGATCAGTAATGTGGTTCATTAACATGGATGGCAGGACTTTTAAGAGCTTTGCAACACCCTATCTGCTGAAGTACCAATTTTTACTGACACTATACACCAGAATGTTAAGGTGTAGGTAGTACTGAGAACTGTTACTGATTATATTCTCTATTAGGCAAAGCAATGGATTGATAGCAATACCTGCGGAGGTTACTAAAAGAGTCATGTTACACCATACATGCACTGTATGGTATACCATGTACCTGAGTGCATTAGGCGGTATGGTAATCTACGAAATTTTTCAGGCCAAGGTGTGTATATCAATTGATGGGTGATTTTGAATGGAAACTGCAGTGCAATTTTTTTATATGCTTAGGTGTTGAAAAACACAACGGCAATGCGTACTTTTCTAGCAATAAATGAAATGCCTCCATGGACATTATCAGAACAGAAGCCAGGATTGACTGCTTATGAAAGTATGCTACATCGAAAAGGCATTACACCAAGCACAATGATGAATACTGGCTCCATGGAGGCATTCAGGCTGTGAAAAGATCTTGGAGGAATACAACACAACCAGATACCTGCACCACTCCTCCCTCATCCTCATCATCTAGCACCACCTCTCCTTCCTCCTCCACCTGCACACACACATAGTGTATTGTGTGTGTTTGTACTGTTGTCTCATAAATTAGATATTTAATGGGTCCTTCACATCATTTCTGATTGACTGATAACATTGCTTAGTGAAATTAGCATTTGGGGAGGATCCCCAGATCCACAGTGTAGTTACACAAGTAAAAATATTCTCTATGAGAAACTTGGTGGGATATAGTGTAAAAAAGGAAGGGAACAAGGGTAGTATGAACACATGAACAACGTAATGTTCTACAATGTGTGCTACACTCTAAATATAGGACTACTCCGTTATTCCTTATCAGTAACCCTTTTCTCCTTGCTTTTGATATCACTATTGCCTCACAGTTACTATTGACCAAAGATAGTCGACCCTAATCGTATGCACATTAGGGCATTTCTAACAATACAGATACACATCTGATCCCTATAAGCTCCCACAAAAAGTACCAGTACCTGTATATACATGTAGTCCCATGATTTCATAATGCACGCCCACATCACACCATGTACAAATGTAGTAAGAGTAGGTAGCTTTGTGTACATGTACGACACACCTTTGAGTGGCCTTAACTTTTCGCTGAATGAGCATGTTCAGGACTCTGACAATATCGTTGTCTTTTAGCAGCCCGTTCCTTTTGAGGCTCTGGTTTGTAGCTTGCTTGAGGGTGATGCTGACCACCAACTTGATGTACCCAGACCCTCATATATCTCCCTACGTAGCGTAGTACAGGGAAGTTTGGCGGCCAAGTTTTTTGGTGTCCCCAGAGGGGACACAAACTGCAACAGAATGGATACAACAGATTAGGGACGCCACAGAACAGAACATGGGTTAGGGTTATGAACTATTAGCGACAAGGTGCAAAGTGGAGGGTGGTTAACGACCCCGATGGACCTATCTAAGTTAACTTATACTAGTACTATACCCAAAAGAACGAAAGCCACCTATATGATTCCAGCAATTATTATTCTAACAACTATTAGGAAAACCATAGATATTAGAGTAATATTAATTGGGAAAACAACGACTTTAGTTAAACGGCTCGTACGATGGTCCTTGTGTAATGAAATCCAAAAAGGAGCGCACCGTCAAGAGAAAAACTGTTCACACGCCAGTAGTCTAGATAGTAGGAACGTCAGTTGAGTCAGGACGCATGCACATACGATATCCGGCCGTAACAATAACATAGTTAAATAACCGTTCATGTGACCTCTGGAAGGCAGGGGCACGAGTTACAATCTAACGCGTATGACTGACGCGCATGCGTATGTTTAGATCACTAAAATCGACGATAGCCTTAGTTTGGCAGAATTTATGTAAAAGCAATGGCCTCACCTAACTTCCCTAACATACAGACGTACAATTAATTAATTAAAAGGCGAAAACAATAATATATATTTTAAAATTAATTAGCTGTTTTAATAACGTGATAAATCTCTCTAAAGTCTTGTGAGTTTAACGGTGAAATCAGAATTTTTAAATCCCAATTCTAAGCCGAGTTATGCACTGATGTCCACAATTTCTGGACATGAACTGATGTGCAGTTAGGCGGCAATGAGCAGCAGTAAATTGCTCATCCGAAAGGCATCAAAGCGCCCACTTCATAAGTAAGTCAAGTGTCTGCCACTCCATGTGAACTGGTATTGTCCACTGTCCAGCAACATTAAAAACATTTCAGTCAGTATGCCTATTGTAACTTAAATTGCTCATTGACACGCTTAGAGTAATCAGTTAAAACATGCAGAAAATTGCAGTTGTGTATATCGAATAAAATTCTTCGAAAATCAGTACTTAGTATGCTTACCTGCTTGGAGGAGTGGCTGCTGGTGAAGGAGTGGCTCCAGTGCAAGAGAAGGAGCACTTGTTACAGCTGCTCGTCATGAATTTGCAAGTGCACTGCCAATTCTGACAGCATATGAGCATCCGACAGTATTCCATTGCGTTCCCGTACACTGTAGAGAATGTGGAGTACCGTAATTCTATTTATGCTACATGTTCAAACTGTACTGCAATTGCTGTTTGAACCGAGAAAAAGCCCTTCGTCAAGTAATGGGCGCGCCTTCTGCGTTTTTTTTTTCGAATTCATAAGGGCTCAGATCGTGGAACTTCGCTCTCATTGCTTTCCCAACCCCCGTTCGACAGATGAGATTTGTTTAAACCACGTCGAAGTGCCTGTTTCTACTTTCACTGTTGCATTTCTCCTCCATCGTCCTTTTGCGATCGGTTGTGATCCCGACATGGCAGAGTGCATGTACTGCCCACGCACGCATTATATACGATCCAATGTGCGGAACGGGAAAACATGGATGATATGTATGCCTTACATGACATGTTATATCAGGAGGATCGTGAATGCTGGTACCTATTTGCTCAAGCATGCAGAAGACTAGTCACTCCACTGCTGAAGATTGATGAAGCAAAGAAGGGGCATGAAATGCTGCTTAAGTTTTGTAGACAATTTCAACAACTGTACGCATTGCCAGAAGTTTCGGACGCTCATTACGTATTCCTGACGCGTCATTGCAAACGTCCGTTAATTTTCCGCGTACGCGTCCATTGAAATGTATGGAACAAACTGCTTTTCTGTTCAACCTAAATCAGGAAAGGACAGAAATGAAAAATTCGTTCAAGATTACAGTGAAGCACATCATAAGCTATGCTTTATTTATGAAATAAAAAATTTCACGGTCTATCTGTGACTTCCATGGCCCTAAAACAACACGTCCATAGACACCTGTAGAAATTTGATAAAAATTAGGGTTCTTTCAAGACGTTTGTACATTTTTCTCAGGATCTGTGATAGTTGTGGTAAAATTCGTTTCGGGTTATGTTAACCAGATCATCGAGGAAGGTGTGTGTTACCATACAACACTCTTTTGCCTACTTCTGTGACTTCCTGAGTCACTTTTAGTGGTTGAGGTACTCAATGTCCATTTCTACAATGATTTACGTAAGAATAATGGACGTTCGAACATGACCTACGGGCGATGGCACTGCGGGAAAACGCTTGCCCTGAACCAGACTCACTCAGGTATGTTGCAGCTGAAGTGTTTAGGTGTTCTACATGTGCGTAGCAACCATAGCTAACTGTTTTGCTCCGCATACGTCATGTTCGCTCCGCAAAATAACACGTTTATGCGATGCCCAACAGTGTGCCAGTAGTCACGTTACATTTGGCATCCTAAACATGCTAGTCGTTGTTCGTAACGCTCCGTATCTGTATTTGAGAATCGAGGGTGATCCATGGATAGAGCTGTATCGCTTGCGATATCATATATATATTTGCCAGATCATCGCCAAGTACGAAGTACATAACCAACTACAATTCCTTGCGTACGCATCTACATTTCCGTTGTTCTATACAAAATATCATTTTGAAGCTGACAGACACAGCGACAGGGACAAGCCATATAAGGACAGCATCAATCACGTGATAAGCGGCACAATAGTTTTATGTACAGTAGGAGCTGACAGCGACCTCCCAGACACCATATATATAGCTATTGGAAATCATCACGTTCCCAAATTGTATGGTCTCCCACTGCTGATGCCTCTGTGGAATAAGGACTATGTAGTATTAGAATGTGGTGTAATCACTGCATTAGAACATAGGACTTTATGGTGTAGTGGTGTGCATTATTTGCCAACCTCATTATATAACTGTCAGTCTATCTAGCGTTCGGGCTATTTCCCTACAGCCTCTCTTTAGAATAGTACCTATATTAATCCCAGTGTGTGTGTGTGTGTGGTGTGTGTGTTTGTGTGTGTTGGTGTGTGTGTTTGTGTGTGTGTGTGAGTGTGTGTGTGTGTGTGTGTGTGTGCATGCAAGCATGTGTGTTGTATTCATGTGCATGTGTGTCATATGTGCGTGTATCGATGTGTGTGGATGTGTATGTGTGTGTGTGGGTGTGTGTGTGTGTATGTGGGTGTGGAACCTTATGATTCCTGATCTGAAGGGAGTTTTAAGGGTGATGGCAGGGTAGGAGTGATGTCATGTACTTGCTTATCTATTGGTGTGGGACTGGTATCCTTCTAAAGGTTTGGTTGTGTTGGGGAGCAACAAAACACTGGGACCTCAGTGCTGGACTGAGTGTCTGCACACTGTACATGGGACCCTTGGGTGAGACCATGCGAAGCATTATGCACTTGAATTTTACATTTAGTCATGCATGTCAGCAAAGAGCTGTGCAATGATAATCTTGCTGGATATCTTTTCTACATTTAACCATACCCACAAGGTGACAGTGATGTAATGTATGTTTATCAACTGGCTGGCAACTGCTGCAGGCGGGATTAATTAACCTCATCACAATTTTCCACATCAGGAAGAGATGTCAACAGTAAGTGGTTTGCCCACTATCCAGTAACCCTATATTGATGTGTCCACAGGTGCATAGGTGCTGTACATGTGCGTAACAACCATAGCTTGACCTGCATACCTAGTATTTATGGCCTACGTATACCGTAGATGTACTCTCTGATCGACGTTTGTGGTGCGCTACAGTACGCCGGTAGTCAAGTTAGGTTTGACATCCTATAAATGGCAGTCACTGTTTGCATAGTGGCCGATCGAGGGAGAAAGAAAACAAATAAAAGGGGGGGGGGGGGGGGGGGGGGGGGGGGCACATACCCATGCCCGTGGGGGATCATATGCAGGCCCGGAAGTTGACTCCCCGGGTCCAGGCCTGCATTTCGATATCAGAAGAGAGTGGTTTGCCCACTACAAAGTAAGACCCTATTTGCATGTGTCCACCTGAGTGAGGGAGGGAGAGAGGTGTATCATTGCCTGGTGGGGGTGTGTTGGAGAGTGGAAGACCTGTAGCCGCTGATGGAGCTTCTATTAATAAAGCAGCTACATGTATTACTTGTGCCATTGGTATTGATTACCTCCTCATATGCATTCTGTGTGTGTGTGTGTGTGTGTGTGTGTGTGTGTGTGTGTGTGTGTGTGTGTGTGTGTGTGTGTGTGTGTGTGTGTGTGTGTGTGTGTGTGTGTGTGTGTGTGTGTGTGTGTGTGTGTGTGTGTGTGTGTGTGTGTGTGTGTGTGTGTGTGTGTGTGTGTGTGTGTGTGTGTGTGTGTGTGTGTGTGTGTGTGTGTGTGTGTGTGTGTGTCCATTCTTGCCAGCAGAGGGTCAGATCAGCTGATGGTGTGCATGTACTTGAATTCAGATGCTAACAGTTTACTTAGCAGGTAACCACCACTAATGAATCAACCACAAAGATATGAGCAAAAAGAAAAAGATCTGGAGAATGTTTACCACGTGTTCACACACACACACATACACACATACCACACATACACACATACCGCACACACACACACACACACACCACACACATGCACACACACCACCACACACAGATACACACACCATACACTTACATCTCATGGTAGAGGAGTTTTGTTTGTGTGTGTGTGTGTGTCGGAGTATTTTTACATGTATGTTTGTATGCATGGAGAATGTTTTTTAACATTTCTGCATGTTATGGGTTAGTGTAGAAATCATATATCAGAACATTAAGATTCATAATCTGAAGGAGGGTTAGGGGTGATGGTGGGGTTGGAGTGATGTCGTACTCGATCATCAGTGGGGCTGTTTTGTACATGCTTCTTTTCATTGGAAATCAGCTTTACTAAAACATCAGCATGCATAGTGACTAGTGACTTGGCCTGGTAGTCTGTAGCAGTAGCCAAACAACCTTTTGGTTTTTTCCTCTCACCTCTTGTAAGTCCTCATCTCTCTCCCTCTTATCTTGCTGATTTATTCTATTCATTACCTCCTCCCTGTACTCCCTCACACCAGCAGATGTTGGACTGGCACCCTTCCAAAGTGTTGGGGACCAATGTCTACCAGCAGCCAGTGAAGCTCTGGGACCTCAGGGCTGGACTGAGTGCCTGCAAGATGTGTCCCTAAGGCGCCCATCTCCATTTGGCAGTATTCTGGGTATGACCATGAGCATTATGCACGAATGTGGTCATAGCCAAGAACTGTGCAATGATACTGATATTTTTGCTGGATAGCATATGAGAGTTCAGTTTCACTTTCACATAATCCTTTCTAAATTTAGCCATGCCCACAGGCTACTGTGATGTGTGTGAAATGGAAACTGGCTGACAAGCATGCTGCCAGGGATCACCTGATCAGACATCAGAGGAGATGTCAACAGCCACAAGATGAAGTCAGACCCTATATGAATGTGTCTACCTGGTGAGGGAGGGAGAGAGGTGTGTAATGGCCTGCTGGGGAGTGTTGGAGAGTGGAAGGTAGCCGCTGATCGAGCTTCAACTAGTGAAGCAGCTACAGGCATTTCTTTTTCTATTGGTATTGATTACCTCCTCTTGAGTGTGTTCAGTGCTTGTGTTTGTGTGTGTGTGATAATGTAGTCTATTCACTGCTGTGTAATGTGGGGCTGGGGACGAGATTAGAGACATACACATTCACACACACTTGCACATACACACGCCAACATACATGCACACACACACACACAAACACACACTTACACATGCACACACACTTACACATACACACAAACACACACATACACACACTTACACACATACATACATACACATACACACACTAACACACACTTACATGCATACACACACAAACACACAACATACATACACACAAATACACACACACAAATACACACACACAAATACACACACACAAACACACACAAACATGTACATGTACATACACAAACAAACACACACAAACGCGCGCACACATATGCACACACATATACACATATGCATACACAATGCACACACAAATGCACATACACATGCACACACACACATACACAAGCACGTACACACATAAACACACACAAATGCACACACATAACACATATACACATACACACATACATACACAGACAAACACACAAATGCAAACACACATGCACACACACATACACATTCATATACAGACAAATGCACACACAAACGCACACACATGCACACACACATGCACACACATACACACTCATACATACACTGTACACACATATACACACACAACATACACACATACATACACTGTACACACATATACACACACACTTTACACACACATACACACACAAACGTACACGTACACATACAAACATATATACACGGTGAACCTATACTAAGTTGTGATTTTCAATTCAGTTCCATGCAAGGTCTCGGAGTGTAATCACAGTATTTATATTGATCAAGAGGCATCTGTACACAAGAGTCCACAACGAAATAATCATACTTTTTAGATTGATTGGATTAATTCCAAAATCCATCAATGGACACACATGCACACACACACACACACACACACACACACACACACACACACACACACACGCACGCACACACATAAGGTATGTGTGTGTGTGTGCATGTGAGTGTGTGTGTGTGCGTTTGTGCATGTGTGTGTGTGCATGCGAGCTGTGTGCGTGTGTGTGTGTGTGTGTGTGTGTGTGTTAGGAGAGGTTGCTGCCTCATTCAAACTTGGCTAATTGGTGCATGGTGCTCTGTATATAGATATACATTTGCAAATGTACAGACGTACATACAGTGTATAAAGATAGTTTGGGTATGCTGTATACCCATCCCAGCTCCAAACACTTTGGGTCATTGATCTTTCTGGTCTCAGCCTCCTTTGCTGCAGCCCCTTCAGACAGGCTTGCTGCTGTTAGGATTGATGGGATTCAGGGAGAGGTCACCATGATGTCAAAGGCAGCATGCTTCCCTCTCTCCCAATTGAGGACAAGTACATCCGCTGGCTGGGTATGGCTTAGGTCAAGAGTAAGACCACTGCTCGACTCTACCCTCACTCCAAGGTGGGCATGATGGCAGAACTCAACAAGCACGTTACACAGATGATTGTGGCAAGTGACTACACCTGGACAAGGGGGAGGAGAAACTAACCTACTTTGTAGTTCACAATTTTTTTTATCACACTGCCAAACAAACACGAGACAGCCTGCATAATGACCACAGTGCTGTATGTTACCACATTTCATAATGGCCTTAATCTTAAAACCCCAGTGGTTGGAAAGCAACTGATGGTATGTGTACATGTAACCAGCTCAGCAAAAGGTCACGGCATGCAGTCACTCTTAGAAAAGCCTGCAAGTATATCTCTACCACACACACATGCACATGGCCTTATGTATGTATACATGTAGCTGCATGTCTACAACTTTGCCTCCCCCCTCGCACACTCTAATCGGAACCCCAATGTACGTATGCCAGTGTGCCCCGATGTATGCCTATTGCCAGGCTTGGCCTATTACATCATACCATGCATGCCTTCCCCTATCCGAACACCCTTCGCATTGCCAGAAATTTCGGACGCTCGTGACGTATTCCTGACGCGTCATTGCAAACGTCCGTTAATTTTCCGCGCACGTGTCCATTGAAATGTATGGAATAAAGTGCATTTCTGTTCAACCTAAATCAGGAAATGAAAAAAACGTTTAAACATATCAGTAGTGCAGCACATCATAAGCTATGCTTTATTCATGAAACAAAAAATTTCATGGTCTATCTGTGGGTTCCATGGCCCTAAAACAACACGTCCATAGACACCTGTAGAAATTTGATAGAAATTAGGGTTTTTTCAAGATGTTTGTGCATTTTTCTCAGGATCTGTGATAGTTGTGGTAAAAGACGTTTATTATTATGTTAACCACATCATCGAGACAGGTGTATGTTACCATAAAACACTCTTTTGCCTACTTCTCTAGGTTCCTGAGTCACTTTTAGTGGTTGAGGTACTGAATGTCTTCATTATTAATTCTTCACAATGGTTGCATGACGTAATGGACGTTTTTAACGGGCGTGAGTATCTCTGCTGCAATGCTTCCCTGAATCAGACTCACTCAGGTATGTTATAACTGAGGTGCTTAGGTGCTGTACATGTGCGTAACAACCATAGCTTGACCCGCATACCTAGTATACAAGTAAATAAAAAACCTTCTCTATGAGAAAGTTGGTGGGATATAGGATTTGACGGCAATGGTGGTGTAAAAAGCAAGGAAACAAGGTTCTGTAATAGTCAGGGAAAATGTCATAGTCCTATATTTAGCCCGTTTGTAGCATATACTATGTTCGTGTGCTAAATATAGGACTATGACATTTCCCCTTACTATTACAGAACCTTGTTTCCTTGCTTCTTACACCACCATTGCCTTCAAATCCTATATCCCACCAACTTTCTCATAGAGAAGGTTTTTTATTTACTTGTTTCATTCTTTTTTTTTTTCATGCATATTATTCCGATGCATGATGCGTAATTGATCGCAAGTGATCCATATTGATTCGTAATGTTCAGCCACCATGTCATACACACAAAACATTGAAAACAACACACTAATAGTTTGGATAATAATTGTCTCTGATGTTTTTTCCAGCAGCACCTTGCAGTACAGAAGTGGGAATATCCCACAAAAGAGGGAATAGTCACACACTAACAGATTACGCCAGAGTAGTCCTTGTATACAACATCCTTGGACAGAGCGGTGCAGGTGAGTGTCCAGAAGCAAATGGCAACCAATAGCATCCTTGACAACCTTTTTGGCCAAATTGTGTGAGATA
This sequence comes from Ephydatia muelleri, assembly GCA_013339895.1. NCBI lineage: Eukaryota > Metazoa > Porifera > Demospongiae > Spongillida > Spongillidae > Ephydatia > Ephydatia muelleri. The sequence goes on from JABACO010000005.1 coordinate 6,571,776, forward strand.
ATGGGGAAAGTTAGTACACAAATCAACATACATGTGGCCACCAGTAGCTGGTAAAATCTATTGAGAGTAAACAGAAGCCATATCCAGGAGAACTGGAAGGGATATGGGCATTGCTAAAGATCAAAGAAAGATCACACACACATGCATACACACACCACACACACACACACACACACACACACACACACACACACACACCACAATATTCTTACAATGCACCAGAAGCACTTGGTAGAATCTGGGAGTTCACAGAAGCCATATGTACACCGTCTTTGCACCACAAATGATGAGATAGCAGTTGTTAATCTAATCATCACAGATCAGCACAGAGCAGCTCTTGTACAAACACAAACACAAACAAACACACACACACACACACACACACACACACACACACACACACACAATATATATACTTACAAGTACTGTCAATGGATGAAGTACTTTCTTTCTCTGGAGATGCATAAAGCTTCTTTGGGATGTAGTTTGCAGGTCCTTCCTGATGTGGTTAGAGACTCATCTGAAACAATTGTTAGAAATGATGCCAATTACATTGCATAACCACAATGCTTGTTTGTGAGCCATTTCGGGTCGCGTAATTTTAATGAGATTCATAGTCGGGGGGGTCTAATCCTATAGAGGAGTTGCATGTGACGTCGCGCGCGTCTTACATCACTAAGTATGTTACTATAAATATGCGCTGCGTGGGTACGAGATAAACAATAACCGGACGGGAACAATAGAAGGCGGCAGCATTCGCTCACGTGGTACATATTTATAGCGTGCCGTATACATAAATAGCAGCATACATATGATGTAACTAAACAATGCAAGGCGCGCGTGACGTCAATGCAACTCCTCTATATGGAAGTTTAAAATTCCGAAGTTTCTAGCGAAACTTCCGATATTATACAGTAGATGTTCTCTCCGATCGACGTTTGTGGTGCGCTACAATATGCCGGTAGTCATGTTAGGTTTGGCATCCTATAAATGGCAGTCACTGTTCGCGTAGCGGCCGATCGAGGGAGATTTTCATGGGGCAGGACTGCTGTTAAAAAAAAAAAGGGGGGCGGGGGGGAGGGGGAAGTACATGTACCTTTCTGGCCCAATCGATACGAAACGCCAAGGGTGCTGTACGTTTCCACTTTCGGGCTCGATACAATTGAAGAGCGGGCCTCAGCAGGAAAGTGGACGCCCGCGATACCAGCAGTCAGCTGAAGCTCTGGGGGACTGAGTGCCTGCAAGATGTGTCCCTATGGTGCCCATCTCCATTTGGCAGTATTCTGGGTGTGACCATGAGCATTATGCACGAATGTGGTCATAGCCAAGAACTGTGCAATGATTTTTCTGCTGGATAGCATTTGAGAGTTCAGTTTCACTTTCACACAATCCTTTCTAAATTTAGCCATGCCCACAAGGCTACTGTGATGTGTGTGAAATGGAACCACAATGGAAACTGGCTGCAGTGGCGTAGCGTGAGTGTTGTGCGCCCGGGGACATAATGCACTACTGGCGCCCGCGGGGGGGGGGGGGTGTGCTCTCGGCTTCGAGCCCGGGGGGGGGGGGGGGGGGGGCACGGTTGTATGCGGCTGGAAACTGGGTTGACAATTAGAATATTACGGTATTTATCCAATATATATGAAGACATTCCTAATTAAAACTGCCTGATGTTTCAAAGCTAAAAACTGCCCTTCTAACACTTCAAATAAACGCAAGAACTGTTTTTCAGACGCCATCACAACATGCCTTTATGTACCACTCATCACGCATAATGTTTATCCACACGTCATCAGCACGCGCAGCAGTTTCTTAATACCACGCGGCACGTATCTTGGCAGAGTGGTTACGTGATTCAGTACTGCAGTCTTCAGGAACTGAATTGGAAGGTAGGTCGGCCATCAGTGTCTAGAGCAGAGATGAGGTAACATTTATTCATGATCCAGAAGATGCCGCGAATTTTCTGTAGGCACAAAAACTAGGAGTGTATCTTTTGAATAATCGATACATTTTCTAATTACAAGCCCATGTACATGATTACAGGATGGATTACCACATCCAACAACTATGCAGGGTATGCAGACAAAGGCTAAAAAAGTGCAAACAAAAGACTGTTAGCAGTTTCCAGTGCAAAGTGTTTGCAGCTAATCTGCACATAGCATTTGGTGTTGACACGACAGGAGATAATGTCCACATACACCCAGAGCTTTTGCAGCTGCTGTGAACGCTCAAGGCACAGAGCCATCACTGCAAAGACAGAGGTGGTCCATCATAGGTGTTCTGTGAAGCCGCTGTTTCAGTAGGAGATGCACAGTGATCAGGAATGCAAGGTAAATAAGTAAGAACTAGCAAATGCATCATTGGTGAAATAATACACAGGTATGCAAGCACTTTGAAGTAAGTGGAAGGGGAACACTCAGAAGGCACACTGCTGGAAGAGGCCGCCTCCCAGGTGCAACACCCAACATGCTTATTAAATACCTTAAGGAGATTGCTCCCACTCCTGTTTTTGAGCATCATCCACCATGCAGTTTCAAGCCAGAACCATCCTTGAGCAGCTGACCTGCCAGGTGTGTCTTAAAATTCTACAACAGCCTCTTGAGCTGCTATGTGGTGCACTTGCATGTGCACAATGCATTGTGGAGCGAGTAGCAACGTCAACTACACTGCAATGTCCCTGTTGCTCTTCAGATGCTCACCTCATGCCATCACATATCTGACCAGCACCAGACTTGATACTTGTGCTGCTGAATGATATACTGGTTCTGTGTGTGAAATGCAACAGAGAAATGAAGGCCCATAGCTATGAAGGGCACGAGTGTACATCATGTCTCACTGCTAGTGAAGAAAGAACAGTTGCGGGAATTCTGAAGAGAGCTGTCTCTACCAGTCCTGATAAGAGTATCATAAAACTGGCTACTGGAGGAGCAGTTAAGTGCATTTAACTCAGTTCACAACACCTGTGTCTTTTGCTGTTTTGAAGCTGGTGACAGTGTCACCAACCTTCATGTGACTTTAGATCGCTTCAAAGACCAGGTCGAACATCTGCATGGAATGAAGTGGAGGTAGGTAGGAAGTTCTAACTAGTATGCAGCAAACAGTGTATAAAGTATCAATAGGCAATACACTGTCAAGATATTCATGTGCGGGGACTATGAGTTTTTGTCAAAGATGTATGGCTTATCTGGTGCAAGTGGTATGTGCCACAAATTCAATGCAAGTGTCATGCAAAACATAATTAACCATGCAATAGGGTGCTACCCTTGTCTATTTTGCATTATTGGAAGTGACGAGATGGCAACCCCTCTTTCAATCCGAGGGTATGCCACAAGAAGGACCCTTGAGACAATAGGTTCTGACCATCAGCACTATGTCGCAGCAGGGAGCATCAGAAGAGAGGCACAAAAGTTATTAAATAGCATCTCATTGCCTATATTCAATATCCCAGTTTCACAGGTACAGGTACATGTATAAAATACTGAATCTGACTTACTCCTCAGAAAACATAGGTCTGCCCACCTGGTCTCCACATTACACTGGGTATCTTTACCAAGCTGTTTCATTTGCTGGAAGCTGCATGCCATCAGCTGGACCTGGAGCTAGCTTTGCATATAACAGATTTTACCGGGCCCTCTTCCAGCTTTTCAAAGTACAGCCAGGAGCTTCAAAACCTCTCTTTCCTCCAAGCTGAGCTCGAAAAAGCCCAGCAATCACATGAAGAATTGCAGAACATGGCTACATACATGGCCCTAGTCAATGGGGAGAAAAGTCCACTAGCTGTGAATCTCATAAAGCAATCTGCTGCAAAAATGAAATCTGTAAAGGCACTTGTAAGTCACAATGACTATACAATTATGAATTACACAACATTCTATACTAGAAAGCCAAGGTAGCTAAAGGCATTGCCACAGTTCAAAAGGGGTTTTCTGAAAAGGAGGGCCCCTTTGTAAAGCAACTTGACCGTGCATTACAGTTGATTGGAGTGCAGTGCCAACAATACTTTGGTGGTGCATTTGTTGGGAACCATGTTCATAAGGCACTGAAGGTACATATACTATGTTTTATGCAAACTATTAACCATGAAAACATTTTCCAGCTACCTAATGTGAAGACTCTGTGCACAGCCATCTCACAAATGGCACAAGAGAAGCTGCCCCATCGATCTGGAGAGGTAGCAGAGAACATGAAAAACTTTATCAATTTGTTTTCCTTGTTTGGAAAATGCCACAACATCAGTGACCAGAACTTTATTGATGAGCCACAGATCCATGCATTAGGCCAGGTTGGAAAAATATATCCTTTTTTATTTTCTGACTATCTTTTTTTTTTCCAACAAAACAGGCTATTGAAGAATTCATGGCATTCTTCCAACAGCAACAGTCCCAATCAAAATGCACTTAATGGAAGACCATGCTGTACAGTGGGCAGCAGCATATCATGTTGGTTATGGTCTCTTAGGAGAACAGGGTGCGGAGTCCATACATGCCAAGTTTACTCAACTTAGCTTGGCATTTGTGTCAATAAAATACCGGGTGAAACAGCTGCAATGCATCGTAAAGGAACATTTGCTAAGCATTGAACCATGCATGGTGGCTGCTATACCCCCTCCAACCAAGAAACAAAAGACATAGTTCTCCTCACCCCCTACTTTTCAATGTATTTAGTAATAATCACAGAATAAAGTTTAAAAACGTTTAGGGTGGAAATTGATGAATTCTCTACCATCAGTGGATTTTATTTGATGAATCCAGGGTGGTTAAAAGGCGTTTCCTCACTGGATACTCAAATCCAGGATGGAAAAGCCTTGAAGGCACTGGGTTTGTGGTGGAAACCAACCTGGATTTTGTTTATTAAACCAGCCTGGAGGTCTGTATTTTCAGTCATATAAAAAATTGGAGGCCACGTTTGTAAATCCTGCAGTGCAGAAGGCTTCTTACACGTATATGGTGTGACCCAACATGTTTGGCCACGTTTCTTAAAAGTTCTAAAAATTTATCAGCATATTAGATGATCAAAACTCACTCGTACAGTATTTGCTACGTATAGTATTATTTCCTTGTGTTTCATGCACAAGTATATATAATACCGCGGTAACTCGTAAAAATGGCCCATTTCAAAAGGCTGGAAAACTACTTCAGAAAATTCGTAGACACTAGTATTTACAAAAAATTGATAGCACATGTTGTCCACTTTACCATGAAAGTTTTGTCTGAGTCTATTTCAGTTCCTGAGAGTCGCTATCCTTTACTGAACTCACGCGGTCGGAGTTAGCTGTGCGCAAGTAGAGAGCTTTCGAGCGCCCAAGCCAGCAGTGCTATTTGATAGACCACGTGATTTGTGCTTTGTATTAAAGGTCAGAGGTGCCTCGCACTCATTGTATGGCTTTTAGGTGTTTGTTGCATTTGGTTTACTTCGTGCACAGCACGGACTTCGGTTGTCAGGGTCGTTGCTATGGGATTACGCAACCATTTCAATATTTTGAGGCGTAGGGCTTTCTTTCCACGCGTTCAATGAGAGCAGACAGCCGTGGGGGGGGGCAGCCCCGGATCCAGGAATTTGTTATGGGGGGGGCGGTTTACCAGAGGGGCGGCAATGTATGCGAAGCTGTTTGAACGGAGGAGGGGGGTGCAGTCCGCTTACGACGGGGGGGGGGGGGGGGGGGGGGGGGGGGTGCAGTCCGCTTACGAAGGGGGGCTGCCAGCGGTGGTTTCTAGCGTCCCATCGGCAGTTGCAATTGATGAGAAGAAGCGCCAGACGCCAGAAAAAAATTCTGAAATTTTGCTACATCCTTCAGTTCCTTCTCCACTAGCAGACAAATCCTTGATCTTTTTAGACTTCCGAAATGAAGCTCCGGATTGCTTAAGCCGCTTCGACATTTGTAGAAATTTGACGTGCTAATTGGATAACGTAATGCAAAACGCACAGGTACCCAGACTTTAAAATCAGGGGCGGAGGGGGGCGGCAATTATATGAGAATGGGGGGGCGGCCGCCCCCCCCAAGCCTATGCTGGATCCGGGGCTGCGGGGGGGGGGGGGGTACCTAGCGGAAAAGAGGGAAGGGGAGGAGCCTTATATTATATGAACGGGTTTACAACTGCCCCCCCCCCATGCGTTTGTGAGTTCTCGTTGACGCGATAATTAATTATCTCTCGTCTATTTCGGCGCCCCCTCAACCCTGCGCCCGGGGACATATGTCCCCCCCCTCCCCCTCGCTACGCCACTGACTGGCTGACAAGCGCTGCCAGGGATCACCTGATCAAGATTTTCGACATCAGAAGAGAGATGTCAACAGTAAGTGGTTTGCCCACTATGAAGTAGACCCTATATGGATGTGTCCACCTGGGTGAGGGAGGGAGAGAGGTGTGTAATGGCCTGGTGGGGTGTGTTGGAGAGTGGAAGGTAGCCGCTGATGGAGCTTCTATTAGTGAAGCAGCTTAGCCGCTGATGGAGCTTCTATAGTGAAGCAGCAACAAGTATTTGTTCTGCTATTGGTATTGATTACCTCCTCATGTGTATGTTCTGTGTTTGTGTTTGTGTGTGCTACACTTGAAGCACCACATACAAACTCATAAACACACACCACACATACACACTACCACACACACATACACCACACACACCACACAACACCACCACACCATGCACACACACACACACACCACAAACACACACACACCACACCACACACACATACACCATGCACTCACATACCACAACCCACACACACCACACACCATGCACACACATGCACACCACATACAAACATCACACCACACACACACCCCTAGGGTGTGTAACCTCCCCTGCATAATGAAAATCGATTTTTCCGAATACTTTTAAAACACTAATCGATTTTTTCAGGTTTTTTAGAATCTGAAAATCGATTTTTCCGAATAGTTTAAAAAACAAAATCGATTTTTCCGAATAGGTTTTCCCAAATTTCCTGCCGAATACCTAGGTTATTCAGGTTATGGTGCTTGTGGAGTGCACACTGAGAAGATAATTTATGTCTGCACAGAAATCCACCTGGTCTTGCACCCAAACTAGAGCTATGCATGTCAGCTTAAAACACAGAGACACGAAGGTCTACAGTAGCATGTGTTTGCCAAATAGTTGTATGTCTTTACCATGGTTTTGTACATATCAATAGTAATGTAAACCTAACCATCCAACCCTAACCACTGAGACCAGACATCACCATTATAACTCACCCCACATCACCATCACCTACAATCACGTCCTCCACTTACAATCATCCCCCAATACTCCATTCCCGTTCTCGCATATGTGAAATACGATTGCGTAATACTCTCTAATTCCTCCACATACTCAAACAGAGCGCGCACACTTACTTGATTTGGGTGAGAGAAGTCTGTCATTTTATTTCACTCGCTAGCGCAGTACTCAGATATGTTCACTTCGTACCACTGTACAATAAAACAATGCAATACTAGTACTGGTACATAAATTTATTGCTACAACATATAACCACAACTCGTGGCATATACTAATGAACTTAGTTACTTACTTGAAGACGACGATAACAGCACTGAGCTAGTACACGCTGTACATTTTGTATCCCAATTAATGCACATTAAATATTTTGTATTATATTACTATCTATTTACTCAATTATTGATTGCTTCCGATGTCTTTATGTATGTATAAATAGTAAAAAACAACAGTGACGTAGTTATATAGATAGCTCTATTATGAAATACTCAATTAGAAATCATATCCGGATATCAGTATAAAAAGAATAATGGACGAATTGTCGATGCTGGCGGACGAATACCTAAGTACCTCCGAATGGAGAAACATAAACCGGTTATTTCGAATAGATAAAATTCACTAATCGATTTTTCCGAGTAATGCTAAGTTGCTATTCGAACGGATAGGTTTTTGCGAATATCGAATAACCCGAATAACCTGATAACCGGTTACACACCCTACACACCCCACACACAAACACAACACACACCACACACAAACACACGCACCACACACACTACACACCATGCACACCACATGCACACACACACAAACACACACCATTCACACCCCCCCACACACAAACACAACACACACCACACACAAACACACGCACACGCACACCACACACCATGCACACACATGCACACCACACACAAACACACACCACTCACAAACCCAACACACAAACACAACACAACCACACCACACAAACACACGCACACACAACACTACACACCAGGCACACACCCATGCACTCACACACCACAACACACAACACATACACCACACACACACACCACCACACACACCACACATCACAAACACACACACACACACACACACTCACACACAGCCATCAATTGAGCTAGAATCAAAGCTGCGAATTGATATTGTGCAAGGATTATAATACAACCACTATTCAGTTAAGGGAAGGAGGAGGAGGGAGCGAGCACATGATTTGGGAGGGAGGGTTTGTGGTGTCATGCCCATGACAACATTCTGCAACTGATGCTGTTTTAACAGTTTACATAGCAGGTACGCCCAACCACCACTAATGAATGATCAACCACAAAGATATGAACAAAAAGATCTAATGTTTAGGAGAAAGAGTTTACCTTTTTTTATCCTGCTGTCCTAACAGACCATGCATGCATGCACATACACACCACACCACACACTAACCACAACACACGCCAACACACCGCAAACACACCACGCACTCACACACCCACAACCACACCAACACCACACAATACACAACACACACACATACCACACACCCATGTACACACACACCACACACACATATACTACACATCACACCATGCACACACACACCACACACACACACCACCACACACACACCACACACACACACACACACCACATACACACACCACAGAGAACAGGGTGGCATCATTTGGTTGGCTTCACTATGACAAAGTCAAACAATTACAGGCATTGGAGGCAAAGAAGCATGTGTTGCTTCAATGTCAACAGAGGGGTCTGCAGCTATGCTTATCTCTATGACACTAGTCCTCCAGAAGTTGGTATCCAGCCTGGATGCAGATGAGGAGTGTGCTGAAATCCTTTCTCTAAGCATGGTACCTCGGCAATGGAGCCTTGGCTGGTACCCGCTCAGCTGTTACTGCGTGCCTTACATTTGATTGAGGAGTTGAGTCCTGCACTAGGCCTACATGTGAACCTGGCCAAGTGTGAGATGTTCAGCAGGAGGGGCAACACATCATTCCCACCGGAGGTGAGGTGCTCACTCCTGCCTAATCTTTACATCATAGGTGCTCCAATTGGGTTATTACTGTTAAAATTTTTATTGCTGGGGAGCAGTGAATAAGGCTCGGATCTGCCCCACACGTGGGTTCTTGGATCTCAGTTTCATTCTTTACTGGCCTGGAACTGCATCTTGACTCTGCTTAATGTCAGATAGCACACCTGTCTGCCTCTCTACTTGCCATCGGCCAGGCCACCCTCAAACCCCAAAATGCTGGCTAAAATCTACTGGCTGCTGAACATGTCCTGGTGAGGTCAGTGGCTAGGGCCATCATGGGAAGAGTAAATGTCCGAATAGGTTAGTAGAACTGTAGGGTTGTTAGCGGATCTATTGTAAGTTGGTTAGAATGTTATTAATATTGTTACTTTATGTACGTGCGATACTGTTTCGATCCCTAATGTCAGCACCCAGCAGCAATAAGTCTCTACTGCTAGTGGTGTTCTTTGGGTCTATTGCTTGCAACACTTCCGCTTCAGAATTAATAAGTATGAAGACAGCAGCTACAAAAAACTAAATGCAGTAATCAGAACTCAGCATACTTGTTGTGCTGTGCATGTAAGTCCCCAAATTGGTGCAATGAGGACCCTTCATACTGAACAGCTCACACTAGCCATGTTCACATGGAGGCCCCATTGCTGGACTCAACTCCTTAACCAGATGCAAAGCACGTAGTGTAGGCTGGGATCAAGGCAGTCAACACACTCCATCTACATACATGCAGGCAGGATATCATCTTCTGCATGGAGGACCCAGGAAACAAGCAGGAGATCCAGAGGGTAACCTTGCTGCACTCCAGAGCTAAGTAGGTATCATACTGAGGGGTGGGTCCCATGGCACACAGCCACTCACACACCTCATCAAGGACCTGCAGCTACTTGCCTGGAGATAATGCTGAAGGCAATCGTCATATCCAACTTAAGCAATACAAATTCATTGCAACACTAAGCATGAGCTACTTCCTCTGCACATGCACGACACACCCAGCTACGGAATTAGTAATACAATAACAATAATTTACAATTTCATAATACACATGTACACTTAAATGTATATGTATTAATAGCACACGTACACACTGCACTTAAAAGAAGCTGTCTATCACCTCACACAATTAAATGTCTTGACAATGTGCCAAGTTTAGTCAGTGGTTTTGTTGTGAAAAACGATCCACGTGGTCTTCAGAAACAGCCTCGGGGCAATGTTCGTCTAGCATGGCCTAGTCCGATCCACCCTTTTCGTGGCCACTCCGGCTCAGTGTGAGTACACACTTTTTTCTTGATGATATCACATTGTTTATCTAACTGAAACATATAAAGTTTTGAACAACCTTTCAGCAAATTTGGAACACGTTTCATTTTATACAAAGAAACATTCAAAAATCATGTTTGTTAACAATGTATATGGTTCACAACACAGCCAATCTAAACGATCGTCCTACATAATGGCCGCTTGGTGTGGTATGGATGGCAAGGTAGATTCCATCACGACAGATTTACGGCCAGGACGAGTACTATTTTACTTCAAGCATTGTCTAACCATTGGACAAGGAGTTGTGCCTCATACTTTGGCATTTGTACAGTGGTATCAGCACCATCCTTTACAGCATCAAGTGGCTTCCAGCAGGATAGAGATTTGGTGTGCAAACTTGTTTGAACCTTTCGGTCCCGAAAGTTTCCTACCTGTACAAAGAATTCATTCACAATATGTGGCAGCATTTAACACAATCAACAATGAACAAGTGCTTTATGTGTGTCCTACACCACAGAAAATATTCATTTGAAAACCATGACTGTTTCCAAACTGTTTACTTGCATATATTTATCTGTATTGTCTATTTCAATACTAAAGAAAAAATGTCTACATACAATTATATACATACACAAAGACACACAAGCATTACCAACAACGTTACATTTTAGTGACGAACTATTCCCCTCTGGACGTATACAGACACCTCCTCACACCTGCGCATGCACATACAGATACAACCTACACATAAAGACACACACCTTAACTTCATGATCACATTTACACAGATCTTCAAATTGTACAGACATACCTACATACACACACCCTTCACACCGTACACATAATACACACACATCACATCTTCACAGAACACACACCTGAGCTGCTGTTAATTGCCTCTCCTTTTTTGTGTACTGATACTTACTTCATTCAAAATCCACTTTATATACACTTACCCTCCACATGCACACCACACACCCACTCTCTCATGTATGTGCACCCAACAATCCCTCCCATGTATGTGCATAGACACTCAGAAAAACCTCTTATTACACTAGACAAATGCAAACCTACCTATAAACATACCTCTGTACACATATACATATACAGACGAACACACACCTTACACTTACAAACACCCCTACACAGACTTCTCACACCTTCAGACACAACCCCCCACACATCTTCAAATTGTACACAGACATACCACACATTCCACACACACACCTTAAGCTTTATACATGCATATGTACCTCACATCTTCACTGTGACACCATTAATCATATTCATTTAGGCTATAGGTACTATTTGTATCTATCAAATGTTTACTACATATAGCTGTTATGATAGTCCTGCCACCTAAATGAATATGATTTATGGCACCCTTACACAGACTGACACAACACACCACAGAAAAACAGAAACATACACACCTCTTGACACATACATGTACACATACTATCTATGACCTTACACACCTCACCTCTTGAAACCCCTACACATAGATATCACACCTATACACACCTACACACCACACATCTTCAGACACCTCACACCTACACATACAGACACAACCTTCACATTTACGCACACATACCTCAACAACACTTTGGAATGATTCATTGTATCTGTCAAGTGGTAAAGGTTGACAGAAGATATACAGAATTAAATGTTCTCTGACAAACCTCCAGTAGCTGGCATCAGGGATCTCATTATG
>JABACO010000005.1:6584120-6622894 GCA_013339895.1 Ephydatia muelleri
TTCTGCTCTCAATAGTACGATACCAGAGATAATATCTCTGACGATACATTGTGCCAAACCTCCGTTTCTGCAAAGATAAAAATGAGTCTTGACGATACAAATACGGTACGCCCACGCTTATGGATTGATGCAGCGCAAGTGCGCAATTAAAATTCTGCGTGCCAGACTAGTGTATAATAACAACAGGTCCTGACATGTTTTTGTTGTTGCCGAAAATACTATCAAACCTATATCCTACATACCATGCGCAAATTTAGTTGAGCGTTTTATTAGTTCCCTGATACCAAGTCATTTCGTGCATTTCTCACGCGACACAATAGTGGAACTAATCATGAAACTCAGTAACCGATTGAGTATTTTAACACGAGGTGTCGCTACATCAGGCGGGAATGATGGTGTTCTACAGTTTCGTTTCGAGTACGTTTTAAGCCAAAGCGTTCGAAGCTATCAAACAGCACATGGAGAAATTTCTGTTGTATACATGTAGCTCACGATTATTTCCCCATCTGTATCGTTTTTAATGTGAGGTGCATTTGGTCATATCAGCAAAAATCCATGGTGGGTCTTAATAATCGTGGGATTCGGGGTTAAAAACACGAAGTTAAAGCAAGATCCCACAATATGCATTTTACCATACAGCAAACTTGATGTGTAGTATATGATGCGCAGAAAATAGGAAGTCCATAGCAGTTGTGTAACATGTGTGATTGATTACAAGGAGATGTACATTTATGATTTATAAAAATACAAAACAAATTTAGGAAAGCGTCATATCATGCACACATATGAACAGCTACATGTAAAACCCTGAAATAACTGGTTGCTATACATCAGGTTCACAAAAGTACAGTGGAAAAGCCCGCTACATGTACATGATTATCTGTTGGAATGCACCATTTTATCACATTCATAGGTCAGTGGATGTTTGAAGGCAAACATTATGAACGCCTGCAGGCAACATCATGCAGAGCTCATTCAAAACATCTATAGTACAGGAGTAACAGGAGACAATATATATAGGTCATAAGTGCAGACAACTTATAGACCTTATTCACAGCATGGTCTAGCCGCGGCCAGAGAATCAATTCCTGAACTGCTTTCACATTGATCAGCTGAATTAAGTCAGGATGAGGTGGATACATGCATGAGGTGCACGTAAAGCCCGCTACATGATTATCTGTTGGAACGCACCATTTTTTCACACCCATTAAAAGTTCATAGGCCCGTGTATGTTTGAAGGCATGCAAGCATTATGAACTCCTGCAGGCAACATCATGCAGAGCTCATTCTAAACATTGCAGCTCATTGTAAACAACATTGCAGTATATACATGTACATGTATTCATGGTAACTACATTGGGCATGAGTCTGGATCATCACACAGCTACGTGCCAGTATATAGCACTGAATAACACAGTCAGTTCATTGCATATCACTCTATACTATCTATGGATATATGCAGTGTGCTTAGGTATCATAAATATGATATCAGTAGTCCAAACACTGTGTTGATGTGTACACTGTACTAAAAAAGACAGCTATACTTAAAGACATTGCAATAAGTATACCAACCTCTGAAATTACTCATGTACAGCGTTATTTCACCTTTCTGTAAACATGTATACTGTGCTGCAGCTGCCTGACCCTGTACGTTGAGTGTTTTTATTGAGGAAGTAAATGCATACCTCCCTGGCTTAGATTGGGCATCGGGAAACATACAGTATGTTGAAAGGGAGCTTTGTCTAAGGTTATTAGGTTAAGCCTGCCTCCTGTCTGCAACTCTCCCCTCTATATACAAATTATCCCCAAACAAGATTATCCCTTTGTCTGGTTCCAGGTATTGTACTACTGTTAATTCCTGGAAAGCAACCATTCAGTCCTATTGACAACCTGATTTTGTTTACCCCCCCATCACTTCACTTGTGCATTGATCTTACTTTTTAAACTTATTTTCCTGTCATACATCAATGGCTGCAAAGTTAGTATTTTAAAGTTTCGCATCTGAGATTGCATTTCTTGCATTCCTCCTTCATGCCAATATGCTGCAGCATGTTTGGTGTAGTGCCTCTTCTCTCTGGCATACTGTTGTAGTAACTCCAGCCTGTGCTCAGCCAACATGATTTCTGCAGGAGCATCCCAATGATTACTTGAAAAATAGTTTCGTTTGGAGTCATCTTTGTGCTTCTCAACACCTACATGAAGTTACTGATGTAGATGATTAAGAACTTAACAAACTTACCTTGGCAAGAGAATTGTTTTATGTTTCCAAACTGTCGGATGGCATCAGGAACATGGTACACCATGATATGAAAGTAAGGAGTTACAAATTTCTTTTGGTGACCATCACTCTTTATCCGCAGAAGAGTTGAATCCATCTTTTAGCCTGAATGTAAGCTGATTTGGTCACAAGAGTGTGTGTGTGTGTGTGTTGTGTGTGTGTGGTGTGTGTGTGTGTGTTTGTGTGTGTGTGTGTGCATGTGTTGATGTGTACCTTCAAATGTATGTCATCTGCAGCATTTGGGGGAGGTGTTTCACTAGACAACAGGTTGTATAAAACTTCAAAATCCTTTTAGGAATAAAAAAACATTATTTTAGCCTATCGAGGGAAGTAGTTCACCTTCCATAGCTGAACTACATCATCCAGAAAAGCATTTGGTAAGGGGATATCTTTCATCTTGGAAGGAAGTAGCTAGCATATGGAAAGGCAGAATTGGAACACATAAATTATAGGGTGTGTTGTACCTTCAAAACCTTCTTTTGGCTTCCCCAGTTAACGACGTCCATTCAACTTTTCCATCACTCGATTCAGATTCCCAAATGGTAAATGAGACTCCACAGCTCCTGATGTATGCCACAAGCTGCTGTGTTTTGTGGCTCTGACATTTTGATTAAGTTTCTTAACATGACATCAAAAATTCTCAGAAATAAGTGCAGCTCATCAATCATCATGTGGTCCACTGGAATGGCAGTCAGTGGACGATTAACTGACCCTTGGTGTACAGCAGCAGTTCTGCCATGAGAGGCAAAGGCACGTCTGTGCAGAAATTTAAGAACTGACATATGCTACTTAAGTCAGCTAGGATCATGCATTTTTACCTGAGGGTAACTAGTGTTCTGGTCATAGTTGTGCTGTAATACGATTCAGGCTTTGACACATCCCACCTATATAGTGACATCGGTTGACACCATGTTTAGCCAAATGTATTGGTAACTTACCTGCAATCACGGTGCACTGTACATTTGGACATGCATAAATGGAGTTAGCTGCATTAAGGCCCAGCATTGTGAGCATGAACTGTAACACATACGAAACATAAATGTGCATGCCTGTAATACCATTACATCACAAACCTTCATGTCAGAAGAAAAAAAAAGGTCAATATTGTAGCTCACGCCATTGACAGCAACAAATCCTAGCTGCTGAAGACCATCAATTTCTTGAAAAGTTGCAGCGAAAGCTGTGGAAATGGTGTCATAATCTTCAGCCCCTTTTACAACTGCGATGGTATGGTTGCCTAGATAAAATAGTCACTGAGTCTCAGGCTGAGTCACAGGCACTTAAGATTTATACCTATTCCAGACAGATAGCGACCAACTGGCATCAGAATGGCGTACGAAAGCAAAACAAAGCTTGACGTCCGTGAAAACTTTGCTCCGTCACCAGATATCCTAACTTTAATTTTCTGGTTAGGTTGCATGAAAACTTGTAGCATCTTGAGCGATCTGTTGCATACAGGCAAGTATTAGAATACATGTACATAACACATTCATGCTTACCATGGTGGATAATTGTTCGCACAATGACCGTTCGAAAGAGCGATAGCACCTTCATGTCCCGGGATGCGTGTTAGTTGCATCGTGTGGTTGAGATCCGTACGAGCTTTTTTAACTGCACGAGATCTCGGTAACTCGCTAAAAAGCATTGCAAGTTCGTGGTAGAAGGCATCACTTACTCCATACCTATCTAAAATGTATAGAACTCGCAAATCCACAGTGTCCTCGTTCTCGGAGGCCGCATCATCTGAGAAAGGTATGTGGAACGTCTTGCCAGAAGTGGTGTGGACTTTCAGCGACTCTGCAACAAGCCCATAAGTAGACAAAAATTCCAACGCCTTGTTTGCATGTTCAGACACCTCTTGGATTTTTCTTCGTGCATGCCGGTTGCTGACTGCATCAATCTTACCTCCTGGGTTGTTCTGTGAGTCCTGGGCTTCACTCAACGCATCTTTTAGGTCCTGCACTTCTTCTTGTAAGCCTTCAATGAATGCATCCGCTTCTTCATTCAAATAGGTAACTTCGTTTAGCTCGCTTTGTAAATCCGCAGCAGAAATCGTTTCACCATTCAGGATAGTTATCGTGGTGGAACGAAGTAGCGCATTCTTTCTATTCACGCCTCTTGCAGCTCTTACTTTTGAAACCACGCCAAGTGATTTACGGTAAAGTAAATCCTCTAAGCGCGCTGCTTCTTCTGGATTCAGCGTAATTGCTTCGTCCACGATGTACTCGTTTGCTAGTGCTACGAAGCTTGTATTCTTCTCTCGATTATTTGCCCAGTCGCCCAATACACGATTGGGTATGGACAGACAGCAGACACCATCAGGGTCGACGGATCCTTCAATTGCTACCACCAATGTTTCCAAAGGTGGAAGCACATCATTCAATGGTATATACCGTCTTTTGCTGGCGGCAACTGGTCCTTCTCCGTGATTCGTTGATTCCATTTTAAGAAGCAAAAAACTGAATAAGCACTATCTGAACCTGCAGCAGCAGGGTCAATATATTGATTGATGATTGATGAATATCATTAAAAAAACTTCACTCGCTCGTCTGGAGGGACAACGGAGAAACGGATCGCGTATAATATATCAATTCCGCAACGGCAGTGTATGCGTATATATTATCGTTAATTCAATGCTGCATTGTCACACCACCACCACCACCACCACCACCATGCAGAGTTAGGACGCTATCCAGATATCATTTGTAAAAAAATAACTGGTTTGCGGATTATTTTCATGAGACTGTTTGCGTGGCATACTGGTCTGCGTACGCGAATACCTGCATATGTGTCCGCATACAGCTATGTACGTATGCAGGTATGGCATAGCTCTGTATACCCATGGGCGTACGCAGCCTTCAGGAAGAGGGTCGAATTTGGTTCACATGTATCATACGGCAAGGGCGGACACAGGAGAGGGGTTTACAGGTCAGACCCGCGATACGAAAAGCGGAGGTGGGGGGGGGGGGGGGGGGGGGGGGGGGGGGGGGGGAGGGGGGCTGTACGCTTCAGACCCTTTATCCACCCCTGTACGGTATACTTACTCAATGGTGAAGGTGATCTCGCTTTGGGGAGTGGAACCGTCAACCCCCCCCCCCCTCTGCGTAGAATACGGCACGTTGTCACGCAGTGGTACGTCCTGCTATTTTTGATAATGTGTGCGTACGGTCTCAAAAATATACGACTTGATCTGAAGGTTATCTCAATAGTTCAGCCTTCATATTCCATCCGGTAGACTTGAAGTTTCTGTCAGAGTAATTGGAAATAAATAGAACAAGCAAAACAATGGCATGTTCCATGTACAAAGTCTGTAATAAACACAAAACTGCGTTTCTAATTTGTACTGAACACATTTTAACGGAGATCAGAATGGGAAAAAGATAGTCTATTATTATTACTACCATAATCTGCCTGGTAGACTTAAGATTTAGCTTCCGTACAAGAACCATGCCTGTTAGTAGACATTTCTCCATTCACTTCCCGTTCAATAAATTTTATACGCGTGACGCGGGTATTCAATTATTCATGTCCGGGATTGCTGGACATGACAAGACAAAACAGGTTACACGTTCGTAGCCAGCACAACCCCGATGAAACTGTCGGACAAAGTGAGTATGTCCAATAACGCACAGTAGCGATTCTAAAAAGCCCCCACACATAAAAACTCCCCTACGCCCTTTTCATGCTTATTCCATCACACATACCGCGTTTGTTACAAAAAGCGCTGTAGATGAGCAGATACTGTCGGACAAAAAACTGCCCTACGAAATTAACAATTCATTTGACAAAAACCATTGTAACTCGCCAGACGAGGACACATAGACCACAAAAACGATCAAGCAGGTGGTCGATACATGTAGGAACTAGATTCCCTAAGATAAACCGTATCTTGTCGAATGGATTTAGTGGTTTTGGTGCTTTTACCTTTCTTTTCTTCACCCGCGTAAAGGTGTGATTAACACGAGGTCGGAGTGAACGCTGAATTTGCCCATTCAATGTATGGCGCACGTGACCCGTTTCCAATCCCTCTATATATTATCTCTAAATATTTCCTGTACGAGGGCATTAAAAATATTATGACGTCCAGTCATTAATAGAATAGTGATGTTTTATTGGCATTACGGCGCCCCATAATTTTGGCCCGCAGGGGGGGCCTGGGTACCCAGCCCCCCCTCCCCCGGCCACCACGCCACTGCCTGGATCACTTTTGGCAGGGGCACGGATCACTTTTGGCAGCGAAAATTTTGCCCGGATCAAACTTTTTGAATGACAGGCCCTTGCTCTGCAGCTAAGATAGAGGTCCCTCTGGATGGCGATGACTTCTAAGCCAATTGTCAGTGTCTGGGTGCAGAGCCTGTATGGGCTTTTGCTGTGTAGGCGAATCCACCATCATGATTACACACGCGCATGCGCACTTCACCGCTTCATGTTAATAGTTTTTGCACACGTACTTACAGGCTATAGTAATATTTGGTGCTGATACTATAAATTCACGTAGCTTAAGTAAGCTAATGCAGTGTCGAGTGCATGACTGTCCGTATAAGGCCCGATATGTGTCATCTGCATGAGAGAGTGCATCAGTCAGAGAAGTTGAGAGAGCACCATGGACCAACGTTGCTACATTACATGGTCCCATCAACCCCCGTCTGTGATAAACTTTAACCCAAGTCAAAGCTACTTTTTCGGATATGGGATAGTATCCGGTCCCACACGGACGTCCAACCATCAAGACGCAATAAACGTTGCCAGGTGTCTTATTTCAAACGAGATAGTGCCGGCAAATAACGTTATCACCTTCGCCAACAATTCGAAGCGATTTCAGCGATTCCTATACTTTAATCAAACTGGCCAAAGCGTTTAAATTTCAAGCATCTAACGTGGAAAGCGATGGAATACTTACATTCTACTACTACTCCGGTCCGGGCCACAAAATGGGCGAAAACCGTTGGTCTCTTCTGGCTTCGACCGACTTCGACGCACGCGATCCAACAACACACATCACGGCGGACCTCGATAATCAACTGGCTCGTGACGAGCACGTGCAAGGCGAAGCTGGTCCTCGTTATCCTCAACTGCTCTCAAGAGGAGCAGACTTAGCGACCGCACTCACCGATCGCACGAGGAACCATTCTGGTCTCAGTGTTTGCGCCCTGAGCACAAACGATGACCCTCCCTCTCTGTTCACGTCGCTGGATACCTCCATATCTGCTCGTTTCCTCTCCATCCACCCGCTATTTCCAAGCTGCGCGCGGGTCAGGGGGTGCTACAGGTAACCAATGTCTATGATTTACTGCACGTTGCTGCGAGGGCCTTCTTCAAGCTGATACTCACTTACGATCCCGTCGCTAAGCGGGTTATTGACGCTCACGTGGCTCAACCGACTCTCACTGCGCTGGGAAAACCTCGTTTGGTGGAGATGGGGTCGTCGGAAGAGACCGATCAAGGCCCCCGGGGGCCATGCAGTTTCTGGGCGAAATACTTCCATCAATGGAATGGCAGGGGCACCTCTGCATCAGTACGCGTACGATTGGCTCCAGCGAGCTGGGGACGTGGCGGAGGGGCCTCTTGCCGACCTGCTCCGATTGGGCGTACTTGGCGACGATGTGGTCACGTGCGCCGTGATCTGCGTCATGATGCAAGCCCTGGCGTCCGTGCAGATAGCCTTTGGCGAGGCGGCCGACGTGGACAGTGCTAATCGGTTTGCTCGTCGCCTTCACTGCCGTTGCCGGCCACAGTGTCTTCCATCGCGCGGGACTTCCGCCGAGCTGGAAAGAGAGGCACTTCAGACTAGCGTGGAATTCGTACTGTAAAACTACTGAAAATAGCGGCTTTGCGGTGCCGAACATCAGGGGAATGCTGGAGGACACGTGACGTCATTCCGTGCGTGGGGCGCGGATTGAATCTGCATGCATTGCGTAAGCATCCGAGACTGCATAAATGGAACTACATGTAATGAGGCTAAATTATTAATGGCAGTGTTATTGGTAACTTGCAGTTCGATGTAAATGTTTGGACCGGATTACAATTGTTACAAGCCGGCCGCAAGGTCTGCTGCACTACTATGGCTTCTAGACCATTGATTTGCAGTGTCTTTGGAAAGATATTGCGGTTCTAGTACAGTAATACTCGGAATTGTTCATGTAACGGATGACGAAACTAGCTATAATGATGTTTTTATGCAATTAAAGGCCCACCAGATCCAAGACATGTTGAGCAAGGGTGTCATCCAACGATTCTCTAGTCGATGGGAAGCCCTGGTGGTACAAAAATACAAAATAAAAAATAAAATAAAATAAATAAAAAATAAAAAATTAAAAAAGGATGGTACACTTAGGTTTAATTTGTGTTGATCTCCATAAGGTCAATTTACCCACATCCCTTTAAAGCACTAAAACCACCGCGGATGCCTGAACTGAGAGGGTCGTGATGACACCTTGCTTGACATGTCCTGGATTAACTTGGTGAGCTTTAATTGCATAAAACTTCATCAGCTATATAGCTAGTTCGTTGCTGTTTTCATCATCGTTACATTAAAAACCCTGCTCGGATATAACAGAACCCGCGTATCCTTTCAACGACACTAGCACGTGCAGTAGCGTCTGCAAATGAGAGGGCTGGTTGACAGAAACTCATTTGAACGTCTGCATGTAATTCGCTCATTGTTTGTATCGTATTGGTTCGACTCCAAGTCTTTTTAACTTCCTGATCCAAAGGTGACAACTCTAAATATAATCAGGGGCCGGGTTGTTACATTCTGTTGCTCAGAGTAAAAACTACTGGGGTCCAAGCATTTGCACGAGCGCAGTTACAAATAAATACCCCTCATCCAGAGAAGTGTATTTCAGTCTCGCTTTTACAACCACGAAGATCATTGCATTGGACGCGGCAAGTGGGGTAAGCAGCGCTGGCCATTCCAGAGAACAAGGCGTTTCGACTGGCAGCGATATCATTCGCCTCGTTCCCAAAAATGTAACGCAGCGAAATACTGGTACGGGCAACACGCATTGGTCCTTTGGTTGGGGTTGTCAAAGGTATGGCCGCCGTTAGAAGCCGCAATGTTGATGCGTAGAGCAGTGCGAATTAAGTACTCCAAGCGCAGAATTTGTGGCAGCGTGACCCACGCGGTGAAAAGCAGCTTCATCATTGCGCGTACAGGGTCAACCAGCCAATATAGCCGTACACGAGTCCCGGTCGGTAACGACTTCGGCACAGCCTCATGCAGTACAAGCACTATGCAAGATAGCGGGCCGCTAGTCCGAGCTACAGACGGTTATGATAAGTGTTTTGTCATACAAAATTGTCGATCAACTTAAAACATTGATGCCTCCGTCAATACAAACCAATTATTTCTGTACAAACTGATTTTTAGCTTCATATGACCTCAGCAATACAGATCGAGGCCTATATATACAGTTTATTATAGTGACTGAAGTCCAATCACTTGATGAAATACACTTTAGATTTATGCAGCCGGCCTCCCCCACACACACACACATACACAACATACATTACTTATAAGATGTGACGGGGTAAAGAAATAAACGAAGCAGCTAGCGTGTGCACACGCTATATAGCTGCTTCGTTTATTTCTTTACCCCCTCACATCTTATATGTAATGTATGTGGAATAGTTTTTATGACGGGCACGGGAAAAGAGGTTTAAACGGACTAGTCGTTTTTTTAAGTGCTGAAAGAGAACCTGCATGGTACGTGGTGCTTCCTTGTTGATTTTGTTACCTTGTCAAAGATCGTTTGGACCTGATTCCGTCATATATTATGCAGGGCTATTTTGTATTTGTTATTTGTTATTATTATTTTCTTTCTCTCCTATAGCAGGGCTGCCAAAGGCCAGCTGGCCTGTCAGGCCAGGGGCTAGGCCTGACCTGCCAGGCCGGACCACCAATCTGTCAGGCCGGACTACGCCCACTCTACGCACCAGTAAGCGTACAGTAACTGTCTATCGTTTGTGGTGACATTTGTCCTGCGAGGCATCTGAAGGAACCTCTTGAGATCCATGCAACAAATTCACTGTTATGAGAATCGATGGAGATGAAATGCACGCTTCGTCGATCGACAAGGCGAATCGTACTGGCAATCAAGTTATATACGTCATAATTGACATTTGAAGTACATAATTTTAATAAGTTGGCCTGTCTGCCTGGCATGTCAGGCCACGCAGTCTGGCCGGACACCCTGGCCTGGCCTTCGGCAGCCTTGCCTATATAGGTATATTGGCGCACTGGCCCTCATGTAAATGGAGTGCTGAATATCATTCTGAAATAGCTTATTTAACTGTGATCCGGCCGACTCTGGCTCAAATACGGTCTGAACTAAACTGTACTCCATATTTGTAGATAATCAACACAACAGATCTAGACCCAGATTAAATGTGCTGAAATTAAACTGCATGCAGCCGATTAAATCATATAGGTAGTAATGCTAAGCATGGACTAAGCTGCATGGGAACCTCTTTCTCTTCTCCCAGCTGCTTGTAGTGCCCCTTTCCATTTTTGCTGCGTGCAATATGTTCTCGCACGCAACGCTATATGGAATCCACTATCAGTACTACTGGCCATATGGCCCGCCAGGATGAGTGATGCCGCAATGTAGCCTTGAATGTATAACCTGTAGCCCATCATGCCCAGCACCACATTCATTCTGGAATATCCATGCAGGTCTTCCCTGGCCCAGCACCACATTCATTCTGGAATATCCATGCAGATCTTCCCTGGAATGACTATATAAGGAATGAGAATATATTTAGACTGAGGTATATTACAAACATGCATGCAAATAACAGTACAACAAACTCCACACGTTGTAGTTGCCTTCATCCGTTAAGCTGGTCGCGCGGTGCTCGAACTGTGCGAGGTATAAAGGGAAATATTCTCAGCAGTGTTCCGCTTTGTTTTCTCATTTTGGGAAAACACTTGGCTATAGTGATGTGCACAATGAGCGTCACACCCGAGGCAAGACTCCATAGCGAGATGAATGTGAGTGCAACAAAAAACAGCTCCCTGCTTGGAAGTGGTAGTTATAGCCAGAAATATGTTCAAAGCGAGCTGGGGTATTATAAAGACAAAGAATAGTATTGGAAAGGCAGCTAAGGGGATAAGGTGTCGAAGAGCTTTCGAGAACTGATCCCCCTCATCGAGAGAAGTGTATTTCAATCTCGAACGGCAAACTTTATTCGTCAATTTTAACACCATGGAGATCATTGCAATGGAAGCGGCAAAGAGGGTAATCAGCGCCGGGACGTCCCACAGAACCAAGCGTTCAACGGCAGCTATAATCTTTCGTCTCGTTCCCAAAAATGTAACACAGTGACGAAGTACGGGTACACGCATTGGTCCGTAGGTACTGGTACCAGAGGTACACTAGCTATGACCGCCGTACAATTAGCGATGTTGCAACGTAGAGCACTTCAAGTTTCAGGGTCTTACGAAACACTCCGAAGCAGAATATGTGCAGCGTGACCCAGGCAGTGAAAAGCAGCTTCATCCATTGCGCGTACAGTGTCAACCAGCCAATAGCCGCGCACGATGCGGGACTGTAAAATTTGTCGATGAGCACCGCTTGTAATACTTCCACAATTGCAAAGGCCAGCGACGCCAACACCTGGTAGAGAGCCAGTCGGTATACGACTCTTCGATACAGCTTCAGTACAAACACCAAGATAGCGGCCGCTAGGCACGACAGCACCGAGCCACAGACGGTTATGATAAATGTTATGTCATACAAAATACTCGTACTGTCGTCACCGGAGGAGTTCATTGGATCAATATGATATGTCTTCGTCGATGATAGCTTCGTTGACCTCAGCAAAAAAAACACCTTTAATTACTCTAATTCATCGTCATGCATTACATCATAAATGAATTTATTTAGCAGTCGATGGAGATACATGTTTGGGCCTTCTAACGCAGTATTAAAATCTCTATACATTGTGTGTGCGTTAAAATATATATGCATAAAACGAAAAAGAAGGTACCTTACACATTTGGACACAACATGAAATAAGGGTTGAAATATCGTATGATGTACAAATTATTATCGAGACAACGTCAGCTTTGGATAGTTCACGAGTTTTCTGTGAGTCGCAGTCTTAATTTGGCCGTCCAATTAGGCCATTAATGTTTTCAACCGGCCGTCAGTTGAGACCTTCATGCCCTGACTGGTGTTTCAAAACATTTTCCGCTTGGGACTTTGCCAGCAACACACAGCGCACTGAAGAAGATTCTTTTGCTGCGCTTGTGTTAATGGTAAAACCGGTCCTATTCTGTTGGTCAAGCTGTTTTGCACCCTGCATGCATGGTGCTCTGTTTGTCAAATCCTCCATTGGCACAGGTATCCTTGCATTGCATCATGCACTGAGGCCTGTATATAGTACACAACAAAAGGAGCTTAATATTGAATTATGTCATCACTCTGTATATGGTATTCTGGGGGGTTAGCCCACGACTGATCGGTTGTACTATCAGTCTGGAAAAAAATTGTGCATCTGGTTTGTGCAAGGAATGCAATACTGAATGAATGAATGTAACTGATGGGTGTACAAGCTGTCATGGCTATAGCAACTGGACATGAAGTTTTTGGAGCTCTTTACCAACCGGTTATGGGATAAAGAGTATATATTATGCATGCGCCCTCTTATAATGTCCGAGTGCCTGCCTGCATCAATGAGTATAGTTTATGTGGTTCTCTAAATGATAATCAGGTAAGCACTGATGCAATACCAATTATGTGCACTGCATTTGAATTGTCTATACATCTCTACTTCCCACTATCTATGCCCTGCTTGCAATATAACCGAAATGAGTTTTTAAAATAACTGATATTAAGCTATTACCCTGCATGTGTTTGAGTATAGTTTGTCTGCACTTCTGTGCACAACACACCATCTGTGTACATACCCACATCCACATCCACACACACACACCACACACACACACACACACACACACACACAAAGTATACAGCTGTCCTATTTTTTGTTCAGAATGGTTGCCGTTAAAACAGGTGATGAATGGTCGCAGTCCAGGCCACACGCTTCAAGGCCTCAAGTGAATTTGAATGAAGCACAGAACTTGTTGGAACACATATTTCTTACAGTTCTTTTTTTTTTCACAACATTAAGTTTTCAGCAGCATAAATACTATTATACTTAGACAGGTCATTATAATTTCATTCATATGTACCTTTCTTCTTGCTTCCATCGAACATTACACAACGATGTATACTGTATACTTGTCCAACAACCTCCTATGGACTTGGCTGTCATAAGAGTGAAGGTTGACTTTCGACATGCTGCAGTATAAGTGGCAGGTGTGGTCAGGGGTTGGTAACCCCTCCCCATGTCAATCCATGTACATGCATGAGCAATAACACTTCCCTAATTCACAATTCAATCGCAATTTTAATGTTCTAGGTGCTAAGAACTGTCTCTTTCATACTTCCAGTGTTAATTTTAGCATCATAATGAAATCATCCCCTCACCCCCCCCCCCCCCCCCCCCCCCCCTGCCATACTGAAATGATGCCCCTGGCATCATCCACAGGGGACTTACTACACCATCTCGTCTTACTTGCAGACCTTTATCATGGCAATAGCAAGTAACTAGACAGCATAACCATAATTGATACTGTAATTGCAATATCTATTGGTATGTCCAATCTACGGCACAATAGTCCCTTGGAAAAGTGCAAACATTTGGTTTGGAATTGCACAATGCTTTTGCCAATTCATACTGTCACATAATCATGCTGGTGAAGTGCCAGATAAAGCCAAGAACGAAAAGACTCCAATCCTTTGCAAATCACCATGCGTGCACTTTACTTCCATTGCTATTGCAATATATGACGTGCTTGGGACTCGTTGTCCATTTTGAAAGAACTCTGTAATCAAGTCAACAAAGACATGTTTCAGGCGAAACGATGATAACACTATCTGCTCCAGTGGCTTTCTGTTCATTGTAAAACAGAGAGGGAATGCCACCTCTGTACTGGGAATGCCCTAGGTTTTGTTTGTGCTGTTTGGTTGTTGGTGATTTTTTGTTTCTTATATTCTGAGCTGCTCTAATGTTTATTAATATTATTACTTAAATGAAAGTTTACAAAGCTGATAGGCTTAGACAACAACAACCTGCAGATTTAATCAGTGATGTCCAATTTAAAAACAAACTGTTTTACTATTGCAACATAGCTAGCACAGCTGATGAGTTTGTATCAGCCCACCACTGGCTAGTACTACCAGTTTACCTAGGGTGTGTAACCTCCCCTGCATAATGAAAATCAATTTTTACGAATACTTTTAAAACACTAATCGATTTTTCAGGGTTTTGTGGATCTGAAAATCGATTTTTACGAATAGTTTAAAAAACAAAATTCGATTTTTCCGAACAGGTTTTGCCAAATTTCCTGCCGAATACCTAGATTATTCAGGTTATGGTGCTTGTGGAGTGCACACTGAGAAGATAATTAATGTCTGTACAGAAATCCACATGGTCTTGCACCAAACTAGAGCTGTGGCCTAAGGCTTGAAAACCGGTTGTGCCGGAGCTCCGGTTAACCGGTTAACCGACGGTTAACCGATTGCGAGAATCAATAACCGCCTCAACTGGTTATTTTTCAGCAAAATAACCGCTTTAAAACCGGTTGTTAAAATTTTAAGCAACCACAACCGACCGGTCGATATAGTGGATTTGCAAGTGGTGTTTATTACATCTAGCAATAATGCCGGGC
The DNA here is from genome assembly GCA_013339895.1 of Ephydatia muelleri. NCBI lineage: Eukaryota > Metazoa > Porifera > Demospongiae > Spongillida > Spongillidae > Ephydatia > Ephydatia muelleri. The sequence goes on from JABACO010000005.1 coordinate 6,599,138, forward strand.
ACGAGAAAACAATCAGCGACGAGAGCGGAGAAGGCTGGTGATATTTATAGCAACTTTGTTATATAATTATAGCAACCTACTATTATTATACTACTACTATTACTATAGTAATCAAGACGCTCGTGACGTCAATGCAACACCTCTAATAGTGAGTCCGCGCACCGCGTCTCGTTCAGACAGTGTGCGTGGACTCAGCATTAATATTAGGGTGATAGACAACCCAATATTGATGCAAGTTCTTGTAATGTACCTCGTCATCATCGCGTCTCTTCCTTTTCTGTCCCCGTGCATCGTCATCTTCTGCTTGTTTTCGGTCACGCTCCCTCCTCAAAACGAGCTATGTACTGCTCACACCCGCTTAAATGTTCAAGCGGCTCCCACGTATCATCCTCATGGCTAAACCCTTTCCATCGCACGAGCCATTCTTTGCGCTTTTTTGTCATTTGCTCGGCAATTATATCCTCTACAAAGTAGATGTCTTTGTACGCGGCGGGATCCGCGACATGCTTAAGGGTACGCCGCGGGCCATCTTTTCTGCCATGTGGCGAAGCCCGAGGTTATGCTGGCTTAGCTTTTGGTCCCATCGAGATATCGATTTTGCTTTAATAATTGATAATTAATTAACAGTTAAAACCGGTTGTTTTAAAGAGAACAACCGCAACCGACCGGTTATTTTTTAAACAATCACCTTAACCGACCGGTTTTTAAAATTTTAATAACCTCTAACAACCGGTTTTTCTACACTAACAGGTTTCAAACCTTAAGCTATGCATGTCAGTTGAAAACACAGAGACACAAAGGTCTACAGTAGCATGTGTTTGTCATATAGAGTTTAATAAATTGTATGTCTTTACCATGCACTTGTACATATCTATAGTAATGTAGACCTAACCATCCAACACTAACCACTGAGACCAGACATCACCATTAAAAACTCACCTACAATCACGTACTACACTTACAATCATCCAACATCACTCCATTCATATAAATGCATATGAAATTTCCCATTAGTACAATTGCGTAATGCTCTCCAATTCCTACACATACTCAAACAGAGCGCGCATACTTACTTGAAGCGGGTGAGAAGTCTGTCATTCTATTTCACTCACTAGCGAGAAGTCTGTCATTCTATTTCACACACTATAGCGCAATACTCAGATATGTTCACTTCGTACCACTGTACAATAAACAATACAATAGTACATAAATTTATTGCTAATACATATAAACACAACTCGTGGCATATACTAATGAACTTCGTTACTTACTTGAAGACGATGATAAAAGCATTGAGCTAGTACCCCTTTGTATCCCTAATTGATGCGCATTAAATGTTTAGTATTATCTTTCTATCTCAATACCTTAAATTGCTTCTGTATGTATAAATAGTAAAAACAACAGTGACGTATGTTATATATATAACTCTAATTATGAAATACTCTGTTGGAATCATATCCGGATATTAGGATAAAACGGTATTCGAATAATGGGCGAATTGTCGATGCTGACGACGAATACCTATAGACCTCCGAATGGAGAAACATAAACCGGTTATTTCGAATAGATAAAATTCACTAATCGATTTTTCCGAGTAATGCAAACTTGCTATTCGAACGGATAGGTTTTTGCGAATATCCGAATAACCCGAATAACCTGATAACCGATTACACACATTAGGTTTACCTTATCTGCATTGAGCTTCTTGCACTACGCCGCAAATAAAGCGACTGGATCTTATTCTATAGCACATTGATGCGAGCATTGAAGCATGTACTGGTGACAGGATCAAACGAACATTACAAACCTGTGGGAATAACACTAAAACCTAATAACAGTGTATTGCATCCTGCACAGTACTGGTCATTGCATCCTGCACAGTACTGGTCATTGCATCCTGCACAGTACTGGTCATTGCATCCTGCACAGTACTGGTCATTGCATCCTGCACAGTACGGGTCCTTGCATCCTACATTTGCAATCCTGCACAGTACTGGTCATTGCATCCTGCACAGTACTGGTCATTGCATCCTGCACAGTACTGGTCATTGCATCCTGCACAGTACTGGTCATTGCATCCTGCACAGTACGGGTCATTGCAATCCTTGCATCCTGCACAGTACTGGTCATTGCATCCTGCACAGTACTGGTCATTGCATCCTGCACAGTACTGGTCATTGCATCCTGCACAGTACTGGTCATTGCATCCTGCACAGTACTGGTCATTGCATCCTTGCACAGTACTGGTCATTGCATCCTGCACAGTACTGGTCATTGCATCCTTGCACAGTACTGGTCATTGCATCCTGCACAGTACTGGTCATTGCATCCTGCACAGTACTGGTCATTGCATCCATGCACAGTACTGGTCATTGCATCCTTGCACAGTACTGGTCATTGCATCCTGCACAGTACTGGTCATTGCATCCTGCACAGTACTGGTCATTGCATCCTGCACAGTACTGGTCATTGCATCCTGCAACTATGCACGTCCACAGTACTGGTCATTGCATCCTTGCACAGTACTGGTCATTGCATCCTGCACAGTACTGGTCATTGCATCCTGCACAGTACTGGTCATTGCATCCTCCACAGTACTGGTCATTGCATCCTCCACAGTACTGGTCATTGCATCCTGCACAGTACTGGTCATTGCATCCTGCACAGTACTGGTCATTGCATCCTGCACAGTACTGGTCATTGCATCCTGCACAGTACTGCATGGTCATTGCAAAAACGAGTTATAACAATCCGCTATTGTGGGCTTCATTGATGTGATTTATGCAAGAAAGTGGGACTAAATAAGAATGACACTACGTATATACTGCAGCTGTGCAAATGCAATGCACAATGCATTAACTGATCGGTCGAGAGTTCCTTGGATGGAGTGGTAGGGTCCGGGTACACCATGAAGTAATACATGGGAGTCTAATCTGCGTGTTCTAGCCACATTTAAAGACAATCACATATAGCGCAAAATGTGATATATAGGCATGCAGGTCATTTGATAGACAGATGGGTATCATTATAGAACATATACATTAATCAATAATTGAAGTGGGGGGGGGGGGGGGGGGGGGGGGGGGGGTGGAACTGCATAAGTCCCGTACTGGAACTGTAAGCCATTTACAATAGTGCTTCATCCATTGTATGACTGTGAGTAGCGAATAACAATCAACTTTTTAAAGTCGGGCGCGTTGCTAGGTCATATACTATTTCAATATTTCGGACAGTGCGGTATAATAGATATATGTTGAATAATTAACAAACCAGTTCAGTCAGACGAGCTCACAGATGGTGTGGACACGCGTACCATCCACTGCTTTGACGGCACGAACAATACTTGTAGGAAGGGAGTCCGTGGACTCCGCCTACAGAGCGATCAACAAGATAATGTCCAATACAGGACTCTCGAAGCACGTGAGTTATAAACGTTATTGCAGTTGCTTTTTTAAAAACACGTTGTGTGGGACTACGATTCACGTTTGTTTGTTTGCACTTACGTGCGTATGCAGCCATCCTGACCTCTAGAAGCGTAGGAACGTAAACAGGATTGGGGGGGGGCCCAAAGGGTGTGTCTAATATAAATTCAACATACTATATGCCCAAGATTGGGGGGGGCCAAGGCCCCCTCTGCCCCCCCCCCCCGGTTCCTACGCCTATGACCTCGCATATGTAGCATCAATCATTCGTTCATCTTATACATCTTTCTATCACCACACTGTCCAACCTCATCACTTCATTACGTCATGGAGACGTGTGATGTAGTCAACTTACGATGCCCTTGTCTTATATAGTTGTCACGGTTACGTTATTATGAGAAACCTACAAAGGAACGAGAGAGACGAGAGTATGAGAAGTGTCTTCGGATATACAACAGGGAGATGAAAAAGAAGGTTGAATTTGTGATGAAGCAACATGCGCCACTTCCACCTATTTAAGACAGGCTTGGCATGTCTAGAACTATTTTGCATGCAGTTGTCGTCCTGAACTGGTTGTCAATGTTAACCTGTTTGAAATCATGTATGCATTGACAACACATGCATCAAAAGCCTATGCATATTTGTCAGACTACCTCAGTTGTACTTGAGGAGCTCTTCAATTTAGTATAAATGGGTGGGGCATGAGGGAGGGATATAAATACCAGAGTCAAGAACAATATTTTTTTTATGTCCAGTTAATCGCATGTCTCCCCACTCATCCACTCACCCTCACTCTCATCACCTACCCACTCAGTTTCATCCAACTGTTTGTTATCAATCATGGCTGTCAAATGTGCTGCACTGGGGACAATGCTTTCAGTGCATTACAATTAGTATATAAACAACTTGAGTATTGGATACTCGATTCAAAGTGAAACTGGTAACCTATGTGTGTTATAATGATATGAGGACTGCATGTATGATTCTGGTATGAAAGGGAGACACTTATCAGCCTGGGTTGCATGTACCCCCAGACAAGAGACAGGTGTCATATAATAAAAGGAAGTTTAGACAATTCATTATGCTGCTACTGTCATGCTGTCTGCTCTTGCTTACATGTATTGGCATCAATTCGACCACTGCCGCTTATACAGAGTGTCCACGAATCAACAGGACAGGTTTAAATGGTTATGCTTTATATTGTAATCAGTTAGTTAGTTGATTTTTTGTTTATAGATGGCTCTGATTGGTCACATTTGGACGGTGGTTGCACTTACAACTGATTAACAGACCATAGACTTAAAAGAAAAATCCCTTGTCTTTCAGATTAATGCCCAAATATCTTAATGCTGAAATAGTGGATCAGGATTGGAGGGGGTGGGGGTGTGTCCTTCCCACCACAGCTAGTAAGTGGGTAGGGCGGGAGGGGTGGGGCACAGGCACATTGTAGCCCCCCTCTTCTCCTGGATCCAATACTGATATCTGATGAAGCTAGCGTGTACTTGAAAAGGCTTGCAAAAGCACGTGAAATGCCTGTTGACCTTATTTTAAAGCTGATGAGGTACATATAACGTTCCTAAGATGAACAATCTAGTCTCGTTCCCAGACCCAATATTCTTATAGGTGGAATAATTACATCATTACAGTACTTTCACATAGTGATGATGTAACATACTGTTATGAAAACTGGGTCTGGGTACGCGACCGATCGTATCTAAACGTATTTGTGCTTTTCACAGAGCATGCAGTTAAAATGCAATGCTTGCATCTTATCAACATTTATCGTATGAATATGGATTGCTGTTACCTAGGGATAAATATGAAATCAATTACCTCTCGTAATGCCATTTTGGAGCAAGTATTTTGGTGGTCGTAGTGCCCTCTAGCTTCGAGATTCTGAATAGTGCAGTAGACCCTTTCATGTGTCATATGACCACTTTGTCACACATAATAAATAAATACACGATCCGCCATGTTGGTGCACAGAACTGTATGATAAGAGTTCTGACTGAGCGAAAACTACACGGCCTATATGGGGGCACGCATCATTAATTTATATTCGCCTTGTGCAGGTTAAACCATCTCCGACATGTCTTTGACCCGCGTCCTGGTCAGCCGGCTCCAGATAAAGTTCTTTTTCCTCCTACCCACTAACCCACGTCCCTACGCATCTCATACTAGACCATTTCTTAGCTACTGTATACGACACTCTATACCCAGAGATGTAACAGAGACCCCGGCCCCAAAATTTGAGCACCTATAGATCGGCAACGTAAGGTAATGATTTCATATCTATTCTTAGTAGCAGCTATAATACTAGACGATAAACGTTCACTCCGCAATTCATACATAATGCTTACGTCGCATGGCCTCGCCTACTTCTGGCTTGGGCGCACAACACGTGACTTTCGTTAACATAAATCGCACTTTTTTTATTGCAGAAGAAATGGAGTTGGAAGTGCCCTTGCGGCTAATCTTTTTCCTTGCCGCCGTTCGCGTGACCACACAGGACTCGTGCGTGTCTCTGCAGGCTTCTGCGAAATGCTCTGTGGCCTCGTACCCAGCCTGCCGGTCCCTCCAAGACATCCTTCTCAACCTTTCGTCCGGCCAGTGGCCCGGGATGTGTGTCACGTTGAACCTTCTAGATGGAGTACACTCACTCACAGCGCCTGTATTGGTAAATGCTACCGCTTATTCTTTGACTATTATTGGAAGTAATTCGTCGCTCGTGTCTTGTGCCTTCAATTCCTCTAACGCTACAAACCTACATTCCATCCATCTCTACGGACTGAATACTGTTGTCATCTCGTCTGTAAGTGCCTATGGATGCGACAGACCTTTTCGACTGCAAAACGTTGGATACCTGCGCATCGTCAACTCTGCGCTCAAGTGAGTGTGGTGGAGAGAACTGTGTACTGTGCTTTGATTATAGGCCACGCCCCCACCCCATAGGTCCTTTGTAGGGGGAGGGGCTCTGGACGTGTACAATTGCCTCACCACGGAGATAGTCGATTGCTCGTTTGAAGACAACTACGCCACCTCCGTTATACAAGACTCCCAGTATCGGGGCAACGCGGGAGGCGTGGCCATCGGTATCCATGGAGTGGTGCGCGGTACCAATCAAACCAAGCCGAGCGTGCTGGTGGCAGGAAGTTCCTTTGCGAGGAATATTGCCCAACCTGATAACCAGGTCACGTCTAGTACCCTGATCCAGAGGAGGGTGTTTGTTGGAAGGGGAGGAGGTTTGGCTGTGTACGTGGAGGAGGATGCCCCTGTCATTATCACCATTAATGGATGCACTTTTAGAAACAATTCAGCCACTACTCGTGGGGGCGGAGTGTTCCTCTTTTTGGATGGTACACGCTCAGGTCACATGTTCCTCTTGGCCAATTCAGTTTTGGAAGGAAACAGTGTGACTGCAAGTAATGGAGGAGGTGGGGGTGTGGTTGTCACCCTTTTCATTCCATTGGACAAAAGATTTCCAAATAATGTGCTCATCTCAAACTGCACTCTCTTACGTAACCAAGGTAAGCTAGTTGGGGGTGTTATGCTATCTACTGTACCAACTTCATTGAAGCTAACAATCCAATAATTATGCACTCTGAAACTGTCCCTCTGAATAGCTCATTATGGGGGTGGAGCCTACGTTCTTCCCGCCCTCAGCCCGGGTGATGGGTACTATGTCTCCTTTGAGAACTCGCTGTTTGATGGAAACTACGCATCAGAGTATGCAGCGGCCATTGGATTTGCGTCTCTGGCATTCTTCCAGTCCTTCACTGCTCTCCATCCATACAGGATCACCAGCTGGTAAGTAATTTCATTTCAATCAGATTACATATTGCATGTAATTAATCATTGGGAAGTTAGCATGGTGATTTGAAGAGCTGTGCAATGCAGATAATCACAGTAGCGTAGGGTATGTAAAAGGATGTAAAAGGATTGTTGGGGAGTGCAGAGGATGTGTCCAATATAACTTCTATACATAATGTCCAAGATTGGGAGAAGGGGGGGAAGCCAAAGCCAAGGCCCCCCCTCCCCTCCTTTCTTTTCCAATGAGATGTCACTTCTTTCTGAATGCCATATAGATGTACACCAGGAAAGAAAAAAGAAGCACCACAAACACCAAAATCATGCAGCCAATGATACTTATTCTTAAGCTGTGAATCTTTTTCGCTTATCAGTTTAAATGTTTAATAAGCAACTAGTGCGATCTATTATGGATTATATAAATTGCAACCAATGGAACTTATTATGGATAATAGGAACAAATGGAACTTATTATGGAATTATGCCTTGTTCTACACTTATGGCACAATTCCGACCATATCCTTATTACTGCCCATGTGCAGTGTATTTCAGAACAACATGGCAACTACAGGAGGCATAATTGGTGTGCCTTACATCCCTGTGGTGATGGATGGACACAACGTGTTCACCAACAACACTGGAGCCACGCTGAGGGTAGGCAATTATTCGATAATAATACAGTTTATTAGGTTGCATATTCAGGTCATTGGAGCTACACTCACGTTGAATGGAACATTTGAATTCATTGGAAATAATGCTGACACCTCTGATGGAGGTGCCATCTATATTACCTCCCAGGGACAGCTGATACTCTCAGAAGGAACTGCTATTAGTTTCCATGGCAACCACGGAAGGTAAGTATGATGCTCACTATAAGGTGTGTGTCATCTTTCTCTCACAGGTTAGGAGCAGCTTTTGTCACTGAGTACAGCCCTGAGGTGCCTGGCTTCACCAAGCTACTGTACAACCCTCTCTGCTTCATTCGATATGAGGACAACCAACTGTCTCCTTTCCTGTGGAAGGGGGTATGTCCTTGCCATTTGAGGGGGTGTGGTCATAACGAGTGTTCTCTTTCATCCCCAGCTCAATGTGTCCTTCTCTGGTAACTCTGCCTTGATTGGACCTGTGGCTTACATCAGTCAGCTGGATTTCTGTTCATGGAGAGGTTTAACTGAGCCATTCTTTGACAGCCAAAATATCATCAAATGGCCCTTCGTGACTGCAGATGGATCAAATCGTAACCTTGGACACCCATCTGAGAGCATTGGTGATCGAACGTTCTATGTCCAGACACCTGCTGCTTCACTCCATATAGAGAGCACCTCCTTCTCTGTCTTTGCCGGGGAGACAGTTCCTCTCAAGCTGGAAAGCCTTGATGAGATTGGCCACCCAACCTATGCTATCTTCAGGCTAGCCAACTCAGTGTCACTGCCAACAGGAGAAGTTAGTGATGGTTGGGGCTGAAGGGGTTAAAGTTGGGTATGGATGTATTAATCATGTTATGTAATACACATAATGGGCCAAATTGAAATACTATGTGTCATTTTGAACAGAGTGGTCCAATCTTCAACCCTACTCTGCTGTCAGAGCTGCCATCATTGATAGCAAATAGCTTTTCCTTTTCTCTGGCTTCCAAGGAAGACAATATTTCAAGCATCAATGTTTCTCTGTCACTGTTTGGACCACAAGACCATGTGCTCAGTGTAAGTGTGTACATATATCCATCTCCTCAGTGCATAGTGGCAATACTATAAAGCATCTGATGGAGGATGTGGGAACCTGCCATTTTTTAAACTCCTATTTTCCTCACTCATGATAGCACTTCCCTTGTCCCCTTGTGTGTCCTTGTATCCCTCCTCCTCCTTCCCCTCTCACACCACACCCCCATGCTATCTGATCTCTGCAGTACTCATAGCACCAAAATCAAAGATTTCTTTTTGGATGGTCTTTAAATAAAGTAATTAACTTCCAAGTCCCAACAATTAATTTGCAAGGCCTAACATATTTTTACGATGAAACATATAAAATAAATATGATATGCACACCTTATTTAAGAGTAAGTGCATTTGTATGTGTGCCTTAAACCTAAAAGCTGACCCCAATGGGGGCCAACATCAGTACGGTAAGAGAGAAGCTATAGTGGCCATGGATCCTTTAAGCCACTCAGTATCAATGTCTATTCGGCAACAATGTCTTCACCACAATGATACAACTCAGCACATTAACTTTAGAGTGTACAACATACGATGGAATTGATTCAAAACTTCATCATTTGCTGCTGCTTAGTTGTGCTCTTCGACTAAAATTAAATGTATCATGGGATCCATGTTAACATAGAAAATTGAAAAAATAACGAATTCATTATATATTTAACGCAGACATACCCTTATTTAAAAGCATTCCAAATTCATGCACATTACAGGATCCTACACTTTGATGAACAAGATTGAAGTGCATTTTAACATGTTTGTGACATCATCAATTCTAATGAATACAAAATGAATTCTCACTTAATGATTATTCAATTGTTTGAGTTTATTCTATATCTGCATTAGTATTAAGGCCTATCAAAGATCTATTTGGAGAAATAAATATTTTCACACTATTCTATTTCAATTAGTTTTGCTTACGTCTAATGTACAGTATATCTATTAACATGTAACATCATCATTTTCCGCACATAGGTGGATTTTAAATCAATTTGCATTTAATAAATTACGTTCAAAGCAATATTCCACTGTTAACCTCATGTTAACTGTACTAGATTGAAGGAATTGCAGACAATACAATCTCCATAGCAACACAACCCTGTCCGCCAGGCTATGAGCTGGAAGATGACTCTTACAACTCCACTGCCATCGGTCTAACGTGTGTGTGTGACACGTTGCATGATGGCACCATTGTCAACTGCGAGCCCAGTTTGGATTCTGTGCTCCTCCAGGTACGTGAAGGTCACATGACTCTCATGTGACTAAGTGAGTCGTTTACATCTAGCAAAGTGATCCATGTGTGGAATGAATTCATTGTGCCCTCTTCCCCAGCCCTCTTTGTGGGCAGTGTCTCCAGTAGGCGTGGCTTCTGTACCGGCACTGAAGACCTACCACTGTCCCAATGGCTATTGCATTCAGATCTACAACACCAGTGCTGGTCCAAACACTCATGGAAGTGTCTACACATACAATAGTCCCGAGGCCCAGTGTAACTGCAATAGGAGTGGTATGTGTACTTATTACACACAATATATATCAATCCTTACAATTTATTACATTTTATTATGGTAATGTGAGAGAGTTTGGATATGACTGTGTATGTGTACATATGTCGCAGGTGTCATGTCTGTGAGTATGGGTGTGCATATTTATAACACTTCATGTGTGTATGTGATGGGAGAATTAAAGCATTCCCACAAACCGCACCCCCTTGTAGGAGTACTATGTGGTAGCTGTCCGCAAGGATGTGGTGTTAGTGTCTTGACTAACAGGTGTGTGACATGTGGAAATGAGAATGGCCTGCTCATCCTGGCTCTATGTAAGCCCACGTACCTACAGTCCTAGGTCTTGCCAATATCACTGATCTTCATTTGACTAGTATTTATTTTTCTTGAGTAGGTGTGGTGGTTGTCATGGCAACTATTATCATCATGATTTACCCCCATCCAATAATGGCAGGGTTCTACCCATGTCTCTTTGCCATTCAAGTGAGCCACCCTATTGGAATGTTTGTGTTTGTCACATGACAGTCATGTGATCCCCTCACCAGCTGGCTCCTCTCATCAGTGAGGAGTTTCCCATCTCCTTTGAGAGCATCCATCCATATCTCTACTACATCTCTTCCTTCCTGGCCCTCTATTTCCCCTATGACTTTTGTCTCCTCAACAACCTTAACCCTTTGGCCTCCTATTTTCTCCGGTACACACCCCCTCTTCTGGTTACCCTGACTGTTGTGATCACCTTGGTGATAAGGTAAGGAGCATATGGCTTCAGGGGAGAAGTCACTGCACACTTTATGCACCTGTGTATTTCAGGAAGAAGGTACTCAGGCTCCGTTCCATACCATGGTATGGAGTGTGGACTTTAGTATTGCTATTGTACACCCAGGCAGTTCACACATCAATGAGTGCTCTGAACTGCCCACTGATCCAAGACAGCAATGGACACACCACACCTGTAGGTGATATGTTTCTGTGATCATTTGAAACCCATGGCATTAAAATGTCATTCAAAGCCCTGTGCTACAACATGCTAGCTCTGATGGGTAGGTGTGGCTACTACATACTGATCCTGGCAATGCACTCCAATTGGCTGCACACTTGAATATAAGGGTTGTTTTTTAACTCTTTGAATGCCAAGTGTGAGTTTGATATTGCGTGCAAAAATGTGTTGATTAGGCATAGCTCAATGATGCATGTACATGGAACCTTATAAGTCCATGTACAAAGCAATGATAGTTCTTCTCACACTGGTAAAGAATTCCATTATTCACTTCACTAATGCAGTACTTCAATACTTCAAGAACAAGAATGCGTAGCCCAGATCAGTGTAGTATATCATACCTGTTCACTCCTCCCTTTTGCCAGTTTGTATTATGGAGGCCAGCGGGTTATAATGGACAAACAAAATGTGCTTACACCTGGACCACATATTTGTATGACTAGTTATGGGGTTACATGTATGTCAGTATTGCACTTGCATGCATATTCAGAGTGATTTTGATCAACACAATATAACCCATAGCACTGCACGAATGAATTCTTGTTTTGTGACCATGCAATGTATATATGCACTTGGCGTTCAAAAAGTTAAAACAGGAATGGTCAGAATTGAGTACTATGTCAATTGTATTTAGTGTAATGTTATCAGTGACTATGTTTTCCACTTACGATGCCACACCCTCTTCTCCAATGCCACACCCTCTTCTCCAATGCCACACCCTCTTCTCCAATGCCACACCCCTAGAGGTGGTATGTGGATGGTACAGTGGAGTGCTTCACACAGGGGCACCTCCCCCTGGCCCTATTCTCTATCCTGGCCCTGGTGCTGGAGGCGGGGCTCATTCCTCTGGTGGTCATGATATCCATGGAGAAACTGAAGGTTAGTGTATTCACCATATATGGTCATTGCATTGCACATTTAGAGTACTAGCATTGCATGAGGCTATATCAGTACACTGTATGATGGGAATGATAGCGTTTGGGATGGAATGGAAGGTGATGGAGGGGAGGAGATGGAAGTGATGGAATGGAGGGGAGGAGATGGAAGTGATGGAATGTGAGGTGATGGAGGGGAGGTGATGGAAGGGATGGAATGGGAGGTGATGAAGGGGAGGAGATGGAAGTGAATAAGGAAAATATAAAGGGATTACGAGATATCACTATTTTATTAGTCAAGTGTACTTTATGATGCATTTTAAGGAATTCAGAATGGAACGAAATATTGGTATGTTGTACTCTTTCTATAGCAGCCATTGTGGCTTCGTCACCTGGTGCAGCCCCTCACTGATGCCTTCAAGGAGGACTGGAGGTGGTGGGGAGCCATGGAGCTAGCCAGGAGGTTCCTGCTCATCCTCTTCACTCTCCCCTTCCCCGGGAACCCCATTCCTCCCTCCTACCTCCTCATGGCCTACCTGTGTGCTTACGCCTTCATCCAGCCCTACAAGTCAGCTGTGGTCAACCTTGTGGAGGTGGCACTGTGTGTGGACCTGCTGTTGATGCTGCTGATAGTAGGAGACTCGGCCATCACAGAAGACCTGCTCTACTCCCACACCACACAGCTCTCTGTCTCCCAGAGCAACCAAGATGGCTGCGTCGTGTCTGGATTCACCAGATTCACTGGCCTGCTGACTCCATTTTATTACCTCCCCCTTCTGGCAGGAGTGGTGTGCATTGCAGTGGGTGTGGCATTGCTCCTCAGGTACACATTAGTCCACACATGTGTTTTTATTGTCGTCCATAATGGATACGTCTTCATATCCCTGCAGATCTCTCACAGGGAAGTTCAAGGATGTGGATCTATCACAGAGGGGTGGGACAGAAGATGCTTCCCAAAGGAAAAGGATCAACAGTGACCCCTTTTTCATCAGCAATAGCCTTCAAACCAACTCACGGACCACGATCTCTTTGGAGGATGTGGACAGCAGGGGCGGGGAAATCAGTGAGCAGCCATTGACGTGCAACTATGTCGAAGTTGAACCATCTCAGATTAGCAACAGCAAACAATAAAACTATTATTAAATGCATACCTGCAATTGCATGGTTGTAATATTTATTCAGGCTGTGGAGTTTGACGCCAGCACTCTGATATGCAGCTGATCTCGACTGTATTCTCCTCTTGTTCAAAATGGTGCGGGTCATGCAAATAGCTACCTTACCTGGTCACCTGACCATGTTAAATGCATTGTTTTTCACTTCATCAGAGTTATCTGAGGATCAAATTGATTTGAAGTTACTGTTGTACTACAGAATAAAAAATACGTAAGCCAATAAAATAAAAAAAGACGCCCAACGTGGGGGTCGAACCCACGACCCCGAGATTAAGAGTCTCGTGCTCTACCGACTGAGCTAGCCGGGCTTCACACAACGAGATCTACCGACTGAGCTAGCACGGCTGTTACGCAGATCTCGTTATAGGAATGGGTACAGGACTTTCAACATGAAGCCATATTTAATTATGACGTCCTTCTGTACCGCTGCGTACCTGTTTAGTTTATAGACAGCGCAGTCCCCTGACTTTTTTCTACACGAGGTTGAAGCGCGTCGTCACATGTCCATTCTTTTCAGTGGCGATATTCACACAAAAATTCGCTCTACCTTTTAAAAGGCGCTTCAATTGAATGTGCTGATAGTTGCAATCCTGTTACTAGTAAAATGTGCTGTTTTGATTCAGTACTGTAGTTCCATCAGCATCAGATTCTTGGTGTAGAGTACTGTATTCTTCTATTACAACACCTATTCTTTACTAGTCGCCGAGTCACAGCATTTGTTGAGAAGCTCCTATATGCCAGTAATACGTACTGGATTGAAACATGCATTAGGGCTTACCAACATGCCAACGTTGGTACAACGTACCAACATGCTCGATGTCCACCGTAGGGTTAGAAGAGAAACTGTGCACAGTAACTTGTAAAAGCTCCTCTATTTTATTGTGACTCAGAAAACATGATGGTATTCCACCAGAAGCCTCTAAACTCATTACCCCCTGTTGGGATCATATAAACAGGGGGTTATGACGGAGTTACACTATTGTGGGCTTCATTGTTGATGCCGATTTAGCAAGGGAGAGAAAAAAAAAAAAAAAGACGCCCAACGTGGGGGTCGAACCCACGACCCCGAGATTAAGAGTCTCGTGCTCTACCGACTGAGCTAGCCGGGCTTCACACAACGAGCTCTACCCACTGAGCTAGCCGGGCTTCACACGTCGAGATCTACCGACTGAGCTAGCGAGGCTTCACACAACGACTGAGCTAGCCGGGCTTCACACAACGAGATCTACCCACTGAGCTAGCGGGGCTTCACACAAAACTCATCTTCATACAAAGAGCACTTTTTGCACGTTTCATTTTTATCAAATTTCCAAGTGCTGCTGTATGATAATACAATATACCACGAGCATAAAACAACCCGCTGCTGGATCACATCATGACTACAGGACTGTCATCTTGAATTAGTCGATAGTCCGTGCTGTGCCAGTAGTCTCCTACCTCCTCGACTGCGCTGTGATGTACAGAGGAACTCACAATCCGAGTGCTCTGTTGACGAACAGCATGTGGCAAATTCCAAGCCCTGCAGAAATAGACTGGTATGCAAGAGCTACGCTGCAAGCCGTAACAAATACTTTATTTGTACACATGATCCAAGAAGGTGTTAGACATTCTTCCCTGACTTTGACAATAGGAGAGAGAAATGCGTACCTAAGGAGTGATGCCACGCCCACAGCAATACACACCACTCCTGCCAGAAGAGGGAGGTAATAAAATGGAGTCAGCAGGCCAGTGAATCTGGTGAATCCAGACACGACGCAGCCATCTTGGTTGCTCTGGGAGACGGAGAGCTGTGTGGTGTGGGAGTAGAGCAGGTCTTCTGTGATGGCCGAGTCTCCTACTATCAGCAGCATCAACAGCAGGTCCACACACAGTGCCACCTCCACAAGGTTGACCACAGCTGACTTGTAGGGCTGGATGAAGGCGTAAGCACACAGGTAGGCCATGAGGAGGTAGGAGGGAGGAATGGGGTTCCCGGGGAAGGGGAGGGTGAAGAGGAGGAGCAGGAACCTCCTGGTTAGCTCCATGGCCCCCCACCACCTCCAGTCCTCCTTGAAGGCATCAGTGAGGGGCTGCACCAGGTGACGAAGCCAAAATGGTTGCTATAGAGAGAGTACAACATACCAATATTTCGTTCCATTCTGAATTCGCATCTCATAAAGTACTTTTGACAAATAAAATATTGATATCTCGTAATCCTTTCATATTTTCCTTATTCACTTCCATCTCCTCCCCTCCATCACCTCACATTCCATCCCTTCCATCTCCTCCCTCCATTCCATCACTTCATCTCCTCCCCTCCATTCCATCACTTCCATCTCCTCCCCTCCATCACCTTCCATTCCATCCCAAAAGCTATCATTCCCATCATACAGTGTACTGATATAGCCTCATGCAATGCCAGTACTCTAAATGTGCAATGCAATGACCATATATGGTGAATACACTAACCTTCAGTTTCTCCATGGATATCATGACCACCAGAGGAATGAGCCCCGCCTCCAGCACCAGGGCCAGGATAGAGAATAGGGCCAGGGGGAGGTGCCCCTGTGTGAAGCACTCCACTGTACCATCCACATACCACCTCTAAGGGTGTGGCATTGGAGAAGAGGGTGTGGCATTGGAGAAGAGGGTGTGGCATTAGAGAAGAGGGTGTGGCATTGGAGAAGAGGGTGTGGCATTGGAGAAGAGGGTGTGGCATTAGAGAAGAGGGTGTGGCATTGGAGAAGAGGGTGTGGCATCGTAAGTGGAAAACATTGTCACTGATAACATTACACTAAATATGGTAATTGACATAGTACTCAATTCTGACCATTCCTGTTTTAACTTTTTGAACGCCAAGTGCATATATACATTGCATGGTCACAAAACAAGAATTCTTCGTGCAGTGCTATGGGTTATATTGTGTTGATCAAAATCACTCTGAATTTTCATGCAAGTGCAATACTGACATGCATGTAATCCCATAACTAGTCATACAAATATGTGGTCCAGGTGTAAGCACATTTTGTCCAATATAACCCGCTGGCCTCCATAATACAAACTGGCAAAAGGGGGGAGTGAACAGGCATGATAAACTACACTGATCTGGGCTACGCATTCTTGTTCTTGAAGTATTGAAGTACTGCATTAGTGAAGTGAATAATGGAATTCTCTACCAGTGTGAGAAGAACTATCATTGCTTTGTACATGGACTTATAAGGTTCCATGTACATGCATCATTGAGCTATGCCTAATCAACACATTTTTGCACGCAATATCAAACTCACACTTGGCATTCAAAGAGTTAAAAAACAACCCTTATATTCAAGTGTGAAGCCAATTGGAGTGCATTGCCAGGATCAGTATGTAGTAGCCACACCTACCCATCAGAGCTAGCATGTTGTAGCACAGGGCTTTGAATGACATTTTAATGCCATGGGTTTCAAATGATCACAGAAACATATCACCTACAGGTGTGGTGTGTCCATTGCTGTCTTGGATCAGTGGGCAGTTCAGAGCACTCATTGATGTGTGAACTGCCTGGGTGTACAATAGCAGTACTAAAGTCCACACTCCATACCATGGTATGGAACGGAGCCTGAGTACCTTCTTCCTGAAATACACAGGTGCATAAACTGTGCAGTGACTTCTCCCCTGAAGCCATATGCTCCTCCTTACCTTATCACCAAGGTGATCACAACAGTCAGGCTAACCAGAAGAGGGGGTGTGTACCGGAGAAAATAGGAGGCCAAAGGGTTAAGGTTGTTGAGGAGACAGAAGTCATAGGGGAAATAGAGGGCCAGGAAGGAAGAGATGTAGTAGAGATATGGATGGATGCTCTCAAAGGAGATGGGAAACTCCTCACTGATGAGAGGGGCCAGCTGGTGAGGGGATCACATGACTGTCATGTGACAAACACAAACATTCCAATAGGGTGGCTCACTTGAATGGCAAAGAGACATGGGTAGAACCCTGCCATTAGTGGATGGGGGTAAATCATGATGGCAATGGTTGCCATGACAACCACCACACCTACTCAAGAACATATAAATACTAGTCAAATGAAGATCAGTGATATTGGCAAGACGTAGGACTGTAGGTACATGGGCTTACATAGAGCCAGGATGAGCAGGCCATTCTCATTTCCACATGTCACACACCTGTTAGTCAAGACACTAACACCACATCCTTGTGGACAGCTACCACATAGTACACCTACAAGGGGGTGCAGTTTGTGGGAGTGCATTCATAACTCACATGAAATGTTGACATTACCACAGCTGTATGCTGAATGATGTGTCATGCTTTCATATACCTAATGATGTCATGCTTTCATATACCCTAATGATGTCATGCTTTCATATACCTAATGATGTCATGCTTTCATACACAACTGTACATTATGCTTGCACATGCACAATTGTACACACACAAACACACACACACACACATGCACACATGCACACACACATATACACACCACACACACACACACAAACACACACAACACACGCACAACACACACACGCACAACAACACACACGCAAACACACACACGCACCAACACACACACGCACAACACACACACGCACAACACACACACGCACAACACACACACGCACAACACACACACGCACAACACACACACGCACAACACACACACGCACAACACCACACTCACACACAGCACAACACAACACACGCACAACACACACAACGCACAACACACACACGCACAACACACACACGCACAACACACACACGCACAACACACACTCCCTCACACACATACCACTCCTGTTGCAGTTACACTGGGCCTCGGGACTATTGTATGTGTAGACACTTCCATGAGTGTTTGGACCAGCACTGGTGTTGTAGATCTGAATGCAATAGCCATTGGGACAGTGGTAGGTATTCAGTGCCGGTACACCTACTGGAGCCACCGCCCACAAAGAGGGCTGGGGAAGAGGGCATAACGAATTCATTCCACACATGGGTCACATTGCTAGATGTAAACGACTCACTTAGTCACATGAGAGTCATGTGACCTTCACGTACCTGGAGGAGCACAGAATCCAAACTGGGCTCGCAGTTTACAATGGTGCCATCATGCAACGTGTCACACCACACACATTAGACCAATGGCAGTGGAGTTGTAAGAGTCATCTTCCAGCTCATAGCCTGGCGGGCAGGGTTGTGTTGCTATGGAGATTGTATTGCTACCAGTGTGTTGAAGCTAAGATATGCACATGCAGAAGACTTGTGAGTGGGGTTTGGCACACATCAAGGCAATGTGTGTGTGCAAGGTAATGGGATGCCTTTTCTGTCACCTTCATTTGTGGAGCAGTGTGTTTAAAGTGAGGGTGGAGTGGAAGGAGGAGGAATGGACTTACACTGAGCACATGGTCGTGTGGTCCAAACAGTGACAGAGAAACATTGATGCTCGAAACATTGTCCTCCATCGAAGTCAGAGAAAAGGAAAAGCTATTTGCTATCAATGATGGCAGCTCTGACAGCAGAGTAGGGTTGAAGATTGGTCCACTCTGTTCAAAATGAATGTACAGTTAATTAATCTGTACAGTTAATTAATCTGTACAGTTAATTAATATGTGCATGAAACTTTGACACATTCGCTTGCACTTCATCATACACTACAAGGTGTGTAGCAGGGGGTGTTTAGGTTTGCCTTGTCTGTATATAGCTTCTTAAACTGCTAAAAATGTTGGTCATGTAGAGGCATTATTCATTCATTCATTCATTCATTCATTCATTCATTCACTCATTCATTCATCCATTCATTCATTTAGGGTTCGAGCAAGAGGCCGTATCAGAGTTGTTGTTAATTGTAGTGTACTACCTACCATCATGTGAGTGTACTACCTACCATCATGTGAGACTACCTACCATCATGTGAGTGTACTACCTACCATCATGTGAGTGTACTACCTACCATCATGTGAGTGTACTACCTACCATCATGTGAGACTACCTACCATCATGTGAGACTACCTACCATCATGTGAGACTACCTACCATCATGTGCCCTTTGTGGATCTCACTACCATAGACCAACAGTACTCTCTTTTTTGCATGTGCCATTGATTTGGCAGATGAAGACTGCAAGGTTTATCTTACAGTGGCCTAAAATAAATCTGCTCTTTACCTTCAACTCTTTCACGGGCAACAGAGCAATATTGCAGCGCAGGTGCTATACGAAAGCCACTCTGTTTATCTAAACCGTTGACACTTTGTAGTCAACAACATATTGATCAGTTTGTTTCCTGGTCATATAGTGTAAGTTGTTTGCTAACTACGTTTCCCTGCAACGCGCAACACTTTTCTTTGCACAACATGTGTACTGGCTTTGCCCGCGAAAGAGTTATCATCTGGTCTGAATGCATTGAAGTTATTATCTCCTATGCAGTCTTATTGTGCCCCAACCTCTCTGAGTAGCGTACATCCTAATACATCCTTAACCCAAAATTAACCCCTTCATCACTAACTTCTCCTGTTGGCTGTGACACTGAGTTGGCTACCCTGAAGATAGCATAGGTTTGGGTGGCCAATCTCATCAAGGCTTTCCAGCTTGAGAGGAACTGTCTCCCCGGCAAAGACAGAGAAGGAGGTGCTCTCTATATGGAGTGAAGCAGCAGGTGTCTGGACATAGAGCGTTCGATCACCAATGCTCTCAGATGGGTGTCCAAGGTTACGATTTGATCCATCTGCAGTCACGAAGGGCCATTTGATGATATTTTGGCTGTCAAAGAATGGCTCAGTTAAACCTCTCCATGAACAGAAATCCAGCTGACTGATGTAAGCCACAGGTCCAATCAAGGCAGAGTTACCAGAGAAGGACACATTGAGCTGGGGATGAAAGAGAACACTCGTTATGACCACACCCCCTCAAATGGCAAGGACATACCCCCTTCCATAAGAAAGGAGACAGTTGGTTGTCCTCATATCGAATGAAGCAGAGAGGGTTGTACAGTAGCTTGGTGAAGCCAGATACCTCAGGGCTGTACTCTGTGACAAAGGCTGCTCCTAACCTAGTTATGCATGTGAGAGAAAAATGACACACACCTCTTAGTGCATCATACGTACCTTCCGTGGTTGCCATGGAAACTAATAGCAGTCCCTTCAGTGAGTATCAGCTGTCCCTGGGAGGTAACATAGATGGCACCTCCATCAGAGGTGTCAGCATTATTTCCAATGAATTCAAATGTTCCATTTAACGTGAGTGTAGCTCCAATGACCTGAACGAGCAATGACATCACCACGTGTGCTGCATTCTGATAAGAGCCTACCCTCAGCGTGGCTCCGGTGTTGTTGGTGAACACGTTGTGTCCATCCATCACCACAGGGATGTAGGGCACACCAATTATGCCTCCCGTGATTGCAACGTTGTTCCGAAATGTGCTGCACACAAGACAAGACAAGGCCTACCTCAATGGCCGACTGTTACAATCGATCTAACAGGTCAGCATACAGTACAGCAGTAACTTGCATATACCGAGGAGCTGTGCACATGCTAAAATTACGGTGGTGACATTTTGCAACAACACACGTGATGATTTAAGTTGTACATTGTAAGATGTGATGCTTGCTACTTGGAACCTGCTAGTTATTTAACCATTCAGCTGCAGGGTGCTTCATTACCAGGCATATGGTATGATGGGGAGGTTGAGAGTGAGAGGGCGACAGGATATACATCTTCGCTTTTAGTTGCCCAGGCCATAGTTTGTGAGTAAAAGGCTATCAGATAGGAAGTGAGTGTACTAAATGTGCTACTCTTCAAGTCACTACGCTAAGATCAATGATTGATCACACGATACACTCTGATCAAGACTATAAACCCTAACGAGGTAAGCAATGTCTTACATAATACTGCTTACGATAATCTCGCACACCAATAACCATCCATCGAGTTAATGTTAATAATTAACTGCATGATAAAATACTGTGATTACCCCAATCATGCAAAAGATGCTTTAACAATGTCAGCCCCTTTACCAGCTGGAGATCCTGTATGGATGGAGAGCAGCGAAGGACTGGAAGAATGCCAGAGACGCAAATCCAATGGCCGCTGCATACTCTGATGCGTAGTTTCCATCAAACAGCGAGTTCTCAAAGGAGACATAGTACCCATCACCCGGGCTGAGGGCGGGAAGAACGTAGGCTCCACCCCCATAATGAGCTATTCAGAGGGACAGTTTCAGAGTGCATAATTATTGGATTGTTAGCTTCAATGAAGTTGGTACAGTAGATAGCATAAACACCCCCAACTAGCTTACCTTGGTTACGTAAGAGAGTGCAGTTTGAGATGAGCACATTGTTTGGAAATCTTTTGTCCAATGGAATGAAAAGGGTGACAACCACAACCCCACCTCCTCCATTACTTGCAGTCACACTGTTTCCTTCCAGCACTGAATTGACCAAGAGGAACATGTGACCTGAGCGTGTACCATCCAAAAAGAGGAACACTCCGCCCCACGAGTAGTGGCTGAATTGTTGCTAAAAGTGCATCCATTAATGGTGATAATGACAGGGGCATCCTCCTCCACGTACACAGCCAAACCTCCTCCCCTTCCAACAAACACCCTCCTCTGGATCAGGGTACTAGACGTGACCTGGTTATCAGGTTGGGCAATATTCCTCGCAAAGGAACTTCCTGCCACCAGCACGCTCGGCTTGGTTTGATTGGTGCCGCGCACCACTCCATGGATACCGATGGCCACGCCTCCCGCATTGCCCCGATACTGGGAGTCTTGTATAACGGAGGTGGCGTAGTTGTCTTCAAAACGAGCAATCGACTATTCCGTGGTGAGGGCAATTGTACAACGTCCAGAGCCCCTCCCCCTACAAGGACCTATGGGGTATAGAAGACACACAGTGAAAGTTTATTGGGTTGCTCTGGTGATCATTAAGGTCACAGGTGGGAGGGTGATGAATACCCTCCCCCTCCCCTCCACCCTCACACACCCCTCCCCACACCCTCCGGGGACCATCGTTGCCCTGAGCACTTATTGAGAGGAAACACACACGGACGTCTCACTTGAATGTGAGTTGACGATGCGCAGGTATCCAACGTTTTGCAGTCGAAAAGGTCTGTCGCATCCATAGGCACTTACAGACGAGATGACAACAGTATTCAGTCCGTAGAGATGGATGGAATGTAGGTTTGTAGCGTTAGAGGAACTGAAGGCACAAGATACGAGCGACGAATTACTTCCAATAATAGACAATGAAAAGTCAGCTGTGGCGTTTATGAATATAGGCGTCATCAGAGAGTGTACTCCATCTAGAAGGTCCAACGTGACACACTTCCCAGGCCACTGGCCGGACGAGAGGTTGAGGAAGACGTTTTCGAGGGACTGGCAGGCTGGGTACGAGTCCCCAGAGCATTTGGCCGAAACCTGCACAGACACACACGAGTCCTGTGTCGTCACTCGTACGGCGACGAGGAAGATGAGAAACCGTACATACATTAATGTACATGCAAAATTAGGAAGCCTAATTAGATAGACCGTTGAACTTAAGTCGTACTGCAGGAAGTTGACAGGCGGATCGGATTGCCAAAGGGCGGTAACGCGGTAGGCCCAATAAAGAGGACGAAGTGAGAAGTACACTGTCCGTTACAATCGTGGTTGCAAGCTAGCTTTCTCACTTCGTCAGTCATTATGATTTGGCTCCCGTACGGCGCACCTTCGAACGTGCTTGGTGCAAATGGAGTTAATGAGATCTTGTATGCAATCATCTTAGTTTCTGCATTCGTTGCAGCGTATTGTAAGTCTCCTTCTCTGCCTTTTGCGTCCCCAGCGTCACCGAACGTCTTGCTCGTGCAGTAGCTGCTTGAAGGTTGTACATCGTCTGATCCTGCGACAGCGCTATAGGTTCATCTCGCAACGAAGTTAGCACGTACGATCATTCCATTATCAGATTATAACTCCAGATCGCAGTAGTCAAGTCAAATCTGAAGGCTCCTTTGTAGTTCCAAACTATTGTATGTGCACGTGCAGTAACCGTTAGGTGACAGAACTACAACACCTCTAAGTATAAATCTACAGCAGTTCCACTGGAACACAGCCCTCAGAAAGACTAAGGGCTATGTCCGCGGTATCCATGACCGGATAGTGGAATGAGGATCTGCTTCCTCTGTGGTACAATACAGCAAACCTCATGCAGGATGATTTGAATCTTTTAACCAGCCCATATATGCATGTGCCTTATCGAAGATATCTGTTGCTAGAAAAGCAGGGCAGCCGTAGAATGTAGTTGCTTCCCTCCCTCATGC
>JABACO010000005.1:6623894-6657441 GCA_013339895.1 Ephydatia muelleri
CCTCTCTCTCTCCCCTCTTCCTCTTTCTTTCTCTCCCTCCTCTCTCCCCCCCTCTCTATCCCCCCTCTCTCTCTCCCCCCCTCTCTCTCTCACCCCACCTCTCTCTCTCTCTCTCTCCTGCAGCCCAAGGGATAGCGGGGTAGATGTTGGAAGCAACAATGACATCAAAGGGGCAGGAACATCTTGACATCCCCTCTCCTAGCATATCATCAACTTTATACATGACTGCATTTGCCACAAACATCGTTCACTTGATAATTTTATTCGGTCAAGCATATTATGTCATCAGTATTATATCATATTATATCATTATTATATCATGCAGTGTGTCACTTGCTTCAGATTTAAAGTGCACAACATTAATTTATTCAGTGTATGTAGAGTATATAACCCCTTACCAGTTGCTGAACTGAGTTATCGGTTGTCCTAGCATACCTTAAAAACGAAGGATTTAGTTTTGGAGGAATGCATTATAAACTTTGTAATGCTACATTATTCTAGACTAATGCATTGCATTACGTGTAATAAAGTCAAGATCTAAACAATTTCTGGGATTAGTGCCCTTTAAACCCTTGAAGATGCCATCCATCATGTGCACATTACGTCGCTAACTAGTCACACTCCTATCCATGGATTTACCAGACTGCCCAGACAGGCTGGTGGTCCAGGAATAATTAACCCCGTGGCAACAGAAGACCATACTTTTCAGCTGACCATGCACCCCACTTGTCAGCATCATGCTCACTCATAATCAAGTTCAATGTGCTGGATATCGCTGATCTGAAGAGGGATCTCAACCTCCAACCACGTACAAAGGGAAGGAAATGCCACTATCGTTTATTGCCAACTGCCACCTCTGATGAAGCGTCTTGCCAAAGAATGGAAGGCATCTACCTGGCTCTCAGTGCCTCTACGGTTTCCTCCAACACAAAAGTAAGTTCAGGGATACCCTGAGTGGATCCATGGGCGCTTCCAGACATTCCTGGGTGTGGCAAAACATTTTCTGCTTATGGTGAAATCAGAGGCACCACAGCCTTCCTGCTATAACAAAGGCATGCTGTAATGTCACAATTGAGCCACGCCTTTTGGGAGGAGTTTCACTTCTGCCAACAAAGATGATAGTTCACAACTGGTAGAGGTAATCACAAGGATGCCTTTTGATGTCAGGGTGCTTCATGCAATAGGTCCTATATAGTTTATACAAAAGTCATGGTGATGACAAGAAACTCCTACAGTCAACGTGTGTGTGATATTGAGCATGGGGTTTTCACCACACTTGTTCTATCAACTTTCGGAGGCATGAGGGAGGGAAGCAACTACATTCTACGGCTGCCCTGCTTTTCTAGCAACAGATATCTTCGATAAGGCACATGCTATAGGGCATAAGGCACATGCATATATGGGCATAAGGCACATGCATATATGGGCTGGTTAAAAGATTCAAATCATCCTGCATGAGGTTTGCTGTATTGTACCACAGAGGAAGCAGATCCTCATTCCACTATCCGGTCATGGATACCGCGGACATAGCCCTTAGTCTTTCTGAGGGCTGTGTTCCAGTGGAACTGCTGTAGATTTATACTTAGAGGTGTTGTAGTTCTGTCACCTAACGGTTACTGCACGTGCACATACAATAGTTTGGAACTACAAAGAGAGCCTTCAGATTTGACTTGACTACTGCGATCTGGAGTTATAATCTGATAATGGAATGATCGTACGTCGTTGCGAGATGAACCTATAGCGCTGTCGCAGGATCAGACGATGTACAACCTTCAAGCAGCTACTGCACGAGCAAGACGTTCGGTGACGCTGGGGACGCAAAAGGCAGAGAAGGAGACTTACAATACGCTGCAACGAATGCAGAAACTAAGATGATTGCATACAAGATCTCATTAACTCCATTTGCACCAAGCACGTTCGAAGGTGCGCCGTACGGGAGCCAAATCAGTGACTGACGAAGTGAGAAGCTAGCTTGCAACCACGATTGAACGGACAGTGTACTTCTCACTTCGTCCTCTTTATTGGGCCTACCGCGTTACCGCCCTTTGGCAATCCGATCCGCCTGTCAACTTCCTGCAGTACGACTTAAGTTCAACGGTCTATCTAATTAGGCTTCCTAATTTTGCATGTACATTAATGTATGTACGGTTTCTCATCTTCCTCGTCGCCGTACGAGTGACGACACAGGACTCGTGTGTGTCTGTGCAGGTTTCGGCCAAATGCTCTGGGGACTCGTACCCAGCCTGCCAGTCCCTCGAAAACGTCTTCCTCAACCTCTCGTCCGGCCAGTGGCCTGGGAAGTGTGTCACGTTGGACCTTCTAGATGGAGTACACTCTCTGATGACGCCTATATTCATAAACGCCACAGCTGACTTTTCATTGTCTATTATTGGAAGTAATTCGTCGCTCGTATCTTGTGCCTTCAGTTCCTCTAACGCTACAAACCTACATTCCATCCATCTCTACGGACTGAATACTGTTGTCATCTCGTCTGTAAGTGCCTATGGATGCGACAGACCTTTTCGACTGCAAAACGTTGGATACCTGCGCATCGTCAACTCCACATTCAAGTGAGACGTCGTGTGTGTTTCCTCTCAATAAGTGCTCAGGGCAACGATGGTCCCGGGAGGGTGTGGGGAGGGTGTGTGAGGGTGGAGGGGAGGGGGAGGGTATTCATCACCCTCCCACCTGTGACCTTAATGATCACCAGAGCAACCCAATAAACTTTCACTGTGTGTCTTCTATACCCCATAGGTCCTTTGTAGGGGGAGGGGCTCTGGACGTGTACAATTGCCTCGCCACGGAGATAGTCGATTGCTCGTTTGAAGACAACTACGCCACCTCGTTATACAAGACTCCCAGTATCGGGGCAATGCGGGAGGCGTGGCCATCGGTATCCATGGAGTGGTGCGCGGTACCAATCAAACCAAGCCGAGCGTGCTGGTGGCAGGAAGTTCCTTTGCGAGGAATATTGCCCAACCTGATAACCAGGTCACGTCTAGTACCCTGATCCAGAGGAGGGTGTTTGTTGGAAGGGGAGGAGGTTTGGCTGTGTATGTGGAGGAGGATGCCCCTGTCATTATCACCATTAATGGATGCACTTTTAGCAACAATTCAGCCACTACTCGTGGGGGCGGAGTGTTCCTCTTTTTGGATGGTACACGCTCAGGTCACATGTTCCTTTGGCCAATTCAGTTTTGGAAGGAAACAGTGTGACTGCAAGTAATGGAGGAGGTGGGGTGTGGTTGTCACCCTTTTCATTCCATTGGACAAAAGATTTCCAAACAATGTGCTCATCTCAAACTGCACTCTCTTACGTAACCAAGGTAAGCTAGTTGGGGGTGTTATGCTATCTACTGTACCAACTTCATTGAAGCTAACAATCCAATAATTATGCACTCTGAAACTG
Source organism: Ephydatia muelleri (assembly GCA_013339895.1). Lineage (NCBI taxonomy): Eukaryota > Metazoa > Porifera > Demospongiae > Spongillida > Spongillidae > Ephydatia > Ephydatia muelleri. The sequence continues at coordinate 6,627,304 of JABACO010000005.1, forward strand.
TCCCTCTGAATAGCTCATTATGGGGGTGGAGCCTACGTTCTTCCCGCCCTCAGCCCGGGTGATGGGTACTATGTCTCCTTTGAGAACTCGCTGTTTGATGGAAACTACGCATCAGAGTATGCAGCGGCCATTGGATTTGCGTCTCTGGCATTCTTCCAGTCCTTCGCTGCTCTCCATCCTACAGGATCTCCAGCTGGTAAAGGGCTGACATTGTTATAAGCATGTTTTTGCAATGATTGGGGTAAATCACAGTATTTTATCATGCAGTTAATTATTAACATTAACTTGATGGATGGTTATTTGGTGTGCGAGATTCTCGTAAGCAGTATTAGTAGACATTGCTTACCCTCGGTTAGGGTTTATAGTCTTGATCAGAGTGTATCGTGTGATCAATCATTGATCTTAGCGTAGTGACTTGAAGAGTAGCACATTTAGTACACTCACTTCCTATCTGATAGCCTTTTACTCACAAACTATGGCCTGGGCAACTAAAAGCGAAGATGTATATCCTGTCGCCCTCTCACTCTCAACCTCCCCATCATACCAAATGCCTGGTAATGAAGCACCCTGCAGCTGAATGGTTAAATAACTAGCAGGTTCCAAGTAGCAAGCATCACATCTTACACATGTACAACTTAAATCATCACGTGTGTTGTTGCAAAATGTCACCACCGTAATTTTAGCATGTGCACAGCTCCTCGGTATATGCAAGTACTGCTGTACTGTATGCTGACCTGTTAGATCGATGTAACAGTCGGCCATGAGGTAGGCCTTGTCTTGTCTTGTGTGCAGCACATTTCGGAACAACGTTGCAATCACGGGAGGCATAATTGGTGTGCCCTAATCCCTGTGGTGATGAATGGACAACAACGTGTTCACCAACAACACCGGAGCCACGCTGAGGGTAGGCTCTTATCAGAATGCAGCACACGTGGTGATGTCATTGCTCGTTCAGGTCATTGGAGCTACACTCACGTTAAAGTGGAACATTTTGAATTCATTGGAAATAATGCCGACACCTCTGATGGAGGTGCCATCTATGTTACCTCCCAGGGACAGCTGATACCTCACAGAAGGAACTGCCTATTAGTTTCCATGGCAATCACGGAAGGTACGTATGATGCACTAAGAGGTGTGTGTCATTTTTCTCTCACATGGCATAACTAGGTTAGGAGCGCCTTGGTCACGCAGCTGTCCCTGAGGTATCTGGCTTCACCAAGCTACTGTACAACCCTCTCTGCTTCATTCGATATGAGGACAACCAACTGTCTCCTTTCTTATGGAGGGGGTATGTCCTTGCCATTGAGGGGGTGTGGTCATAACGAGTGTTCTCTTTCATCTCCAGCTCAATGTGTCCTTCTCTGGTAACTCTGCCTTGATTGGACCTGTGGCTTACATCAGTCAGCTGGATTTCTGTTCATGGAGAGGTTTTAACTGAGGCCATTCTTTGACAGCCAAAATATCGTTCAATGGCCCTTCGTGACTGCAGATGGATCAAATCGTAACCTTGGACACCCATCTGAGAGCATTGGTGATCGAACACTCTATGTCCAGACACCTGCTGCTTCACTCCATATAGAGAGCACCCTCCTTCTCTGTCTTTGCCGGGAGACAGTTCCTCTCAAGCTGGAAAGCCTTGATGAGATGGCCACCAACCCTATGCTATCTTCAGGGTAGCCAACTCGTGTCACAGCCAACCAGGAGAAGTTAGTGATGAAGGGGTTAATTTTGGGTTAAGGATGTATTAGGATGTACGCTACTCAGAGAGGTTGGGGCACAATAAGACTGCATAGGAGATAATAACTTCAATGCATTCAGACCAGATGATAACTCTTTCGCGGGCAAAGCCAGTACACATGTTGTGCAAAGAAAAGTGTTGCGCGTTGCAGGGAACCGTAGTTAGCAAACAACTTACACTATATGACCAGGAAACAAGCTGATCAATATGTTGTTGACTACAAAGTGTCAACGGTTTAGATAAACAGAGTGGCTTTCGTATAGCACCTGCGCTGCAATATTGCTCTGTTGCCCGTGAAAGATTGAAGGTAAGAGCAGATTTATTTTAGGCCACTGTAAGATAAACCTTGCAGTCTTCATCTGCCAAATCAATGGTGCATGCAAAAAAGAGAGAGTACTGTTGGTCTATGGTAGTGAGATCCACAAAGGGCACATGATGGTAGGTAGTCCTCACATGATGGTAGGTTAGTCTCACATGATGGTAGGTAGTCTCACATGATGGTAGGTAGTACACTCACATGATGGTAGGTAGTACACTCACATGATGGTAGGTAGTACACTCACATGATGGTAGGTAGTACACTCACATGATGGTAGGTAGGTCTCACATGATGGTAGGTAGTACACTACAATAACAACAACTCTGATACGGCCTCTTGCTCGAACCCTAAATGAATGAATGGATGAATGAATGAGGTGAATGAATGAATGAATGAATGACTTAAATGCCTCTACATGACCAACATTTTAGCAGTTTAAGAAGCTATATACAGACAAGGCAAACCTAAACACCCCCTGCTACACACCTTGTAGTGTGTGTATGATGATGAAGTGCAAGCGAATGTGTCAAAGTTTCATGCACATATTAATTAACTGTACAGATTAATTAACTGTACAGATTAATTAACTGTACATTCATTTTGAACAGAGTGGACCAATCTTCAACCCTACTCTGCTGTCAGAGCTGCCATCATTGATAGCAAATAGCTTTTCCTCGATGGAGGACAATGTTTCGAGCATCAATGTTTCTCTGTCACTGTTTGGACCACACGACCATGTGCTCAGTGTAAGTCCATTCCTCCTCCTTCCACTCCACCCTCACTTTAAACACACTGCTCCACAAATGAAGTGACAGAAAAGGCATCCCATTACCTTGCACACACATTGCCTTGATGTGTGCCAAACCCCACTCACAAGTCTTCTGCATGTGAATATCTTAGCTTCAACACACTGGTAGCAATACAATCTCCATAGCAACACAACCCTGCCCGCCAGGCTATGAGCTGGAAGATGACTCTTACAACTCCACTGCCTCGGTCTAATGTGTGTGTGTGACACGTTGCATGATGGCACCATTGTAAACTGCGAGCCCAGTTTGGATTCTGTGCTCCTCCAGGTACGTGAAGGTCACATGACTCTCATGTGACTAAGTGAGTCGATTACATCTAGCAAAGTGACCCATGTGTGGAATGAATTCATTATGCCCTCTTCCCCAGCCCTCTTTGTGGGCGATGGCTCCAGTAGGTGTACCGGCACTAAAGACCTACCACTGTCCCAATGGCTATTGCATTCAGATCTACAACACCAGTGCTGGTCCAAACACTCATGGAAGTGTCTACACATACAATAGTCCCGAGGCCCAGTGTAACTGCAACAGGAGTGGTATGTGTGTGCGTGCGTGTGTGTGTTGTGGTGTGTGTGTTGTGCGTGTGTGTGTTGTGCGTGTGTGTGTGCGTGTGTTGGTTGTGCGTGTGTGTGTTGTGCGTGTGTGTGTTGTGCGTGTGTGTTGTGCGTGTGTGTGTTGTGCGTGTGTGTGTGGGTGTGTGTTGTGGCGTGTGTGTGTTGTGTGTGTGTGTGAGTGTGTATATGTGTGTGTGCATGTGTGCATGTGTGTGTGTGTGTGTAAAATTGTGCATGTGCAAGCATAATGTACAGTTGTGTATGAAAGAATGACATCATTAGGTATATGAAAGCATGACATCATTAGGTATATGAAAGCATGACACATCATTCAGCATACAGCTGTGGTAATGTCAACATTTCATGTGAGTTATGAATGCACTCCCACAAACTGCACCCCCTTGTAGGTGTACTAGTGGTAGCTGTCCCCAAGGATGTGGTGTTAGTGTCTTGACTAACAGGTGTGTGACATGTGGAAATGAGAATGGCCTGCTCATCCTCGCTCTATGTAAGCACACGTAACTACAGTCCTACGTCTTGCCAATATCACTGATCTTCATTTGACTAGTATTTATATGTTCTTGAGTAGGGTGGTGGTTGTCATGGCAACCATTGCCATCGTGATTTACCCCCATCCACTAATGGCAGGGTTCTACCCATGTCTCTTTGCCATTCAAGTGAGCCACCCTATTGGAATGTTTGTGTTTGTCACATGACAGTCATGTGATCCCCTCACCAGCTGGCCCCTCTCATCGGTGAGGAGTTTCCCATCTCCTTTGAGAGCATCCATCCATATCTCTACTACATCTCTTCCTTCCTGGCCCTCTATTTCCCCTATGACTTCTGTCTCCTCAACAACCTTAACCCTTTGGCCTCCTATTTTCTCCGGTACACACCCCCTCTTCTGGTTAGCCTGACTGTTGTGATCACCTTGGTGATAAGGTAAGGAGGAGCATATGGCTTCAGGGGAGAAGTCACTGCACACTTTATGCACCTGTGTATTTCAGGAAGAAGGTACTCAGGCTCCGTTCCATACCATGGTATGGAGTGTGGACTTTAGTACTGCTATTGTACACCCAGGCAGTTCACACATCAATGAGTGTTCTGAACTGCCCACTGATCCAAGACAGCAATGGACACACCACACCTGTAGGTGATATGTTTCTGTGATCATTTGAAACCCATGGCATTAAAATGTCATTCAAAGCCCTGTGCTACAACATGCTAGCTCTGATGGGTAGGTGTGGCTACTACATACTGATCCTGGCAATGCACTTCAATTGGCTGCACACTTGAATATAAGGGTTGTTTTTTAACTCTTTGAATGCCAAGTGTGAGTTTGATATTGCGTGCAAAAATGTGTTGATTAGGCATAGCTCAATGATGTATGTACATGGAACCTTATAAGTCCATGTACAAAGCAATGATAGTTCTTCTCACACTGGTAAAGAATTCCATTATTCACTTCACTAATGCAGTACTTCAATACTTCAAGAACAAGAATGCGTAGCCCAGATCAGTGTAGTATATCATACCTGTTCACTCCTCCCTTTGCCAGTCCGTATTATGGAGGCCAGCGGGTTATATTGGACAAAATGTGCTTACACCTGGACCACATATTTGTATGACTAGTTATGGGGTTACATGCATGTCAGTATTGCACTTGCATGCATATTCAGAGTGATTTTGATCAACACAATATAACCCATAGCACTGCACGAATGAATTCTTGTTTTGTGACCATGCAATGTATATATGCACTTGGCGTTCAAAAAGTTAAAACAGGAATGGTCAGAATTGAGTACTATGTCAATTGTATTTAGTGAATGCTATCAGTGACTATGTTTTCCACTTATGATGCCACACCCTCTTCTCCAATGCCACACCCTCTTCTCCAATGCCACACCTCTTCTCCAATGCCACACCCTCTTCTCCAATGCCACACCTCTTCTCCAATGCCACACCCTCTTCTCCAATGCCACACCCTCTCTCCAATGCCACACCCCTAGAGGTGGTATGTGGATGGTACAGTGGAGTGCTTCACACAGGGGCACCTCCCCCTGGCCCTATTCTCTATCCTGGCCCTGGTGCTGGAGGCGGGGCTCATTCCTCTGGTGGTCATGATATCCATGGAGAAACTGAAGGTTAGTGTATTCACCATATATGGTCATGCATTGCACATTTAGAGTACTGGCATTGCATGAGGCTATATCAGTACACTGTATGATGGGAATGATAGCTTTTGGGATGGAATGGAAGGTGATGGAGGGGAGGAGATGGAAGTGATGGAATGGAGGGGAGGAGATGAAGTGATGGAATGGAGGGGAGGAGATGGAAAGGATGGAATGTGAGGTGATGGGGGAGGAGATGGAAGGGAATAGGAAAATATGAAGGGATTACGAGATATCAATATTTATTTGTCAAAAGTACTTTATGAGATGCGAATTCAGAATGGAACGAAATATTGGTATTTGTACTCTCTCTATAGCAACCATTTTGGCTTCGTCACTGGTGCAGCCCCTCACTGATGCCTTCAAGGAGGACTGGAGGTGGTGGGGAGCCATGGAGCTAGCCAGGAGGTTCCTGCTCCTCCTCTTCACCCTCCCCTTCCCTGGGAACCCCATTCCTCCCTCCTACCTCCTCATGGCCTACCTGTGTGCTTACGCCTTCATCCAGCCCTACAAGTCAGCTGTGGTCAACCTTGTGGAGGTGGCACGTGTGTGGACCTGCTTTTGATGCTGCTGATAGTAGGAGACTCGGCCATCACGGAAGACCTGCTCTACTCCCACACCACACAGCTCTCCGTCTCCCAGAGCAACCAAGATGGCTGCGTCGTGTCTGGATTCACCAGATTCACTGGCCTGCTGACTCCATTTTATTACCTCCCTCTTCTGGCAGGAGTGGTGTGTATTGCTGTGGGCGTGGCATCACTCCTTAGGTATGCATTTCTCTCTCCTATTGTAAAAGTCAGGGAAGAATGTCTAACACCTTCTTGGATCATGTGTACAAATAAAGTATTTGTTACGGCTTGCAGCGTAGCTCTTGCATACCACTCTATTTCTGCAGGGCTTGGAATTTGCCACATGCTGTTCGTCAACAGAGCACTCGGATTGTGAGTTCCTCTGTACATCACAGCGCAGTCGAGGAGGTAGGAGACTACTGGCACAGCACGGACTATCGACTAATTCAAGATGACAGTCCTGTAGTCAAGATGTGATCCAGCAGCGGGTTGTTTTATGCTCGTGGTATATTGTATTATCATACAGCAGCACTTGGAAATTTGATAAAAATGAAACGTGCAAAAAGTGCTCTTTGTATGAAGATGAGTTTTGTGTGAAGCCCCGCTAGCTCAGTGGGTAGATCTCGTTGTGTGAAGCCCGGCTAGCTCAGTCGGTAGAGATCGTTGTGTGAAGCCCCGCTAGCTCAGTCGGTAGAGCTCGTTGTGTGAAGCCCGGCTAGCTCAGTCGTTGTGTGAAGCCTCGCTAGCTCAGTCGGTAGATCTCGACGTGTAAAGCCCGGCTAGCTCAGTGGGTAGAGCTCGTTGTGTGAAGCCCGGCTAGCTCAGTCGGTAGAGCACGAGACTCTTAATCTCGGGGTCGTGGGTTCGACCCCCACGTTGGGCGTCTTTTTTTTTTTTTTTTCTCTCCCTTGCTAAATCGGCATCAACAATGAAGCCCACAATTATGTAACTCCGTCATAACCCCCTGTTTATATGATCCCAACAGGGGTAATGAGTTTAGAGGCTTCTGGTGGAATACCATCATGTTTTCTGAGTCACAATAAAATAGAGGAGCTTTTACAAGTTACTGTGCACAGTTTCTCTTCTAACCCTACGGTGGACATCGAGCATGTTGGTACGTTGTACCAACGTTGGCATGTTGGTAAGCCCTAATGCATGTTTCAATCCAGTACGTATTACTGGCATATAGGAGCTTCTCAACAAATGCTGTGACTCGGCGACTAGTAAAGAATAGGTGTTGTAATAGAAGAATACAGTACTCTACACCAAGAATCTGATGCTGATGGAACTACAGTACTGAATCAAAACAGCACATTTTACTGGTAACAGGATTGCAACTATCAGCACATTCAATTGAAGCGCCTTTTAAAAGGTAGTAGAGCGAATTTTTGTGTGAATATCGCCACTGAAAAGAATGGACATGTGACGACGCGCTTCAACCTCGTGTAGAAAAAAGTCAGGGGACTGCGCTGTCTATAAACTAAACAGGTACGCAGCGGTACAGAAGGGCGTCATAATTAAATATGGCTTCATGTTGAAAGTCCTGTACCCATTCCTATAACGAGATCTGCGTAAAAGCCGGGCTAGCTCAGTCGGTAGATCTCGTTGTGTGAAGCGCGGCTAGCTCAGTGGGTAGGGCTCGATGTGTGAAGCCCGGCTAGCTCAGTCGGTAGAGCACGAGACTCTTAATCTCGGGGTCGTGGGTTCGACCCCCACGTTGGGCGTCTTTTTTTTTTTATTGGCTTAGGTATTTTTTATTCTGTAGTACAACAGTAACTTCAAATCAATTTGATCCTCAGATAACTCTGATGAAGTGAAAAACAATACATTTAACATGGTCAGGTGACCAGGTAAGGTAGCTATTTGCATGAACCAGCCTTAGCTGCACCATTTTGAACAAGAGGAGAATACAGTCGAGATCAGCTGCATATCAGAGTGCTGGCGTCAAACTCCACAGCCTGAATAAATATTACAACCATGCAATTGCAGGTATGCATTTGATATAGTTTTATTGTTTGCTGTTGCTAATCTGAGATGGTTCAACTTCGACATAGTTGCACGTCAATGGCTGCTCACTGATCTCCCTGCCCCTGTTGTCCACATCCTCCAAAGAGATCGTGGTCCGTGAGTTGGTTTGAAGGCTATTGCTGATGAAAAAGGGGTCACTGTTGATCCTTTCCCTTTGGGAAGCATCTTCTGTCCCACCCCTCTGTGATAGATCCACATCCTTGAACTTCCCTTTGAGAGATCTGCAGGGATATGAAGACGTATCCATTATAGACGACAATAAAAACACATGTGTGGACTAATGTGTACCTGAGGAGCAATGCCACACCCACTGCAATGCACACCACTCCTGCCAGAAGGGGGAGGTAATAAAATGGAGTCAGCAGGCCAGTGAATCTGGTGAATCCAGACACGACGCAGCCATCTTGGTTGCTCTGGGAGACGGAGCTGTGTGGTGTGGGAGTAGAGCAGGTCTTCTGTGATGGCTGAGTCTCCCACTATCAGCAGCATCACCAGCAGGTCCACACACAGTGCTACCTCCACAAGGTTGACCACAGCTGACTTGTAGGGCTGGATGAAGGCGTAAGCACACAGGTAGGCCATGAGGAGGTAGGAGGGAGGAATGGGGTTCCCGGGGAAGGGAGGGTGAAGAGGAGGAGCAGGAACCTCCTGGCTAGCTCCATGGCCCCCCACCACCTCCAGTCCTCCTTGAAGGCATCAGTGAGGGCTGCACCAGGTGACGAAGCCACAATGGCTGCTATAGAAAGAGTCAACATACCAATATTTCGTTCCATTCTGAATTCCTTAAAATGCATCATAAAGTACACTTGACTAATAAAATAGTGATATCTCGTAATCCCTTCATATTTTCCTTTTTCACTTCCATCTCCTCCCCTTCATCACCTCCCATTCCATCCCTTCCATCTCCTCCCTCCATTCCATCACCTTCCATTCCATCCCAAAAGCTATCATTCCCATCATACAGTGTACTGATATAGCCTCATGCAATGCTAGTACTCTAAGTGTGCAATGCAATGACCATATATGATGAATACATTAACCTTCAGTTTCTCCATGGATATCATGACAACCAGAGGAATGAGCCCCGCCTCCAGCACCAGGGCCAGGATAGCGAATAGGGCCAGGGGGAGGTGCCCCTGTGTGAAGCACTCCACTGTACCATCCACATACCACCTCTAGGGTGTGGCATTGGAGAAGAGGGTGTGGCATTGGAGAGGGGTGTGGCATTGGAGAAGAGGGTGTGGCATTGGAGAAGAGGGTGTGGCATTGGAGAAGAGGGTGTGGCATTGGAGAAGAGGGTGTGGCATCATAAGTGGAAAACATAGTCACTGATAGCATTACACTAAATACAATTGACATAGTACTCAATTCTGACCATTCCTGTTTTAACTTTTTGAACGCCAAGTGCATATATACATTGCATGGTCACAAAACAAGAATTCATTCGTGCAGTGCTATGGGTTATATTGTGTTGATCAAAATCACTCTGAATATGCATGCAAGTGCAATACTGACATGCATGTAACCCCATAACTAGTCATACAAATATGTGGTCCAGGTGTAAGCACATTTTGTCCAATATAACCCGCTGGCCTCCATAATACAAACTGGCAAAAGGGAGGAGTGAACAGGCATGATATACTACACTGATCTGGGCTACACATTCTTGTTCTTGAAGTATTGAAGTACTGCATTAGTGAAGTGAATAATGGAATTCTTTACCAGTGTGAGAAGAACTATCATTGCTTTGTACATGGACTTATAAGGTTCCATGTACATGCATCATTGAGCTATGCCTAATCAACACATTTTTGAACGCAATATCAAACTCATGCATGAATGGTGTAATGGTTGTGTGTGCATGCATGTACACACTTGGCATTCAAAGAGTTAAAAAACAACCCTTATATTCAAGTGTGCAGCCAATTGGAGTGCATTGCCAGGATCAGTATGCAGTAGCCACACCTAGCCATCAGAGCTAGCATGTTGTAGCACAGGGCTTTGAATGACATTTTAATGCCATGGGTTTCAAATGATCACAGAAACATATCACCTACAGGTGTGGTGTGTCCATTGCTGTCTTGGATCAGTGGGCAGTTCAGAACACTCATTGATGTGTGAACTGCCTGGGTGTACAATAGCATACTAAAGTCCACACTCCATACCATGGTATGGAACGGAGCCTGAGTACCTTCTTCCTGAAATACACAGGTGCATAAAGTGTGCAGTGACTTCTCCCCTGAAGCCATATGCTTACCTTATCACCAAGGTGATCACAACAGTCAGGGTAACCAGAAGAGGGGGTGTGTACCGGAGAAAATAGGAGGCCAAAGGGTTAAGGTTGTTGAGGAGACAAAAGTCATAGGGGAAATAGAGGGCCAGGAAGGAAGAGATGTAGTAGAGATATGGATGGATGCTCTCAAAGGAGATGGGAAACTCCTCACTGATGAGAGGAGCCAGCTGGTGAGGGGATCACATGACTGTCATGTGACAAACACAAACATTCCAATAGGGTGGCTCACTTGAATGGCAAAGAGACATGGGTAGAACCCTGCCATTAGTGGATGGGGGTAAATCACGATGATAATAGTTGCCATGACAACCACCACACCTACTCAAGAAAAATAAATACTAGTCAAATGAAGATCATGTGATATTGGCAAGACCTAGGACTGTAGGTAGTGGGCTTACATAGAGCCAGGATGAGCAGGCCATTCTCATTTCCACATGTCACACACCTGTTAGTCAAGACACTAACACCACATCCTTGCGGACAGCTACCACATAGTACTCCTACAAGGGGGTGCGGTTTGTGGGAATGCTTTAATTCCCCATCACATACACACATGAAGTGTTATAAATATGCACACCCATACTCACAGACATGACACCTGCGCACTACACACATATGTACACATACACAGTCATATCCAAACTCTCTCACATTACCATAATAAAATGTAATAAATTGTAAGGATTGATATATATTGTGTGTAATAAGTACACATACCACTCCTATTGCAGTTACACTGGGCCTCGGGACTATTGTATGTGTAGACACTTCCATGAGTGTTTGGACCAGCACTGGTGTTGTAGATCTGAATGCAATAGCCATTGGGACAGTGGTAGGTCTTCAGTGCGGTACAGAAGCCACGCCTACTGGAGACACTGCCCACAAAGAGGGCTGGGGAAGAGGGCACAATGAATTCATTCCACACATGGATCACTTTGCTAGATGTAAACGACTCACTTAGTCACATGAGAGTCATGTGACCTTCACGTACCTGGAGGAGCACAGAATCCAAACTGGGCTCGCAGTTGACAATGGTGCCATCATGCAACGTGTCACACACACACGTTAGACCGATGGCAGTGGAGTTGTAAGAGTCATCTTCCAGCTCATAGCCTGGCGGGCAGGGTTGTGTTGCTATGGAGATTGTATTGTCTGCAATTCCTTCAATCTAGTACAGTTAACATGAGGTTAACAGTGGAATATTGCTTTGAACGTAATTTATTAAATGCAAATTGATTTAAAATCCACCTATGTGCGGAAAATGATGATGTTACATGTTAATAGATATACTGTACATTAGACGTAAGCAAAACTAATTGAAATAGAATAGTGTGAAAATATTTATTTCTCCAAATAGATCTTTGATAGGCCTTAATACTAATGCAGATATAGAATAAACTCAAACAATTGAATAATCATTAAGTGAGAATTCATTTTGTATTCATTAGAATTGATGATGTCACAAACATGTTAAAATGCACTTCAATCTTGTTCATCAAAGTGTAGGATCCTGTAATGTGCATGAATTTGGAATGCTTTTAAATAAGGGTATGTCTGCGTTAAATATATAATGAATTCGTTATTTTTTCAATTTTCTATGTTAACATGGATCCCATGATACATTTAATTTTAGTCGAAGAGCACAACTAAGCAGCAGCAAATGATGAAGTTTTGAATCAATTCCATCGTATGTTGTACACTCTAAAGTTAATGTGCTGAGTTGTATCATTGTGGTGAAGACATTGTTGCCGAATAGACATTGATACTGAGTGGCTTAAAGGATCCATGGCCACTATAGCTTCTCTCTTACCGTACTGATGTTGGCCCCCATTGGGGTCAGCTTTTAGGTTTAAGGCACACATACAAATGCACTTACTCTTAAATAAGGTGTGCATATCATATTTATTTTATATGTTTCATCGTAAAAATATGTTAGGCCTTGCAAATTAATTGTTGGGACTTGGAAGTTAATTACTTTATTTAAAGACCATCCAAAAAGAAATCTTTGATTTTGGTGCTATGAGTACTGCAGAGATCAGATAGCATGGGGGTGTGGTGTGAGAGGGGAAGGAGGAGGAGGGATACAAGGACACACAAGGGGACAAGGGAAGTGCTATCATGAGTGAGGAAAATAGGAGTTTAAAAAATGGCAGGTTCCCACATCCTCCATCAGATGCTTTATAGTATTGCCACTATGCACTGAGGAGATGGATATATGTACACACTTACACTGAGCACATGGTCTTGTGGTCCAAACAGTGACAGAGAAACATTGATGCTTGAAATATTGTCTTCCTTGGAAGCCAGAGAAAAGGAAAAGCTATTTGCTATCAATGATGGCAGCTCTGACAGCAGAGTAGGGTTGAAGATTGGACCACTCTGTTCAAAATGACACATAGTATTTCAATTTGGCCCATTATGTGTATTACATAACATGATTAATACATCCATACCCAACTTTAACCCCTTCAGCCCCAACCATCACTAACTTCTCCTGTTGGCAGTGACACTGAGTTGGCTAGCCTGAAGATAGCATAGGTTGGGTGGCCAATCTCATCAAGGCTTTCCAGCTTGAGAGGAACTGTCTCCCCGGCAAAGACAGAGAAGGAGGTGCTCTCTATATGGAGTGAAGCAGCAGGTGTCTGGACATAGAACGTTCGATCACCAATGCTCTCAGATGGGTGTCCAAGGTTACGATTTGATCCATCTGCAGTCACGAAGGGCCATTTGATGATATTTTGGCTGTCAAAGAATGGCTCAGTTAAACCTCTCCATGAACAGAAATCCAGCTGACTGATGTAAGCCACAGGTCCAATCAAGGCAGAGTTACCAGAAAGGACACATTGAGCTGGGGATGAAAGAGAACACTCGTTATGACCACACCCCCTCAAATGGCAAGGACATACCCCCTTCCACAGGAAAGGAGACAGTTGGTTGTCCTCATATCGAATGAAGCAGAGAGGGTTGTACAGTAGCTTGGTGAAGCCAGGCACCTCAGGGCTGTACTCAGTGACAAAAGCTGCTCCTAACCTGTGAGAGAAAGATGACACACACCTTATAGTGAGCATCATACTTACCTTCCGTGGTTGCCATGGAAACTAATAGCAGTTCCTTCTGAGAATATCAGCTGTCCCTGGGAGGTAATATAGATGGCACCTCCATCAGAGGTGTCAGCATTATTTCCAATGAATTCAAATGTTCCATTCAACGTGAGTGTAGCTCCAATGACCTGAATATGCAACCTAATAAACTGTATTATTATCGAATAATTGCCTACCCTCAGCGTGGCTCCAGTGTTGTTGGTGAACACGTTGTGTCCATCCATCACCACAGGGATGTAAGGCACACCAATTATGCCTCCTGTAGTTGCCATGTTGTTCTGAAATACACTGCACATGGGCAGTAATAAGGATATGGTCGGAATTGTGCCATAAGTGTAGAACAAGGCATAATCCATAAAGTTCCATTGGTTGCAATTTATATAATCCATAATAGATCGCACTAGTTGCTTATTAAACATTTAAACTGATAAGCGAAAAAGATTCACAGCTTAAGAATAAGTATCATTGGCTGCATGATTTTGGTGTTTGTGGTGCTTCTTTTTTCTTTCCTGGTGTACATCTATATGGCATTCAGAAAGAAGTGACATCTCATTGGAAAAGAAAGGAGGGGAGGGGGGGCCTTGGCTTTGGCTTCCCCCCCTTCTCCCAATCTTGGACATTATGTATAGAAGTTATATTGGACACATCCTCTGCACTCCCCAACAATCCTTTTACATCCTTTTACATACCCTACGCTACTGTGATTATCTGCATTGCACAGCTCTTCAAATCACCATGCTAACTTCCCAATGATTAATTACATGCAATATGTAATCTGATTGAAATGAAATTACTTACCAGCTGGTGATCCTGTATGGATGGAGAGCAGTGAAGGACTGGAAGAATGCCAGAGACGCAAATCCAATGGCCGCTGCATACTCTGATGCGTAGTTTCCATCAAACAGCGAGTTCTCAAAGGAGACATAGTACCCATCACCCGGGCTGAGGGCGGGAAGAACGTAGGCTCCACCCCCATAATGAGCTATTCAGAGGGACAGTTTCAGAGTGCATAATTATTGGATTGTTAGCTTCAATGAAGTTGGTACAGTAGATAGCATAACACCCCCAACTAGCTTACCTTGGTTACGTAAGAGAGTGCAGTTTGAGATGAGCACATTATTTGGAAATCTTTTGTCCAATGGAATGAAAAGGGTGACAACCACACCCCCACCTCCTCCATTACTTGCAGTCACACTGTTTCCTTCCAAAACTGAATTGGCCAAGAGGAACATGTGACCTGAGCGTGTACCATCCAAAAAGAGGAACACTCCGCCCCCACGAGTAGTGGCTGAATTGTTTCTAAAAGTGCATCCATTAATGGTGATAATGACAGGGGCATCCTCCTCCACGTACACAGCCAAACCTCCTCCCCTTCCAACAAACACCCTCCTCTGGATCAGGGTACTAGACGTGACCTGGTTATCAGGTTGGGCAATATTCCTCGCAAAGGAACTTCCTGCCACCAGCACGCTCGGCTTGGTTTGATTGGTACCGCGCACCACTCCATGGATACCGATGGCCACGCCTCCCGCGTTGCCCCGATACTGGGAGTCTTGTATAACGGAGGTGGCGTAGTTGTCTTCAAACGAGCAATCGACTATCTCCGTGGTGAGGCAATTGTACACGTCCAGAGCCCCTCCCCCTACAAAGGACCTATGGGGTGGGGGCGTGGCCTATAATCAAAGCACAGTACACAGTTCTCTCCACCACACTCACTTGAGCGCAGAGTTGACGATGCGCAGGTATCCAACGTTTTGCAGTCGAAAAGGTCTGTCGCATCCATAGGCACTTACAGACGAGATGACAACAGTATTCAGTCCGTAGAGATGGATGGAATGTAGGTTTGTAGCGTTAGAGGAATTGAAGGCACAAGACACGAGCGACGAATTACTTCCAATAATAGTCAAAGAATAAGCGGTAGCATTTACCAATACAGGCGCTGTGAGTGAGTGTACTCCATCTAGAAGGTTCAACGTGACACACATCCCGGGCCACTGGCCGGACGAAAGGTTGAGAAGGATGTCTTGGAGGGACCGGCAGGCTGGGTACGAGGCCACAGAGCATTTCGCAGAAGCCTGCAGAGACACGCACGAGTCCTGTGTGGTCACGCGAACGGCGGCAAGGAAAAAGATTAGCCGCAAGGGCACTTCCAACTCCATTTCTTCTGCAATAAAAAAAGTGCGATTTATGTTAACGAAAGTCACGTGTTGTGCGCCCAAGCCAGAAGTAGGCGAGGCCATGCGACGTAAGCATTATGTATGAATTGCGGAGTGAACGTTTATCGTCTAGTATTATAGCTGCTACTAAGAATAGATATGAAATCATTACCTTACGTTGCCGATCTATAGGTGCTCAAATTTTGGGGCCGGGGTCTCTGTTACATCTCTGGGTATAGAGTGTCGTATACAGTAGCTAAGAAATGGTCTAGTATGAGATGCGTAGGGACGTGGGTTAGTGGGTAGGAGGAAAAAGAACTTTATCTGGAGCCGGCTGACCAGGACGCGGGTCAAAGACATGTCGGAGATGGTTTAACCTGCACAAGGCGAATATAAATTAATGATGCGTGCCCCATATAGGCCGTGTAGTTTTCGCTCAGTCAGAACTCTTATCATACAGTTCTGTGCACCAACATGGCGGATCGTGTATTTATTTATTATGTGTGACAAAGTGGTCATATGACACATGAAAGGGTCTACTGCACTATTCAGAATCTCGAAGCTAGAGGGCACTACGACCACCAAAATACTTGCTCCAAAATGGCATTACGAGAGGTAATTGATTTCATATTTATCCCTAGGTAACAGCAATCCATATTCATACGATAAATGTTGATAAGATGCAAGCATTGCATTTTAACTGCATGCTCTGTGAAAAGCACAAATACGTTTAGATACGATCGGTCGCGTACCCAGACCCAGTTTTCATAACAGTATGTTACATCATCACTATGTGAAAGTACTGTAATGATGTAATTATTCCACCTATAAGAATATTGGGTCTGGGAACGAGACTAGATTGTTCATCTTAGGAACGTTATATGTACCTCATCAGCTTTAAAATAAGGTCAACAGGCATTTCACGTGCTTTTGCAAGCCTTTTCAAGTACACGCTAGCTTCATCAGATATCAGTATTGGATCCAGGAGAAGAGGGGGGCTACAATGTGCCTGTGCCCCACCCCTCCCGCCCTACCCACTTACTAGCTGTGGTGGGAAGGACACACCCCCACCCCCTCCAATCCTGATCCACTATTTCAGCATTAAGATATTTGGGCATTAATCTGAAAGACAAGGGATTTTTCTTTAAGTCTATGGTCTGTTAATCAGTTGTAAGTGCAACCACCGTCCAAATGTGACCAATCAGAGCCATCTATAAACAAAAAATCAACTAACTAACTGATTACAATATAAAGCATAACCATTTAAACCTGTCCTGTTGATTCGTGGACACTCTGTATAAGCGGCAGTGGTCGAATTGATGCCAATACATGTAAGCAAGAGCAGACAGCATGACAGTAGCAGCATAATGAATTGTCTAAACTTCCTTTTATTATATGACACCTGTCTCTTGTCTGGGGGTACATGCAACCCAGGCTGATAAGTGTCTCCCTTTCATACCAGAATCATACATGCAGTCCTCATATCATTATAACACACATAGGTTACCAGTTTCACTTTGAATCGAGTATCCAATACTCAAGTTGTTTATATACTAATTGTAATGCACTGAAAGCATTGTCCCCAGTGCAGCACATTTGACAGCCATGATTGATAACAAACAGTTGGATGAAACTGAGTGGGTAGGTGATGAGAGTGAGGGTGAGTGGATGAGTGGGGAGACATGCGATTAACTGGACATAAAAAAAATATTGTTCTTGACTCTGGTATTTATATCCCCCCTCATGCCCCACCCATTTATACTAAATTGAAGAGCTCCTCAAGTACAACTGAGGTAGTCTGACAAAATGCATAGGCTTTGATGCATGTGTTGTCAATGCATACATGATTTCAAACAGGTTAACATTGACAACCAGTTCAGGACGACAACTGCATGCAAAATAGTTCTAGACATGCCAAGCCTGTCTTAAATAGGTGGAAGTGGCGCATGTTGCTTCATCACAAATTCAACCTTCTTTTTCATCTCCCTGTTGTATATCGAAGACACTTCTCATACTCTCGTCTCTCTCGTTCCTTTGTAGGTTTCTCATAATAACGTAACCGTGACAACTATATAAGACAAGGGCATCGTAAGTTGACTACATCACACGTCTCCATGACGTAATGAAGTGATGAGGTTGGACAGTGTGGTGATAGAAAGATGTATAAGATGAACGAATGATTGATGCTACATATGCGAGGTCATAGGCGTAGGAACCGGGGGGGGGGGGGGGGCAGAGGGGGCCTTGGCCCCCCCCAATCTTGGGCATATAGTATGTTGAATTTATATTAGACACACCCTTTGGGCCCCCCCCAATCCTGTTTACGTTCCTACGCTTCTAGAGGTCAGGATGGCTGCATACGCACGTAAGTGCAAACAAACAAACGTGAATCGTAGTCCCACACAACGTGTTTTTAAAAAAGCAACTGCAATAACGTTTATAACTCACGTGCTTCGAGAGTCCTGTATTGGACATTATCTTGTTGATCGCTCTGTAGGCGGAGTCCACGGACTCCCTTCCTACAAGTATTGTTCGTGCCGTCAAAGCAGTGGATGGTACGCGTGTCCACACCATCTGTGAGCTCGTCTGACTGAACTGGTTTGTTAATTATTCAACATATCTATTATACCGCACTGTCCGAAATATTGAAATAGTATATGACCTAGCAACGCGCCCGACTTTAAAAAGTTGATTGTTATTCGCTACTCACAGTCATACAATGGATGAAGCACTATTGTAAATGGCTTACAGTTCCAGTACGGGACTTATGCAGTTCCACCCCCCCCCCCCCCCCCCCCACTTCAATTATTGATTAATGTATATGTTCTATAATGATACCCATCTGTCTATCAAATGACCTGCATGCCTATATATCACATTTTGCGCTATATGTGATTGTCTTTAAATGTGGCTAGAAACACGCAGATTAGACTCCCATGTATTACTTCATGGTGTACCCGGACCCTACCACTCCATCCAAGGAACTCTCGACCGATCAGTTAATGCATTGTGCATTGCATTTGCACAGCTGCAGTATATACGTAGTGTCATTCTTATTTAGTCCCACTTTCTTGCATAAATCACATCAATGAAGCCCACAATAGCGGATTGTTATAACTCGTTTTTGCAATGACCATGCAGTACTGTGCAGGATGCAATGACCAGTACTGTGCAGGATGCAATGACCAGTGAGGATGCAATGACAGTACTGTGCAGGATGCAATGACCAGTACTGTGGAGGATGCAATGACCAGTACTGTGGAGGATGCAATGACCAGTACTGGAGGATGCAATGACCAGTACTGTGCAAGGATGCAATGACCAGTACTGTGCAGGATGCAATGACCAGTACTGTGGAGGATGCAATGACCAGTACTGTGGAGGATGCAATGACCAGTACTGTGCAGGATGCAATGACCAGTACTGTGCATGATGCAATGACCAGTACTGTGCAAGGATGCAATGACCAGTACTGTGGAGGATGCAATGACCAGTACTGTGCAGGATGCAATGACCAGTACTGTGCAGGATGCAATGACCAGTACTGTGCAGGATGCAATGACCAGTACTGTGCAAGGATGCAATGACCAGTACTGTGCAGGATGCAATGACCAGTACTGTGCAGGATGCAATGACCAGTACTGTGCAGGATGCAATGACCAGTACTGTGCAGGATGCAATGACCAGTACTGTGCAAGGATGCAATGACCAGTACTGTGCAGGATGCAATGACCAGTACTGTGCAGGATGCAATGACCAGTACTGTGCAGGATGCAATGACCAGTACTGTGCAGGATGCAATGACCAGTACTGTGCAGGATGCAATGACCCGTACTGTGCAGGATGCAATGACCAGTACTGTGCAGGATGCAATGACCCGTACTGTGCAGGATGCAATGACCAGTACTGTGCAGGATGCAATGACCAGTACTGTGCAGGATGCAATGACCAGTACTGTGCAGGATGCAATGACCAGTACTGTGCAGGATGCAATGACCCGTACTGTGCAGGATGCAATGACCAGTACTGTGCAGGATGCAATGACCAGTACTGTGCAGGATGCAATGACCAGTACTGTGCAGGATGCAATGACCAGTACTGTGCAGGATGCAATACACTGTTATTAGGTTTTAGTGTTATTCCCACAGGTTTGTAATGTTCGTTTGATCCTGTCACCAGTACATGCTTCAATGCTCGCATCAATGTGGCTATAGAATAAGATCCAAGTCGCTTTATTTGCGGCGTAGTGCAAGAAGCTCAATGCAGAAAGGTAAACCTAATGTGTGTAATCGGTTATCAGGTTATTCGGGTTATTCGGATATTCGCAAAAACCTATCCGTTCGAATAGCAAGTTTGCATTACTCGGAAAAATCGATTAGTGAATTTTATCTATTCGAAATAACCGGTTTATGTTTCTCCATTCGGAGGTCTATAGGTATTCGTCGTCAGCATCGACAATTCGCCCATTATTCGAATACCGTTTTATCCTAATATCCGGATATGATTCCAACAGAGTATTTCATAATTAGAGTTATATATATAACATACGTCACTGTTGTTTTTACTATTTATACATACAGAAGCAATTTAAGGTATTGAGATAGAAAGATAATACTAAACATTTAATGCGCATCAATTAGGGATACAAAGGTGTACTAGCTCAATGCTTTTATCATCGTCTTCAAGTAAGTAACGAAGTTCATTAGTATATGCCACGAGTTGTGTTTATATGTATTAGCAATAAATTTATGTACTATTGTATTGTTTATTGTACAGTGGTACGAAGTGAACATATCTGAGTATTGCGCTATAGTGTGTGAAATAGAATGACAGACTTCTCGCTAGTGAGTGAAATAGAATGACAGACTTCTCACCCGCTTCAAGTAAGTATGCGCGCTCTGTTTGAGTATGTGTAGGAATTGGAGAGCATTACGCAATTGTACTAATGGGAAATTTCATATGCATTTATATGAATGGAGTGATGTTGGATGATTGTAAGTGTAGTACGTGATTGTAGGTGAGTTTTTAATGGTGATGTCTGGTCTCAGTGGTTAGTGTTGATTGGTTAGGCTTCCATTACTATTGATATGTACAAGTGCATGGTAAAGACATACAATTTATTAAACTCTATATGACAAACACATGCTACTGTAGACCTTTGTGTCTCTGTGTTTTCAACTGACATGCATAGCTTAAGGTTTGAAACCTGTTAGTGTAGAAAAAACCGGTTGTTAGAGGTTATTAAAAATTTAAAAACCGGTCGGTTAAGGTGATTGTTTAACACCGGATCCGTGAGAACAGGACATTTTTTTTGTCGAACCCTCCATTCAGAAAATTAGTCGGAAAAATGTTTCTCGCTACAAGAGTGGCATTTTTGGATAGCCCAACCATCGCTGAAATTGTTTATGTCATTTTCAATCTTGTAGCAAGATTGATGCTAGATCTGTATGCATTGCAAGAGACGCGATTCGCAATTTCTCGGTCATCACGGGGACGTAAGTACACTTTTTTCTCAAGCCCTATTCAACAAGTTTTATTGTGCTTTCATGCTTAGTTTGTTTACCAATAGAGATCATAGCGAATAACGTTTCATTAATCCGCTTAGATTTTGTACAAAACGTTAAGCCAACTTGCCTTGGTAAGTCCCCAGACCCATGGAAAGTGACGTAATTCGTTATTTAGTCATTAGTGGACGAGTCGAATGTAAAATGTTGCCATCATGTGCTGAGAAGCACAAGAAACCAGCTTGGGCACTAAGTGTGATGGAGGAACGCGTTGTAATAAGTGTTGTCTATGCAAACCCCACCAACGTCCAGGTCGTCCAAGGAAGGATAGATCGTTACCAGATACCCGTACGAGCTAGTAAGGCGCATCACAGAGTACATGAAAACTTTACAAAATTGATAGGATTAACATCAGAAAAGCCGTAGACAGAGAGAGAGAGAGAGAGAGAGATGAGAGAGAGAGAGAGAGAGAGAGGAGAGAGAGAGAGAGAGAGAGAGAGAGAGAGAGAGAGAGAGAGAGAGAGAGAGAGAGAGAGAGAGAGAGAGAGGAGAGAGAGAGAGAGAGAGGAGAGAGAGAAAAGGGAGAGTAAGAGAAACGATAATCGACAAATGAGTGGCTTATATGTCACTAATATTAGCGTGAAGCTTTAATAGGACCTCCGCCCGATTACTTATTTCCATCGTGCCCAGACCTATATGATAGACATTTGGCTTTGAACTCTGTCTTCAGAGAGCTGAAAGACTGCAGTGCCAAAATTAGTAGAATTCGATGTTTTGTGTAGAAATGAGAATATATTCACTGTTTACGAGTGAGAAAAACGTCACTGAAAAAGTGTACTTTTTCGTGTGACGGTTGTAAGTTACGAACTTTGAACAAACACAGGATAGGCTAGGAAGTAGGTATGAAGTGGGAAAAGCATAAATATTCATGTGGAGAGTTGTATTATTATAGTTCATAGCGTTTACGACAATTGGACCGCTTCCGACTAATTTCAAAACGTGCGTTCGACAAAATCAGCTCAAAAAATGTCCTGTTCTCACGGATCCGGTGTTAAAAAATAACCGGTCGGTTGCGGTTGTTCTCTTTAAAACAACCGGTTTAACTGTTAATTAATTATCAATTATTAAAGCAAAATCGATATCTCGATGGGACCAAAAGCTAAGCCAGCATAACCTCGGGCTTCGCCACATGGCAGAAAAGATGGCCCGCGGCGTACCCTTAAGCATGTCGCGGATCCCGCCGCGTACAAAGACATCTACTTGTAGAGGATATAATTGCCGAGCAAATGACAAAAAAGCGCAAAGAATGGCTCGTGCGATGGAAAGGGTTTAGCCATGAGGATGATACGTGGGAGCCGCTTGAACATTTAAGGGGGTGTGAGCAGTACATAGCTCGTTTTGAGGAGGAGCGTGACCGAAAACAAGCAGAAGATGACGATGCACGGGGACAGAAAAGGAAGAGACGCGATGATGACGAGGTACATTACAAGAACTTGCATCAATATTGGGTTGTCTATCACCCTAATATTAATGCTGAGTCCACGCACACTGTCTGAACGAGACGCGGTGCGCGGACTCACTATTAGAGGTGTTGCATTGACGTCACGAGCGTCTTGATTACTATAGTAATAGTAGTAGTATAATAATAGTAGGTTGCTATAATTATATAACAAAGTTGCTATAAATATCACCAGCCTTCTCCGCTCTCGTCGCTGATTGTTTTCTCGTGCCCGGCATTATTGCTAGATGTAATAAACACCACTTGCAAATCCACTATATCGACCGGTCGGTTGTGGTTGCTTAAAATTTTAACAACCGGTTAAAGCGGTTATTTTGCTGAAAAATAACCAGTTGAGGCGGTTATTTGATTCTCGCAATCGGTTAACCGTCGGTTAACCGGTTAACCGGAGCTCCGGCACAACCGGTTTCAAGCCTTAGGCCACAGCTCTAGTTTGGTGCAAGACCATGTGGATTTCTGTACAGACATTAATTATCTTCTCAGTGTGCACTCCACAAGCACCATAACCTGAATAATCTAGGTATTCGGCAGGAAATTTGGCAAAACCTGTTCGGAAAAATCGAATTTTGTTTTTTAAACTATTCGTAAAAATCGATTTTCAGATCCACAAAACCCTGAAAAATCGATTAGTGTTTTAAAAGTATTCGTAAAAATTGATTTTCATTATGCAGGGGAGGTTACACACCCTAGGTAAACTTGGTAGTACTAGCCAGTGGTGGGCTGATACAAACTCATCAGCTGTGCTAGCTATGTTGCATAGTAAACAGTTTGTTTTTAAATTGGACATCACTGATTAAATCTGCAGGTTGTTGTTGTCTAAGCCTATCAGCTTTGTAAACTTTCATTTAAGTAATATTAATAAACATTAGAGCAGCTCAGAATATAAGAAACAAAAAATCACCAACAACCAAACAGCACAACAAAACCTAGGGCATTCCCAGTACAGAGGTGGCATTCCCTCTCTGTTTTACAATGAACAGAAAGCCACTGGAGCAGATAGTGTTATCATCGTTTCGCCTGAAACATGTCTTTGTTGACTTGATTACAGAGTTCTTTCAAAATGGACAACGAGTCCCAAGCACGTCATATATTGCAATAGCAATGGAAGTAAAGTGCACGCATGGTGATTTGCAAAGGATTGGAGTCTTTTCGTTCTTGGCTTTATCTGGCACTTCACCAGCATGATTATGTGACAGTATGAATTGGCAAAAGCATTGTGCAATTCCAAACCAAATGTTTGCACTTTTCCAAGGGACTATTGTGCCGTAGATTGGACATACCAATAGATATTGCAATTACAGTATCAATTATGGTTATGTCTAGTTACTTGCTATTGCCATGATAAAGGTCTGCAAGTAAGACGAGATGGTGTAGTAAGTCCCCTGTGGATGATGCCAGGGGCATCATTTCAGTATGGCAGGGGGGGGGGGGGGGGGGGGGGGGAGGGGATGATTTCATTATGATGCTAAAATTAACACTGGAAGTATGAAAGAGACAGTCTTAGCACCTAGAACATTAAAATTGCGATTGAATTGTGAATTAGGGAAGTGTTATTGCTCATGCATGTACATGGATTGACATGGGGAGGGGTTACCAACCCCTGACCACACCTGCCACTTATACTGCAGCATGTCGAAAGTCAACCTTCACTCTTATGACAGCCAAGTCCATAGGAGGTTGTTGGACAAGTATACATCGTTGTGTAATGTTCGATGGAAGCAAGAAGAAAGGTACATATGAATGAAATTATAATGACCTGTCTAAGTATAATAGTATTTATGCTGCTGAAAACTTAATGTTGTGAAAAAAAAAAGAACTGTAAGAAATATGTGTTCCAACAAGTTCTGTGCTTCATTCAAATTCACTTGAGGCCTTGAAGCGTGTGGCCTGGACTGCGACCATTCATCACCTGTTTTAACGGCAACCATTCTGAACAAAAAATAGGACAGCTGTATACTTTGTGTGTGTGTGTGTGTGTGTGTGTGTGTGTGGTGTGGATGTGGATGTGGGTATGTACACAGATGGTGTGTTGTGCACAGAAGTGCAGACAAACTATACTCAAACACATGCAGGGTAATAGCTTAATATCAGTTTATTTTAAAAACTCATTTCGGTTATATTGCAAGCAGGGCATAGATAGTGGGAAGTAGAGATGTATAGACAATTCAAATGCAGTGCACATAATTGGTATTGCATCAGTGCTTACCTGATTATCATTTAGAGAACCACATAAACTATACTCATTGATGCAGGCAGGCACTCGGACATTATAAGAGGGCGCATGCATAATATATACTCTTTATCCCATAACCGGTTGGTAAAGAGCTCCAAAAACTTCATGTCCAGTTGCTATAGCCATGACAGCTTGTACACCCATCAGTTACATTCATTCATTCAGTATTGCATTCCTTGCACAAACCAGATGCACAATTTTTTCCAGACTGATAGTACAACCGATCAGTCGTGGGCTAACCCCCAGAATACCATATACAGAGTGATGACATAATTCAATATTAAGCTCCTTTTGTTGTGTACTATATACAGGCCTCAGTGCATGATGCAATGCAAGGATACCTGTGCCAATGGAGGATTTGACAAACAGAGCACCATGCATGCAGGGTGCAAACAGCTTGACCAACAGAATAGGACCGGTTTTACCATTAACACAAGCGCAGCAAAAGAATCTTCTTCAGTGCGCTGTGTGTTGCTGGCAAAGTCCCAAGCGGAAAATGTTTTTGAACACCAGTCAGGGCATGAAGGTCTCAACTGACGGCCGGTTGAAACATTAATGGCCTAATTGGACGGCCAAATTAAGACTGCGACTCACAGAAAACTCGTGAACTATCCAAAGCTGACGTTGTCTCGATAATAATTTGTACATCATACGATATTTCAACCCTTATTTCATGTTGTGTCCAAATGTGTAAGGTACCTTCTTTTTCGTTTTATGCATATATTTTAACGCACACACAATGTATAGAGATTTTAATACTGCGTTAGAAGGCCCAAACATGTATCTCCATCGACTGCTAAATAAATTCATTTATGATGTAATGCATGACGATGAATTAGAGTAATTAAAGGTGTTTTTTTTGCTGAGGTCAACGAAGCTATCATCGACGAAGACATATCATATTGATCCAATGAACTCCTCCGGTGACGACAGTACGAGTATTTTGTATGACATAACATTTATCATAACCGTCTGTGGCTCGGTGCTGTCGTGCCTAGCGGCCGCTATCTTGGTGTTTGTACTGAAGCTGTATCGAAGAGTCGTATACCGACTGGCTCTCTACCAGGTGTTGGCGTCGCTGGCCTTTGCAATTGTGGAAGTATTACAAGCGGTGCTCATCGACAAATTTTACAGTCCCGCATCGTGCGCGGCTATTGGCTGGTTGACACTGTACGCGCAATGGATGAAGCTGCTTTTCACTGCCTGGGTCACGCTGCACATATTCTGCTTCGGAGTGTTTCGTAAGACCCTGAAACTTGAAGTGCTCTACGTTGCAACATCGCTAATTGTACCGGCGGTCATAGCTAGTGTACCTCTGGTTACCAGTACCTACGGACCAATGCGTGTTACCCGTACTTCGTCACTGTGTTACATTTTTGGGAACGAGACGAAAGATATAGCTGCCGTTGAACGCTTGGTTCTGTGGGACGTCCCGGCGCTGATTACCCTCTTTGCCGCTTCCATTGCAATGATCTCCATGGTGTTAAAATTGACGAATAAAGTTTGCCGTTCGAGATTGAAATACACTTCTCTCGATGAGGGGGATCAGTTCTCGAAAGCTCTTCGACACCTTATCCCCTTAGCTGCCTTTCCAATACTATTCTTTGTCTTTATAATACCCCAGCTCGCTTTGAACATATTTCTGGCTATAACTACCACTCCAAGCAGGGAGCTGTTTTTGTTGCACTCACATTCATCTCGCTATGGAGTCTTGCCTCGGGTGTGACGCTCATTGTGCACATCACTATAGCCAAGTGTTTTCCCAAAATGAGAAAACAAAAGCGGAACACTGCTGAGAATATTTCCCTTTATACCTCGCACAGTTCGAGCACCGCGCGACCAGCTTAACGGATGAAGGCAACTACAACGTGTGGAGTTTGTTGTACTGTTTATTTGCATGCATGTTTGTAATATACCTCAGTCTAAATATATTCTCATTCCTTATATAGTCATTCCAGGGAAGATCTGCATGGATATTCCAGAATGAATGTGGTGCTGGGCCAGGGAAGACCTGCATGGATATTCCAGAATGAATGTGGTGCTGGGCATGATGGGCTACAGGTTATACATTCAAGGCTACATTGCGGCATCACTCATCCTGGCGGGCCATATGGCCAGTAGTACTGATAGTGGATTCCATATAGCGTTGCGTGCGAGAACATATTGCACGCAGCAAAAATGGAAAGGGGCACTACAAGCAGCTGGGAGAAGAGAAAGAGGTTCCCATGCAGCTTAGTCCATGCTTAGCATTACTACCTATATGATTTAATCGGCTGCATGCAGTTTAATTTCAGCACATTTAATCTGGGTCTAGATCTGTTGTGTTGATTATCTACAAATATGGAGTACAGTTTAGTTCAGACCGTATTTTGAGCCAGAGTCGGCCGGATCACAGTTAAATAAGCTATTTCAGAATGATATTCAGCACTCCATTTACATGAGGGCCAGTGCGCCAATATACCTATATAGGCAAGGCTGCCGAAGGCCAGGCCAGGGTGTCCGGCCAGACTGTGTGGCCTGACATGCCAGGCAGACAGGCCAACTTATTAAAATTATGTACTTCAAATGTCAATTATGACGTATATAACTTGATTGCCAGTACGATTCGCCTTGTCGATCGACGAAGCGCATTTCATCTCCATCGATTCTCATAACAGTGAATTTGTTGCATGGATCTCAAGAGGTTCCTTCAAGATGCCTCGCAGGACAAATGTCACCACAAACGATAGACAGGTTACTGTACGCTTACTGGTGCGTAGAGTGGGCGTAGTCCGGCCTGACAGATTGGTGGTCCGGCCTGGCAGGTCAGGCCTAGCCCCTGGCCTGACAGGCCAGCTGGCCTTTGGCAGCCCTGCTATAGGGAGAGAAAGAAAAATAATAATAACAAATAACAAATACAAAATAGCCCTGCATAATATATGACGGAATCAGGTCCAAACGATCTTGACAAGGTAACAAAATCAACAAGGAAGCACCACGTACCATGCAGGTTCTCTTTCAGCACTTAAAAAAACGACTAGTCCGTTTAAACCTCTTTTTCCCGTGCCCGTCATAAAAACTATTCCACATACATTACATATAAGATGTGAGGGGGTAAAGAAGCAGCTATATAGCGTGTGCACACGCTAGCTGCTTCGTTTATTTCTTTACCCCGTCACATCTTATAAGTAATGTATGTTGTGTATGTGTGTGTGGGGGGGAGGCCGGCTGCATAAATCTAAAGTGTATTCATCAAGTGATTGGACTTCAGTCACTATAATAAACTGTATATATAGGCCTCGATCTGTATTGCTGAGGTCATATGAAGCTAAAAATCAGTTTGTACAGAGATAATTGGTTTGTATTGACGGAGGCAATCAATGTTTTTAAGTTGATCGACAATTTTGTATGACAAAACACTTATCATAACCGTCTGTAGCTCGGACTAGCGGCCGCTATCTTGCATAGTGCTTGTACTGCATGAGGCTGTGCCGAAGTCGTTACCGACCGGGACTCGTGTGGCTATATTGGCTGGTTGACCCTGTACGCGCAATGATGAAGCTGCTTTTCACCGCGTGGGTCACGCTGCACAATTCTGCGCTGGAGTACTTAATTCGCACTGCTCTACGCATCAACATTGCGGCTTCTAACGGCGGCCATACCTTTGACAACCCCAACCAAAGGACCAATGCGTGTTGCCCGTACCGTATTTCGCTGCGTTACATTTTTGGGAACGAGGCGAATGATATCGCTGCCAGTCGAACGCCTTGTTCTCTGGAATGGCCAGCGCTGATTACCCACTTGCCGCGTCCAATGCAATGATCTTCGTGGTGTAAAAAGCGAGACTGAAATACACTTCTCTGGATGAGGGGATTTATTTGTAACTGCGCTCGTGCAAAATGTGGACCAGTAGTTTTACTCTGATGCAACAGAATGTAACAACCCTGCCCCTGATTATATTTTAGAGTTGTCACCTTTGGATCAGGAAAGTTAAAAAGACTTGGAGTCGAACCAATACGATACAACAATGAGCGAATTACATGCAGACGTTCAAATGAGTTTCTTGTCAACCACCCTCTCATTTGCAGACGCTACACGTAAATGTTTGGACCGGGATTACAACTGTTACCTGCCGGCCGCAAGGTCCATGCACTACTATGGCTTCTCGACCATGCACGTGCTAGTGTCGTTGAAAGGATACGCGGGTTCTGTTATATCCGAGCAGGGTTTTTAATGTAACGATGAAAACAGCAACGAACTAGCTATATAGCTGATGAAGTTTTATGCAATTAAAGCTCACCAAGTTAATCCAGGACATGTCAAGCAAGGTGTCATCACGACCCTCTCAGTTCAGGGCATCCGCGGTGGTTTTAGTGCAAAAAGGGATGTGGGTAAATTGACCTTATGGAGATCAACACAAATTAAACCTAAGTGTACCATCCTTTTTTTATTTTTTATTTTTTATTTTTATTTATTTTTATTTTTATTTTTTGTACCACCAGGGCTTCCCATCGACTAGAGAATCGTTGGATGACACCCTTGCTCAACATGTCTTGGATCTGGTGGGCTTTAATTGCATAAAAACATCATTAGCTAGTTTCGTCATCCGTTACATGAACAATTCCGAGTATTACTGTACTAGAACCGCAATATCTTTCCAAAGACACTGCAAGTCAATGGTCTAGAAGCCATAGTAGTGCAGCAGACCTTGCGGCCGGCTTGTAACAATTGTAATCCGGTCCAAACATTTACATCGAACTGCAAGTTACCAATATACACTGCCATTAATAATTTAGCCTCATTACATGTAGTTCCATTTATGCAGTCTCGGATGCTTACGCAGGTTCAATCCGCCCACGCACGGAATGACGTCACGTGTCCTCCAGCATTCCCCTGATGTTCGGCACCGCAAAGCCGCTATTTCAGTAGTTTTACAGTACGAATTCCACGCTAGTCTGAAGTGCCTCTTCCAGCTCGGCGGAGTCCCGCGCGATGGAAGACACTGTGGCGGCAACGGCAGTAAAGGCGACGAGCAAACGATTAGCACTGTCCACGTCGGCCGCCTCGCCAAAGGCTATCTGCACGGACGCCAGGGCTTGCATCATGACGCAGATCACGGCGCACGTGACCACATCGTCGCCAAGTACGCCCAATCGGAGCAGGTCGGC
>JABACO010000005.1:6658441-6684193 GCA_013339895.1 Ephydatia muelleri
AAGCAGAATGGCCAGTAACAGTGCATTCAGACATTCAATTCTACATACAGTATAAGCTGTATCATTAGAAATTCAGTAAACCATTCTGGATACACACAAAAGCTATTTTGGTGAAGTGAATACAACACATGCAGCTACATGTGTATTTGATACGTGTTGAATATTGTTTCATTCCTTCATACTAGAAGTTTTCTCCCTACACAATCGAGTGCAGCTAGCTGTACTTACCAGCTGGAGATCCTGTAAGGATGGAGAGCAGCGAAGGACTGTAAGAGTGCCACAGATACAAATCCAATGGCCGCTGCATATTCTGATGCGTAGTTTCCATCAAACAGCGAATTCTCAAAGGAGGCGTAGTACCCATCACCAAAGTTCAGGCCGGGAAGAACGTAGGCTCCTCCCCATATAGTGCTGGTAAAAAACGAAAGGCATGCAACTTTTATCCCAGTCTTGCTTTTGTACGGTACCGTATGATCAACACGTCATCACTCGTTCGCGTATTGCTACATGCAAGGAACATCTCGCAAAAATGTCTTGTATAAATTAATCAGTTGAAATTGCAAGGGAAGTTATTTGATCAGATGAGAAGGAAAGTTTTTTTTGGAGATGAGTAACCATTTTGCGCTTATGTGTAACTATTTCGTGTAAAATACAATGCAATCTTTTCATCATCTCATAGTGCCTCGCACACCCCCCCCCCCCCCCACACACTTTTCATCATTCCAGCGCTTTAGCGATTGTTCATCGTGAGAAGTCATTTCTGACTACTAAACACCAATTTTAGTAATTTATCAAATTGATCAAATATCACATCTAATGCATGCATTCGCACTTACCTTGGTTATGTAAGAATGTACAGTTTGAGATGAGCACACTGTTTGGGGCTCGTTTGTCCGATGGAGAAAAAAAGCTATAGACACACCCCCACCTCCTCCATTACTTGCAGTTACATTGTTTCCATCCAGCACTGAATTGGCCAAGAGCAACATATGACCTGAGCGTGTACCATCCAAAAAGGAGAACACTCCGCCCCCACGAGTAGTGGCTGAATTGTTGCTAAAAGTGCATCCATTAATGGTGATAATGACAGGGGCATCCTCCCCCACATACACAGCCAAACCTCCTCCCCTTCCAACAAACACCCTCCTCTGGATCAGGGTACTAGACGTGACCTGGTTTGGGGGGTAGGCGATATTCCTTGCAAAGGAACTTCCTGCCACCAGCACGCTCGGCTTGGTTTGATTGGTACCGCGCACCACTCCGTGGATACCGATGGCCACGCCTCCCGCGTTGCCCCGATACTGGGAGTCTTGTATAACGGAGGTGGCGTAGTTGTCTTCAAACGAGCAATCGACTATCTCCGTGGTGAGGCAATTGTACACGTCCAGAGCACCTCCCCCTACAAAGGACCTAAAGAGATTTAAAAGAAAATATATATGTTTCACTGCATGGCCATGCATAGTGCGTATGCTGAGTGTGGGCGAGGCCGCAGACGCTGCATTGTTTACTTATCCTCCCTCGGCCACAACCCCTCCCCCACACGCACACACACACACGCACACACTTGAATGTGGAGTTGACGATGCGCAGGTATCCAACGTTTTGCAGTCGAAAAGGTCTGTCGCATCCATAGGCACTTACAGACGAGATGACAACAGTATTCAGTCCGTAGAGATGGATGGAATGTAGGTTTGTAGCGTTAGAGGAACTGAAGGCACAAGACACGAGCGACGAATTGCTCCCAATAATAGACAATGAAAAGTCATCTGTGGCGTTTATGAATATAGGCGCTGTGAGTGAGTGTACTCCATCTAGAAGGTCCAACCTGACACACTTCCCGGGCCACTGGCCGGACGAGAAGTTGAGGAAGACGTCTTCGAGGGACTGGCAGGCTGGGTACGAGTCCCCAGAGCATTTGGCAGAAGCCTGCAGAGACACACACGAGTCCTGTGTCGTCACTCGTACGGCGGCGAGGAAGACGAGAAACGGTCCCAAAGCAATCATCTGATCCACTAAGCAGGCTATCAATTTAATAATTCTAGAATCTTTTCTAATTTTATTTTTTTATCAACAATGATATCGTACTATAAGAGGTTAACTGGTCGAGTTTCTTGCGAGAACCGTATATCAAATTCATACGATTTACTTCATGTAGTATGTATCACATTTCTCGGCCGCCATACGCCATTGCGCCGCGGATCGATGATTGCGAATTGCACGCGCATAAATAGAGTGCATGTACAAAGTACGTCAGGTCTATTCACTACCTTTAACCCTCAAAGTGCTGCACCAAGCCGCAAGCTGATTATAACCATGCACTTCATTTTATTGAGCAAACTGGAATCGCTAGCTGAAAATTTTGCATCCTTTTAGAAAATAAGCATCCCTTAGCATAACCATTTTCCCTAGGAATTTTTTTTGCGTCCCCAGCATCTAGGCATCCCTAACGAACCCTAAGCATAACGATGAAAATGTAGAAAGAAACAAACAAGCTAGGTTTCAAAATATACACTGGCCTTCCTGGCAAAATAAAAAATGGAGGACCTTCAAGGCTATTTAAAGGACGGATACCCAATACTGATGAAGTGAAATTAGTAAATATTAATATGTTACATCTTTTTAACTGTTCAAAATGTTTGTTAAAGTTATTTATATACATGCCTTCATCTTGATGCAAGCCTGCGTTAGTTTCCTGTGGTGAATGTTTCCCATGCACATTTGGCATATATGTAAATAGTTGTGTTAAGCAGAGATGCTGCTGCAATGACCTCCAATTACGCAGCCCAAGTGCCTATAGAGTCTGCATCCTTGATCGCTTCATATAGCTTTCCATATAGAGTCATCTGGGGATCTATAAGAGCTAGACGATAACATTAATTGGATTTCTTGTTTTGTGCATGGATCATGTATACGTTGTGATTAGCTGACGCAGTTCTACATGAAATTCTTGTGACCCAGTTACAGCTAGAGAAACGGCAGACCGAAAAAAGTAATTCCCATTTGCAGCAATAGTTATTGCTAATGGGCAGTGGGACACAGCAATCATTGATGGCTGTTTCCAGTGGGACGGACTAATGTCAAGCCTAGAAGAGCACATCTCACCTTTTGCCACACACTGCATGCAGACTGGCTGGTAGTTTGTAATATCATGCTCTGCTTTGGTTATCTCTAAAACCTGAGATGATATGCTGCTAACTGTTCTTCATATTCTAGTAAGTGAAATCCTTATCAGAAAAGAAGCTTCTTTTATTGCTCACCCATTGGCATAAAGTTTCATCACTGAGAAAAAAACGTCCCCAAGTACACGAACAGGCTCAACAGGATTTTGGTGAATCTGCACCACACTTTAAGTAGCTGAATTCTTCTAACCAAGCGGCGTGTTGCTCCAATGGGTGACTGGACTTTCCCTTCGAAACTCAGCTTGCAGGTCTTCGTTATCACCGCGATGTTTCTAGAAAGTGTGTGGACACATACATGAAACTGATTACAAATTTTTGTTTTCTTGTCTTCACGTCTTCAATATAAAGAAAGTGCATCTCCATTCTTAGATTTTCTGCAGATTACTCATACATGCAGCTGTGCCCATCTTGCACTCGGTATACGGCTTTGCTCTTTTGCGAATGGCACACCTGACGTGTTTTTTTTGCAGCCTGCGGGTACTTTCCACGTGCGATGTCGTCAAAAGTTGGTATCGTATTACATTCTTTTCGTCTCTCTTCTCATCCCCTGCCCATCGCAACTTCTCGCTTAATTAACTTTTGTCGCCTCAAACACGAGGGTACCGAAAATCGTAAAGGATCTCACAAATACCGTAGGACATTTGGAATGGACTTGCCAAGAACCCTAGGATAATTGGAACTAGTCTCGTACCCAGACCCACCATGACGTAAGCGTTTATCGCTTACACTACGACAGGTGTCGTAGTGTAAGCGATAAACGCTTACGTCATGGTGGGTCTGGGTACGAGACTAAATTGGAACCGGGTACCAATTGTTGGGGGTACTGATTTTCCCATGACACCGGAAGTCTTGATTTCAATTAGCGGATTTTTTCCGCACCCTGCAATGCACATATTTGGGTTTGTACCATCCAAGCAGCTGCTCTATACATAACATTATAACAAGGCTATGCATTAGTGAAGGACACAATGCCAAGCCGTACAGGGTGTCACCAGATGACTTCTGAAGTGCTACCCATGGCTGATGTATTGCCATCATTCATGAGTTACTCCGACTGATACGTCGTTCCATATCCAGAAATGGCCCATACATAGGCGGTCATCTTGCTTTTTATTTCAAATTGAATTTTAAACAAGTTTATAATGTACTTTAAATCGGTCTGATTATGATATATGTACTTCGAAAAATTCCATTAACCATTCTTTAACTAAAATCAAGACAAAAAATTAATTTCTACCGCGCATAATTTATTCATATAAGTATGCCATTGCGTCATCTGCCAAAATTATTGGCAATAATTGTCTAATGGTGAATAAATGTGCATAATAAGTTAATTCAGCTGAAGATTAACAAGGCTGCTGGCGATGATCTGAGCCAATAGCAAGCCAGGTAGCTAAGTGGAACCCTTTTCCCTAGCCTCCTCCCCCAATTCCCATAGGTCTAGACTGCCAGCTAGAGGGACACCCACCACCTAGCTCACTGCTAATGCATTATGGTGAAGCAATTATATTATTGTATACAAGACGTCGTCATGGACACTTTCGACCTATATAGTGGGTTGTTTTCACTTGAAGTTTATTGTAAACAGTGTTCGTTTAGCCTGCATGCAGCTCGATGAATGAAGCGCGTAGGCTATAGGCACGTGCACTGATACGCTTACACGCAGGGAAAAAAATGATTCGTTAGCACTTTCCAGTACAGCTACGACCTACGTAGGCTTCTCAGTCTTACCTAGATCGATTAACATCAAGTCTGAATGTGCCGCATTTTCAATATTTGTCTGCATGTGTGCGTCGATCAATACAACTTCGCCAATGGAAGAGCGCTATCACAATATATACTTACATTAAGGAAAGCTTTGTCTACACATCGGGGCGCTGCTCAGTCTACCACTAGGCCAAAGCCCTGCATCAGGGTCAAAGCACACTCCACCCCCCTCCCATGTTATGGCATCAGGCCCAACCCCTGTCTCTGCACACAGTGTGTGGTTTGTGAACATAGATACATGTAATGTGCAGTTAAAACATGCACAATTTGTGCTATTGCTAGTTAGCAATTAGAGTTTACATGTACTGTGGCTGCACCAATACGTATGTCTGGTATGCTTTGCTTCACCTCTTCCGAGGTTCCAAATGGTGTCAGTGGGAAGGCCTGTTCTGGCAGCTACTGTACATGGCTGCACCAATGTGGGTTATATTTGGCTGGATTGTAGCCACATAGCTCCACTATACCAGGGGTAGAAAGGTGGAGCGGAAGCTCTTAGATGTGAGTGTTCTCCCATCTTTGAAGTGGAAGAGGGGTGAGGAGTGAGTGGAACAGTGACAACATTCTCTGTAGGCCTCCATTGCTGGAACTGGACACATGTGCCTGCCTTTGGTACGCTGAACACACCTGCCCATCTGGTTGGTTTTGGACCACTTGATGAAGAAGTGCATGCCCTCCGGACCAGCAGACATCTTGCCTGGTAGGTTGGAACCTAGTGTCAAAACTCTGATTGAGTAAATTCACTGAGCCTGAGGTGGATGACTCCAGATGGTAAGTCTCAACATTGGGTTCCTGGACCCTGCTGTTCTTCACCAGTACAAAAAAATAGATACAGGATTGTAGAAACAGTCCCAAACAGACTTTTAAAACAGAGCTCTCTTATTGAACCCTAGAACAACAAAGTACCAGGACATTATGCAACAGACTAAAATGCCTCTACCACTAGGCCAAAGGCTTTGCATCAGGCCACTCACCCCCCTCCCATCATGTACTTGATTGTGAAGTTTATGGCATCAGGACTAATGCTCCCATGCATGCCATCACCATCGCTGCACACAATGTGTGGTTTGTATATAGGTGCTACACATATAAAGTGTGTGCTTTTAGGTACACAGTTTGTTCTCTTAGAACTGGAAGTTACCAGGCAGCCTAACATCAGATTAGCTAACCACAGTTTACATAGCATACAATGGACCTACCATAATGAAATTATCTTCAAGGGCCATACAATTGTAATTCAGTGCAAGGGTCCAGGTGTTTGTAGGTTTTAGTCAATTTCAATTCCATCTGAATAGTTATCCTCATCTTCACTCTCCTCATCTTTGCCTACGTGTTCATCACCACCTGTACCACCCTGGACCTACAATGTACCTAACTGTACATAGGCCTATACTAGTACCCTGGACCTATGTGGCCTATCCTGGACCTACATGTACATGTACCTATACATAGGCCTACCCTGGACCTACATGTACCTACATAGGCCTACCCTGGACCTACTGTTCTCAGAGAAAAACTGCTACCCCAGGCAGTCTAACATCAGATTAGGCTAATCACAGTTTACATAGCACACAATTGTAAGGTCAGCTAGGTCTAGACTAGTACACACTTGTAAGCAACACAAACACACACACACACACACACACACCAACACCACACACACAACACACACACACACACACACACACACCACCACACACACACAAACACACCACGCACGCACACGCACACACACACCACACACACACTAACACACACACAGCTCATAGTCTTACTCTGTTCTGGCTTCACAAAAAACTTAGTTTTGCATTCAAGCAAAGGGCTCCTGAATTGTAGAAATTTTGTCCATAGTATTTTACAACTGAGGGAGTGGGTGCCACATGCATCACGCGAGTTCGTGTCTCGAAAATGTCGCTTCGCGCCACGACTAACCTGATGCGTGTGAAACACAAGTATGCTCGAGTCACGCACGGGTATCACTCGTGACGCGCGCACGCGTGTGTCAAGAAGCTACGTCTGGATGGTACTGTATGCGCGATTTATACAAACGATCCCGATCGCATCGGGTAAGATCGCATAGTAACTCAAATGGTAGAAAACCTTTTTGGGCAGCGCGATGAGAGGTCTGGGACCGATTTCATGCCATCAAAAAACTGAAGGAGGGCCACACTTCAACTACACAGCATTATCTGTATGGTACTATCCGCACGTGAGTCAATTTTGAGGGCACGAGATGGAGGAACGTACAGATTCAACATGAAATGCTTCTCCCGGGTATGGAAGCCGATTTTTCAATAGGAAGGCCTAGTTTTTAGTACATTTTATAGTTCTTCGATGTACTAGCTATATTATTTTCAAATATCAAAATTATAAATCGTAAAGGTAGTGACACAAATGACCGTGGAATATTGTAATGAGAAACCCTTCTCATTGACTACCTGTACATTTGGGGACAATGTTATGACAATCCTAGGGAAGCCCCAGCTTAAATAGGAAAAATACGGCGACACCACTAAAAATCATAACAAATGTAGTGTACTAACATTTTCAAATTTCAAATCCTGGGAAAAATCTGGCGTCCTTGGTATACAACTAAGCCATACATTGGTATGGGAAGGTATACGGGAATATTCGGTGATTCGCAAACCGCGAGTAAATTATTCTGACTTTTGACCGCTCATTTCTGGATATGCATTGGCATCATTCAGTTCGTAATTAAGAACACACGATTCGAAAGTTTTGCAATGGCCGCTAACGTTTTGAACCTTCTCGGGATGCCGATTAAGTTAAAACGCGGTACTGACGGAAATTAGATGTTCTATAAGCGACAATTGACACTCACAATGGCGGCTCGATAAATGACGTAATGAACGTAACCCGTATGTGATTCAGTTCAGCCATAGATAATATGGCACTACAAGACGCGGTGCTGCAATGCCCTCACAGAACACGGGTAAACCATCGATCCTTAATGTACGAACGCGCAGGCTTAGTTCCCGCAAAGTTCCCGCATCAAACAAACCTTATTTCCACCTAAGCTAATTTGTAAAATTCAAATTCAAGGTTGCAAAACTATTTTTGGCATTGCCAGTAACGATATTTTGATATTAATGTCCATTTTCTTTTTTATTTGCGGGAACCAAGCGGGAACCTCTGTTCCCGCTAGGGAACCATCCGATAAGGGACATTTACGGCCGATTTACGGCCAATTTACAGAAAAAAAGTCTCGTTCCCAGTTATTTATGACGTGAATAATGGCTCCTGGTCTACAGTGTGGCAATCGTGTGAAAGCAAACGCGGTCACTGTTCTTGGTGCTCGACGAGCAGGAAGCGTGTTTGGACCATGGGCAAAACAAAAGGAGGTACACGGATACATTGTGGAAGTAGTAGGTTGTGGTCGGGGACGAAAACTCAAGGTTAAGTGGGATGAGTGTGACGGCGTCTTCATTTTGGCACCACGTGCTTTGCAACTAGATGACACGGCTTCTTTAGAGGACAGCGATGAAGATACCCATTCTGACACAGACGCTGAGTCTGACTCTGAATCGGAAGACAATTTGGGCGTTCCAGAGCCGGCAGAGGAGGTGGAGTCTGATTTATTGAAGCCGCATGGAACAAATTGGGAGGTCAAGCCTGATGGAGTCGTTGTTGACTACTTCCAAGGTTCTCAGAGTATGTTCAAGTTTATCTGGGACTCTGAAAATCCTGATGGACACAAAAATCCATATGACTATTTTTGTTTGATGTTTCCCATGAGTGATGTTCCAGATTGGATTGAGAAGACGAATTCCCGCTTAAGTGAGCTGAAACGCAGGCCTCTCAGTACAGCAGAGTACTTCCGCTTTTGGGGTGTGATTTTAGCCATTAGCATAGGGTCTGAAAAGAACAGACGTGCGTACTGGATGGAGGAGTCTGAAGGTGAGTCTGCCCGTCTTTTCCAACCCCCTGCATTTGGTTCACGTTTTGGAATGGGCTTGCGTCGCTTTGAAGATATTTTGAGGTGTCTTTGTTTTGGTGATGATGATCCTACTGACCGTTGGGGACCAATTCGACCGCTTATCAAAGCTCTTAACAGGAGACGACAGGAGAAAGTAATTCCATCTTACATCCTTGTTGAAGATGAATTAATGTCGTCCTGGATCAGTAGGAAGCAAGACAGAACAACTGATGGAATTCCTCATCTCACTAAAATAATTCGAAAGCCGAAAGGAGTTGGGACAGAAGTAAAATGCATTGCTGATGGTGTGACTGGAATTATGCTTCAACTTGAAGTGTGTGAAGGAAAAGAAGCCGAATCAAGGAAAAAATGGTCCCATTTGCCTTCTGGAACTGCACAGACATTGAGGCTCACTGAACATTGGCATAATTCAGAAAGAATTGTCATTGGTGACTCTGCATTTTCATCTGTGACTACTGCAATTGAGTGCTATAAGTGTGGTCTATTCTATACTGGAGTTCTGAAAACAGCGTCACGAGAGTATCCAAGAGACTATCTAAATGATACATCAAAATACACCAGCAGGGGTGATCACATTTGCCTGACGTCGACAATTGATGGCTGTTCACTATTGCACTTGGATGGAAGGATAAGACGGTGAAAACATTTGTTCCACATGTGGTACAACTCTTCCAGGAAAGCCACACCAAAAGCACAGATTACATTCATAGTGGTGCCATAATCACCACTGAAGTACAACGCCCACAGCTAGCCTCGCAGTATTTCAGTGGCAGCAGGCAAAATTGACACACAATAATCACCTTCGACAGGATTGCTGGTGTTGAAGAGGCATGGGGTACTCAAACATGGTGGCATCGCTTGGTGGCAAACAATGTTTGGAGTGACTGTTGTTGATGCAATGTT
This sequence comes from Ephydatia muelleri, assembly GCA_013339895.1. Classification (NCBI taxonomy): domain Eukaryota; kingdom Metazoa; phylum Porifera; class Demospongiae; order Spongillida; family Spongillidae; genus Ephydatia; species Ephydatia muelleri. Next base: position 6,668,246 of record JABACO010000005.1, read on the forward strand.
ATCTTATAACTATGAGCAGAATGCTTCATTGTCTGTTACTGAATTTGCTAGCAATCTTGCTATGTTGTTGATTTTTAACCAGCTTGATGGTCATGATTGTGGAAGAAGGGAGGCGACGATCCATCTGATTTTTTTTTGCAGTCTCCTGTTGCATTAGTTCCTGTGCAATTTAGTGCTCACCCATTGAGGCGATTGTCACAGCTAAAAGCATACGATGGCACGAAAGGATCTAAAGAAGGTGTGCGTCGAAAATGCTCTGTGTGCGCAACTCGAGGGGAGAGGCATAATGCTCATTATTACTGCGTCTCATGTTCTGATGAGTCAAGCAATTCCATTGTTGTTGTGTGTGGGCATGGCACCCTCCGTGGGACTACCTGCCACACAATTCACTGTTTGAATGCCAAGTAGTTCATTTCAAGATCAAACTGGATACTGCTTGTATGACTTTATAAAATGTTTACTTTTGTCTCTAGGCCTGATCACACTTGATTTTCACAAACGTTTTAATTTACTACTGAAATTAATATGACGGAGAACATGTGTGCATCTGTACATAGTGAGACAATATGTAACATCTTGTTCCATTCATATTCAGAAGCACATGCACCCTTCAATTCCTTAGAATATGTATGTATCTAGCTGCAACTAGTAAAGTATATGATATACGTAGCTAGTACTTAGGTATGGGGTGCAGGGATCGCGCGTTTCCCTTCTCTTATTCCACCCGTCACGTCTCCACTGCTCCATCCGAGCTTTTTTTTTTTCCTTGGGTTTAGCGGGAACCAAATATATATTGTTCTTGCAGCTACATCTCCACATTTTGTAATCAAGCCACCTTGAAACTGATAGGCCAGCGTCAAGCAACCTTTTCCCTGTGCAACTGAAAACGTGGAATGAAAGTGTTGTTCTTAAATTTTTATCACCAATGATTTGAAGTGGGCCAGTTCCCGGGAACCGTACGTATATTTGCATCGAAAAGTAGTCCTTCGCATCGCATAGGCTCACCTTTAAGTGCTCAACATATCTTACAACTTTCCTTATGAATGAGGCTGACATCCATGGGTAGTAAAACAGAACTCCTTGTACTATTTATTTATACTATTGTAATGATCTTTTGTTTAGTAAATTTTTACAAGCATTGTATCAAATGTGGTTCCCGGGCGGGAACCTAGGTTCCCGCTCCGTTCCGCTGCTCGTTCGTACATTAAAGTTTTAACGATCGCCACCGGTCTCAATAGCCTACTACCCAGCCATAATTGATATACTATCGTATTGAAGGCACACCAGGGGGGTACACCAGGGAAAAGCATGCAGAAAGCGTTAAAAGTCTGAAGCCTATAATTACTACGCAAGGTAAAGGTAGTGTACAGGTTCATTTACATTTTGTATCAAGCATAAAGGGTAGAATTACAATGGTACGTTTATGTCAGTTTGTTCATCAAATTTCTCTCCGACTGTTCCGTAAAGACATTGCAGCTTTTCTGACGTGCCGCACCTAACCGTGAACAGATAGGCCGTTGAAATAGTCGCTAGTGAAGGCCTGCATGCGGTCTCAATTTTCCGAAGCACTGTTCAAACGGTACCATTATTTTGTTTTGCTATTTGATGATGAACGCATACTACTATTCCATGCAGCTACTTACAACGAATGAGGTACATGATTTTTTTTTTTGCTTGAAGTAACCCATGCCATATAAAATCACTTCAATTTCATCGGTGGTGCACTTTGGCAGATGTTTTATGCATACGTGCATGAATGTGAAAGGATGCGTACTCCATGCACTACTTCTATGCAAATGTCCTATACGATGCGCATCTTCACATCCACAAGCTTATACATAAGTATATTACAATTTTGGCTTTCTGATATCAGCGGAAGAGCCATTCAACTTGTTCTTGTTACCCTTGTATTTCGACACAGCCCACAGCAAGCACGATCAAGGCGTGGTCACACCCGTCAGGAGGGCAGTGGATATGAGAAGTTCCTCTATTATGATATTGATTGTTTCTTCCTTGTACAATACCACGAGCCTTAGAACAAAGGCGAAAATAATCGAGCCCACGCTCGCGTATTCCACACAGGCAATGACCGAATACGCAATTATCCGCATGCATGGTGAGGCAATGCCATCGATGATGAGCAGAAGAAGGAACATCAAGAATGCAAACCCGTTGGTACCGAGAAACAGTATTCCAGTTACTTCGGCGATAGCTTTGGGAAAGTCAAGCGTTAATTCGTAGCACGTTGCCTTGTCGTATATTTCCCTATCGCCGCTTACCAGATCATCAGGATAGCAGTCTATGATGAGGGAGTTGTTGGGATAGTAACAATCTCGCCATCGCTGCAGCCAATCACCTCTTTGACATGAGAATTCGTCCCAAAAATGAACACGGCAAGAGACGCGATATTGGCAACATACCAGCTCAAAATGGTCATAGCCCATTTGCTGCTGAGGATGGTGCTTGTACGAAGCACTACACCCACCGTAGCGACTTTCGCTTCGGAGCTCTCATTCAATGGAGTTACGTTTTCTGCCCGCTCAGATGAGCAATCCTGCAATGTGCGTGTTTCATCGCCATCATTTCCTTGGCACCTGTGGAGATCTTGAATTTTTTCTCTGTGGTGAAGCATGTTGAAGAATCCTTCGAGCATGTACGTGATCAACTTTTGATCCGCTGCTTCAGCCTTTCGGTGTAACTCCATTTCTTATCCCAAAATAGAATTCGCATAATTGTAGCGCAAAGAGTGACGATGTACGTGACGCTAACGATGCCATACATCGGTATGACGAGAAGGTCTTGGTATGATACTCTTGGCCAGCCCGTGAGCATTGTATATCCCTTTAGTTTGCGTAATTGCTGAATTAAATGCAGCTGGGGGAGAGGGGCAGCATATGTATGACATATTATCATGCATCTTGGTGCTATATTGTGTCGCAGTACAACCTATCCTATAGGATATATTACAGCCCCCCCCCCCCCCCCCACCCCAAACGCTTGGGGACATTATGTATCATTTTCCCCCCTTACAATATGTTTGTCACATCTTGAAATGCAGAGATAACAATGCTTACATTTGATTCGTTGATCATAGAAGCTTGTTAACAACTCAGTTGCACCAGTGCATACTCACGTGATATATTCACGTGCATAATTAAACCAATCCGCGTCACATTGTTCCCCCACTACATTGCACCAAAATGCCTTAGGGGTATAGAGCTACGACTGGAGCGTTTTTTTTTTTTTTTTAATTGCAAGGGAGAGCGCGGGATGTCAATAGCTGCAAGTGTATACGCGTAAATGGCGTCTCTATCATCTCTATAGCGGCTTAGAATAAAGCCACCCACGTAGCCATTTCAGGCTAGCATTGCCTATGCGACGTTATAAAAGCTATACGCTTCATGCATGAATCCTGCGTATAAACATGGTAGGAGAACCATGCACGAATCGGGGGGGGGGGGGGGAAGGGGGAAAGTATTACATCAGGCTACAATAATACACAGTACCAGCTATAGAGAGCGTTTGTTAACAGCCAGCACCGCAGCGACATGCATGCCATGCGCTTACCTGTTGACCTCTACACATCATTCTACGATGGATATTTTTTTATTTTATTCTGCACTGCTGAAGTCGGCTACATCATTCGTCCCCACAACAGTTTAGACGCGGTATATAATGTTTGTTGCATTTATATATAATGATGTACATCCTATATTGTAGATCATCTATATAGGTGCCGCAGGCCATCCATTAACATGCAGGTACATGATCTACCCGTGCAGCGAGGTGCCACTACCCATCCATTCATCAGATATATACGCGCAGCCATGCACTGTCTAGCTCAAACTTTCCTCCTGGATCTATTCTGTCTGTTGTGGCTGTGACCATATTTACACAGCACCAACATAGCCGAAAAAGACACAACACATGCGTACAGTGCCAGCGTTAGCTTTGAATTGTTATGTGTAGTTATACCACACAATGTGCAGTACGCAAGCATGCAGTGCAGGATGAATTATATTGTGAAACGATTGCAATAAGCTAATGCGGCAATCTTCGCTCCGTGGGTGTCAGTGCATTGCTAGACAATGCGTAACACAACCATTGTACAGTGTATAATTGTATGGGTAGAACCACGTCTGAAATTGCGCGCGCTGATTGAATGATTGGAATTGTGCATAATAGATTAATTATAAGGCCTCATGGAAAGTATTTGTAGAGATGCTAACAAAACTTATAGTGCCGATGATTAGGTTTACCTCGACACAGCAATGACTAAATTTGAGTTGTATATACATGTACAGAGCTGGGATTTTGCAACTTGCTAACTACTAACGCACGAAGGGAGCATTTGTAAGACTCTCTGTGAAAAGGAGATATTCCACCCGATCCTCGAAGATTAATTCAAATCAGTTGTGTGGAGTCCTTTATAGAAATCTTTGAATTTTTTTTTTCTTTCATTGGGTATAACACGAAAGTGTAAACTGATTTAAGCACTGTAAGCTATCACTTATATATTGCATTGTCATATGAGAATACAGCTAGAAATACCTGCATGCATGCATGACGAGTATCGCAAGGTCAGTATATATATGTCCATCCGCTCCCAAATGACTACATTATATATATAGTGCACCCCGTCCCGACATAATTGAATGCCAGATAATCCCTGTGTAACGTATAAGTGGCCCAAAAAGGTAAAACACCGCGCCAGCAGGTTAATAGCCTCGTGTACTGACTGACACAGATACAATATTCACACGAACCAGTGTGTTCTGGCCGGAATAGTCCTTGGTCTGCGCAATCGCTATTGTTATAGTTCAGCTCGTTCGTTACACACGTAAGGTCGTGTGCGCATATTTATTGGAGCATACGTGTATGACAATGAAGTATAGCATTGTGGCGCCATTTCTGCATGTGGGTAGGTGATCTTCCTCATGCAGCCATACTTAGACTCTGTATGAACACACCTCTCTTGCATCCAGACTGGTATGCGTAATAGTGCGCGTTGTTTCATGCACTGATATATCTTCCGAAATATTAACGGTATCGGGTTCTATTTTTAACACAACATACACACCATTACTATATGTGAAAATCCATTTGGTGTCTTTACACATGCGGGGTACCGACGTTTCAAGGTCCGAACCCCGTAGGGTTCAAAACGGCCACATCTTCAGGTAGGAGTGTCCAAATCGGTTCAAAATAGGTACCTATGTAGAAGGGTCTACCGCTATTGATTATTTTGTTCGTTAATTTTTTGCGTTATTCCGTTATGGAGATACAAGTGTGCAAAAGAAATTGGCATATTTCCCGGGCGTTACGCGCCATTAACGTAATTACGACTGGCTCGAGGACGCTCCTCGTAATACGTTAATGCGCGTAACGCCCGGGAAATATGCCATTTCTTTGCACACTGTATCTCCATAACGGATAAGCAAAATTAACGAACAGAACAAATCAATAGCGGGTAGGACCCTTCTAACTAGGTACTATTTTGAACCGAATTGGACACTCCTATACCATTTTTAATTTCTAGGAATTAACAACAAAACGCCAACGGTTTCTAGGAAATTCGGCATCATTTTAGCCATGATCTCTAAACACAACGATATACATTTATACTCAGATTCATGCACAAACCAGATTACTGATAGCATGCAGGTAGGGTTCACTTGGTCTGAGGAGCAACGAAAACATGCATTTCAGTGTATTATAGCATATCATTCACTAAAGAGCAAACCGTACAGCGTGCAGATGGGCATCTGAGCTTTATTTTCGTGTGGCCAGCAGAAAATTCTCTTCAACTTTCATTTTTATTCAAAACGCTATGACAATAATTGATGTTTCACGGCGGCGGGGACCAGCGGGATACCATAAAGTTAAGAACGCTTGCAAAAAGAGTATTTCTATCAAAGACTGCGTCTAACATCTTTTATGGTGCGTCAGCAGGGCATCTGTTAGAATTTTCTTTTAGTGCCTCAGTAACTTGAAGTGCCGCAGTGGGCCATATGTCAGAGGATCAATGACTAAAAAGGAAATGTGATCATCCAGCTGAAGAGCTGCATTGCCCAGTTCTCACAATAACAGCACATTGGAGTAGAGCTCACTGGACCTCTGCCAACTGACAACCATAAATGCTACTAAGTATGTGAGAACCTTTCAGCATTTTGATTGAATTGCTTTGTCTATACATTGTCTGCAGATGATAAACTTTGTGCTCCTTGTTTAGTAACTTTATTAACTTCCATTAATGATTGCCAACCCCATTAGAATTGGAATTGAAGAAATTAGCAATATTCTGCGTGCATAAAGTTAATAACCAACTACGAATTTATTATCTAGCACGTGGAAAGATAACTTGTGGTAATGAGTTACCACCCACACGCGGTAACTCATTACCACAGCACTTTCCACCCTGCAGATCTGGAATCGTGCCTCGCAAAAATGCTATCGCCCAGCAGAAGCATGCATCCTATTAATAACCTATAATGATTATAATTATCATGCAAACACAACCTAATGTATCACTAAACATGATTTCTCCCTAGTAATATTGACAGTGTGGAAACGCATGCAGCTATCACGTGCAATGCACATATACATGTATATGGTATACATCCTTTTCACCATCTGCACCCTCCGTAGGACACTATATTATATAGGATACCATAAGAAATTCGAGAATTTTTTAAAAATGTACTTCAATGTTAAAGTGGTACACCACTGATTTGGACCTGGAGAAACTTGCAGCAAGTCGAGAGTCTAGTTGGGAAAGTGTGTCAATTGCCTCCTTCCTATGTAACCGCTTAGTGTTCTATTAGTCAAAGCCCTACATTGCCGACGCTGGCGCCGCAAAAGTTGCATGTGCACATGTTGCATGGACCTATAGTGAGGGCAAATGCCATCACCATCGTCTACAGTCCATGTAGTGTTGTGTATTTATTGTACGCAGGTTGTACTCAAATGATTGGGTTCGATAACTTCGATTACATGACATGCAAGTATAACCCGAGTGTCTTCGTCATGCATCTAACCGTTTCACTGTATATTCACGCATGCATGCAGCTATTGTTAATTCCAGCATACACACGCCTGTTATTTCTTCAAATTTCAATGGACAGAAATGCCCTATGTTTTTCTATTATGCATGCAAGAGTGTCACGTACTTATAGTGCTGTCATACATCTTGCATTACCCGCGCACTTTTATGCGGCTTTGCTGCTTTGCGAAATGAAGAATTAATCTGGCTACTGGGCAATCTTTGAACCGTGTTTCGGGAATGGGTTCTAAGGATGCGCAAGTGATAGACCCCATCCGATTACACCACCATGCCGGCTGTTGTCTAGTTACGTAATTTGGGTCAATTGTTGAGCATTCCTGCATGTAGCGGAACATAAATATAACGGTGCACTAATGAGGCGACGTATGCATGGAGCCATAGCTATATATGCACATGAAGCATATAATGAAACTAATTATTGCCTCAAATGTCGGTAAAGCCATGCATTTCACCACACACCCTCCTCCTCCCTTCCGCAAGTCTCTTATAGTGACTGTTTCTCGTAAGGCTTACCGATGCTGTAATGAAGAGGATGTACAAAGCATGAGACGGGTGTGATGACAGGTACCGTATATATTTTATGTCTAACTTGGCCGTCAACGTACAGATGCCGAACGAACTCTTACATGTACACCGTAACCATGCAAATTGCAGACCAACTTCGCAGAGTGCAGTTAATGATAGGTACCGTATGTATGCACATGTGGATTTAAAAGGATATGCAACTTTTTCACAGTAAAAAATAACGCGTCGAATCAATTTGATTCCAGCTGCAAGTGACTGCAGCACTTCATGTACGCTCTTGCAAGTGCTCAATCACTTGTGCAATCAAAACTGATATTTTTTTTTTTCACTATGTGCATTTTCTTTAATATATGACTTCGTGTAGTATATTGGCACTGCATATACATGTACCGTCGTGTCTATGCTAACACAATTAGGCTGAATTTCAATGTCGCGCTCACAATTGCATGTATCCAGTCTCTATTCCATCCGCTGAACAAAAAAAAAACAAAACAAACTTAGGTATGTTATACCGGGAGATGTTGCTAAATTGATTATAAAGGACGTGAGCGAAATGTTTGCCAACAATTGATTAGCAGGTGTGCTCAAATAAAAAGGCGTCTGTAGCGAGACGGCCATGCAAACGGGCGTCGGCCGCGACATTGCGAATCTTTTACTTGTCTCCTTCGTACCAGATAGCCCTCGACTCATGCCCGCAGGGAAAACTGCGTGACCCGCGTTCTGACGGCACTGCTGTCGTACCTCGTCGTGACAAAAGGTAAATCGATATGCGTAATATAAGTGTCTAGATCATGCAATCTCGTGCATGTTCGCTACGCATGATCCGCACGGTCTTTGCCCCCGACGTCGTGCACGCTAGCGATGAAACTGTGAAGGTAGACTTCTCGGGGTTATCGAAAATGAGCTTATTCCGCATGCGCATGTACTGCACCAGGGAGGGTTTTGTAAGGCTTCTGTTGTGTGCGCTCGATTGTACTGGTCTGTCATTCAACAAACACCACTTGACCAACAGGGCAAAGCCTCAGTCGTAACACAATACGTGCTTGAAAGATATAGAACTCGTTTTTGGCACTGTGTGTTCTAGAAGTACAAAAAGAGGAAGTGCGAGTTTATTCAGTCGCCATGGGGAATTGGTGCCACACACCAAGAGTTACGGGAGCACATTGATATAGTTAGGCCCGAGAAAAGATGTTGTCAGCTTTTGCGCAAAGCCAGAAAAGTGTAAAGCCAACAATACATGCAAAGGAGACTGTCGCATACTAAAGTATTGTTCTTTTCATATTCAGCCGTACGTTCACCTTGCATTGTCCCCATAGTTGGTTGTTGTGCATGTGGCTTGGCTTCGTGTCCAAATATAAGGGAACTTATATATGCCAAGCACTTGCATAGCTGCGTCTGTCAACACACTGTGGAACAACACTCGCTCTAAATTACCACTTGTGCATGCATAGTTAAGGGCCATATAGGTGCTGACTTCTTCAGTAGGGAACAGGAAATGCTCTGAACATGGATTTTCCCTTTTGCCTTTGTGAGCGCTGGGTTGAAGTACAACTGCATGTCATATGCTGAGATTTTCAAAAGACAGTTCGTGTCTTGATAAATTGAAACCAAACTAGATCAGTTTGAGTATGCCGCCAGCACGTTGCCACTGAGCTTAATTGCCGGTGCACTCATTGTCATTTGCTCATGCATCCATGCTGGCGTCACTTAACTAATTCAATTTGGCTTCACATTTATTTATCTTATGAAACAACTGAACTATTGCTTCAAAGTCTAAACTGAATTTGGAACCTTTTAGGTATCAATAGTTAAGTACATTTTCTTCTTTTCAAACAGGCCAAGATGCAATCCAATTGGCAAGTGGGCCATATGGACCTCACATGGGTCGTCTTGAGGTCCTGCATAATGGAACATGGGGCACCATATGTAGCCAGCAGTTCTACAAGCCATCTGCAGATATAGCTTGCAGGTAAGTCATGCAAAAGACATTCATACACTCCCTGCATGCCTCATGTTGTCAGGGCTTCAACATGTTTCCATAGATACAAAACAAAAGGATGGTAGGGTCTCAGTATAAAAACGAAATGTTTGTGTTTGTCTTTGTTGTTGAACACAAGAGGTTTGAGCATTGACCAGATAGGGTCCTGTGCTCTAGAATGTGACTACATAACTTACACTCACCATTAAACACTTTGCAGTGTTCCATGTTCGTTGCTATGTGTGAGAACCCTGGCACTTTTTTGATGTGCACACATGTCTCATTCACAACACCTGGTTGTAGCTAGATCATCCCAAGTGCTTTCTTCACCAATCCACGCTCTTGATGTACTCTGATACGTGCACTCTAACTCACCCCAAGTGCCTTCTTCACCAACACACACTCTTGTGTCTCCATGAACTCTGATATGTGCACTTTTGAACCCGGCTTATCATTTCTGTTCCCTTTGCAGGAGGCTTGGTTATCCTAGAGGTGCTGTTTGCCTGGTGCCTTGGGCAACATTTGGTCCTGGGGATGGCCCGATATGGATGAACCTAGTCAACTGCATCGGCACTGAGATGACACTGAGCAAACTGTACCTTCCCAGGGTGGGGAGTGGTCGGTGGTTGCACACACGAAGATGACGTTGGTGTGATATGTTTTGATGGTGAGTGCGTGTAGATGTTGTGCACACTAAGCTTATCCTGCTTGCATCAACACATGCTGTGTCATGACGCACAAAAATATTAGAGCTGTACTGAAATTCCACAAGTCGTGTGAAAAGGGTGGGTGGGTCACAGTTTAATTGACTTAATTCCTTATCATCAGATGCTCTGTCTAGAAAACATGTAGTGAATGATTTGTGTGCTGCTTTCTCCTGTTCCCCATAGAACATCTGCTGCAAGCACCTAGTGCTAAACTCCTTCATTCTACAACAAATACAATCTCAATTCAAATTACAGTCAGTTAATCTTTTATTGCATTAAATAAATTATGGTCCTGCACATACTGTGAGACTTATGAGATGACCTTATGACCCTTGTTAACATGGGCTATCGTATCCCATCAGACACCTGATCTGCCAAATGGTACCACTGACGCAAGCTTCAAAGTCTCCTTTGCAGCCAGTGGTAGTGTGACAACAACGTCTGTCATTGTACCAGGCGTGTTGACACCTCACTCCCCTGTCAACTACACACTAGTGGGGTTGACTAGAGGAACTGCGTATTCGTTGTATGTTCAGGCCCAGATCCAGTACGGGTCCTACTGCTCTGCATACCTATCATCAGCCAGCTCTGGGACCTTCAATGCTTCAACTCAGATCAAACGTAAGGTGCATGTAATAGCATTGCCGGGTGTTGTGGCAACAGTAAGGAGAATGTTGTCAGCAAATAATCTTCAGTAATGCCATTAGCAGCCTTTTGTACCATTCAAAATCTTAGCTTTGAAACATAGCTGGTTGAATTGCAAAAGGTTGGCATGGAGCCACCACATTCCATACATGTTTTTTTTTCTTTCATGCAAAAAGAACCCCCTTGTTATAGCTGTTTCTATTAATAGTAGAGGCGTGGTACTGTTGAGGGCAGATATGCAATAAGTTGGCTGCAAAGAGAGTGTTGATTCATTCCAAGAGCCGCCCAAATGCTCACTGCTGGGGTTTCTGAAGTCTCAGGGCTTACCCTTCCCTCAAACTCTAGTTCCACCTTCCTCACTCCAAATACGGCTTGCATCTGCTGACAGCAATTGACCAACATAGGGCGGTTGGAAGTCCTCCACAACAACCAGTGGGGCACTGTGTGCGACAATACCTTCACTTACCGGGAGGCCAATGTGGTGTGCAACATGCTTAACTTCTCTCAGGGCTCCCTGTGTTCTGTCAGCAATGCCGCCTTTGGAGCGGGAATTGGTGAGCTCTGCATGTCTCATGTGTAGAGTGACCACAGACCTCTGTATTCTTCAAGACCCTGTGTGGCTAGGAAATGTTCGATGTTCTGACAAGGCAGAGATATTGGACCAGTGTACTCGCAGCGACTGGGGAGCAAGCGGGTGTGACCATAGTCACGACGTGGGTGTGGTCTGCATACCAGGTCAGTCTCTGTAGGAGCTGTTTGCGCAGCAAGCATCCATCTTGCTCACTTAGTGTCTATTTTGTGGGGTGATGTAAACAATTACACTGACTTGCAAATGTTTTTTTTTTTTTCCATTTAGATGATGTGTTCTTCAACCTGACCATCTCCAATACCACAGCCACAAGCATTTCATTGAAGTGGACAGTACGTTTTGATGCATGCAGGAATAAACAGTTTTTACATCATAGGTGAAAAGGACTAATGGGGGTAATGTCTAAAAGCTCTGTGATCAGGTTGGGGTTTCTATGGACAACTTTGTACATGCCTACCTTTGTCCGCATCAAAAGGTGTGTGTATGCATAGCACAGGTGTACTGTAATTTGATCCCAATTTCATTTAATGCAGTTACCGTTCGTTAGAAATGATTTGTTGTCCTAGCAGCAATTATTTTTATTTTAAGGCGAGGTAACGTGGGCGAAGCATCACATAGTTGAAGCGGTCTAGTCAAAACATCAGCCTCTACAGGAAGATGGAAATCTTGACACCACGCTATCTAATTTCGCTTTTCTTGATTGCAAATTAAGTCATTGGTTGTGCATACATAGCAGTATGTAGCTGCTCGCAGCAGTGAGAATCAGTGCACTCAGTCCAGAGATTAGGCTTGTTCCCTACACAGCCTTGAATTGATTCTTGAATTCCAATTGATTTATCACTTACATTCTGGTACAAAGTGTTTACATACCTGGTACAAAATGTTAACATTCGTATCAGAATGCAAGTGATAAATCAATTGGAAATCAAGAATTGATGCGACGCGATTTATTAATTTATTTTTTGCTGTACTATTCAATTAGTGGACGCAGGGAATATCTATAGTTCTTCGTTGTTTCTAGCCGCTACTGTAACTTTGTAATTCCGATTCTATCGCAAATCACATATATCTTTTATATCGAGTACACTTCAGTAAAATTTCTAGTACACGTGTAACGCCTGCGTTGAAATGTATGGCTAATGAACAATTCAGAGCCTTACAACTCCATGACAGATAGTCCAATTCTCAGTGTGCAAGAAGCAGTGCGTAGAGAGCATATCAAACTTCTAGAATATTAAAACAATTTGAAATCTTGAAAAAAACATGCCCTTTTCGCGGAAACGATTCCAAATTTTGATCATAGTATACTCTACACTATCACGTGAGCGACTCATGGCTAGCATGCAGTTCGGTCGACGTCAATCTCTTCCAAATATCGGTGATGAACCATTAAGTAACTTCCCTGCCGAAACCTGCGTTCCGTGCCTGTGGTTTGCTACCAATTCTCTCGAAACACTGCCCGTATCTTCGGTTTTTAAAACTCATGATCAAATGTGCTGTTAATAAAAATAACTATGACTGAATTTGTTGTTTGGACGTTGAATTATCATAGATACTAACCCTAACCCTCTACTCTAATATCTATGGTATTATTAACACAAGGGAAAATTTTCAGTGCCACAACAATGCATCGCTCTTTTCCTGTCGTCCTAAGCCCACACATTTCAGGAATGCGTTGGTTTCGGGGGTGCTGTGGGGAGCTTACAGTGCTCCCCCAGATGTAATGCCACTCATCGCGCCGACCTGACCACTTTTCTATTGCTTCCTACGAATGGGGAGTTGCTTGATTTTAACATCATGCATGTATATGCGTACGTGTGACCGGCACATAGAGGTGCAGCTGTTCAAAAAAATTAAGCTCTCATGAACAGTACGCTAATTGTGTTGAGGAGAGCTCAAGAGCCTCGTTTACCAACAGTGCCATCATTTTGTCTATGCTAATCAAATTTAATCGCCTCCTGCAAAGAAGGACTTGTAATTGCATGTAACTAATTCGGAACGTCGTTGTATGTGCAGAAGAATACTCGCGGGGCACAAGGGTATGTGTGTGTGTGTGTGTGTGTGTGTGTGTGTGTGTGTGTGTGTGTGTGTGTGTGTGTGTGTGTGTGTGTGTGTGTGTGTGTGTATGTGTGTGTGTGTGGTGTGTGTGTGTGTGTGTGTGTGTGTGTGTGTGTGTGTGTGTGTGTGTGTGTGTGTCGTGACTAGCCTCGTCCCTCAGGCAGTATTTATATTAACGTTATTGTACAAATAAATACGGCCTGGGGCAGCATCAATTGTAATTAGTTCGGGCCTACAACTGTAGTTTAATATTACTAAGCTGGGTTTGATCCTATTATGAGCAATAACTAGCAGCTAGCTGCAATGTGCTGAATGCTGACGCTGCAGTGGTTTAGTGACGTTGATGGGCATTATTTGGAACACGTTGTCAACTGATTGCTCCCTGTCTCTCTCCCACCTCCCACCATGGCCGTGTAGCCCTATCCTTCTTCTTCATACATCACTTCTGTCCAGTACTGGATCCAGTACAGCCAGTCACCCCATCTGGTGCCCACCACTGTCAGCACCTTCCAGACATCGTACACACTGACAGGACTCACCTTCGGTACCTCCCACTTCCATCTCCATCAAGGCTGACATCCAGTACTCACGATGTTCGAATAAGTACCCTGGCAGCTATCAGGCTCCCGTGTTCGTGACAACCAAAGAAGATGGTAGGTTCAGCCAAACGTGCACGCACATGCACACACACATGCACACACACATGCACACACACATGCACACACACATGCACACACACATGCACACACACATGCACACACACATGCACACACACATGCACACACACATGCACACACACATGCACACACACATGCACACACACATGCACACACACATGCACCCATGCACATGCCACACATGCACACCACTGCATGCACACATGCACACACACATGCACACACACATGCACACACACATGCACACACACATGCATGCACACATGCACACACACACATGCACACAACACATGCATGCACACATACACACACATCACTGCACACTTAATGAACAAATCTGATACACACATCCACACCGATGTACATACACACAAATATGCAACACATGCACACACACACATATACACACACCACACACACTCACACAACACACACACACACAACACACACACATACACACACGCATACACACACAGCACCCAATAGCCCTCCAGCCAACTTTCGTGTGCTTGTACTGAACAGTACAGCGGCTCAGGTGACCTGGTCTCCGCCCACTACCACCCAACTCAATGGAAGGCTGAGAGGCTACAGGCTATTCTACAGACCAGAGGGCACGCCTCAGGACGCATGGTGACAATAGACGGGGCGGGGCACAGTCCCTACATAGCAGGTGGACCTCTCTCCGGCCACGGCATACGTATTTAGTGTTTTGGCTTTCACTCTTGGAGATGGGCCACGCTCCACACCTGTTGTTGTGGTTACCAGGGAGACGGGTAAGCTTTTCGTGAGCATTGTTTGGTGATACTTTTAGCGCACTGATTATATTATAAAGGAGTTACTGTCGTGGGTGTTTTTAATAAATGCCACTAATTGGTCAAATTAGTCCCTTCAGTCAGTACTGTCTCGTCACCAGCTCCTCTCACTCATTTCATGTTAACCCCTCCCATACCGTGTTGTATTAGCTCCGCCTACAGGCACATGCACACACTGTACTACTATTCGTGTGACTCATCACTAGCCTCCTCCCCAGACTACGTCCCTTACATCGTCACCTTTGGTGTCTATGGCGATGGTCTTGACAACGCTGTAAGGTCGCCCCAAGATGCAGGAATCCGAGTGCTGTGTGGGGTGGGGCTACTCAATGCCACGCCCCTCTGGTACAACTCAGTGGGTGTGGTCATGGGCGGGGGCAATGGGAGGAGAGTTAGTCAGAGCCGGCTCCGGAATGGGACGGCTGTCCTTGAGTTTGTTCCGGATGGCTTCCTAACTCTGTGCGATGCCGGGACCTATAGCTGTAGGGCCTCTGGTGGTGGTGGTGTGGGAAGAGATTGAAAGGATGTTCTCACTAACCATTGGAAGTAAGTGACAGTCAGGAAACATCTAGGGAGGGAGAGAGGAGTAACAGATGGGAGGAAGGGAGGGGGGGGAAGGTGGAGGGAGGGAGGAAGTGAGTAAGGGAGGTATACAGGAAGGGAGGGGGGAAGGTGGGAGGAAGGGAGGGGGGAAGGTGGGAGGAAGGGAGGGGGGAAGGTGGGAGGAAGGGAGGGGGGAAGGTGGGAGGAAGGGAGGGGGGAAGGTGGGAGGGAGGGAGGAGTGAGTAAGGGAGGTATACAGGAAGGGAGGAAAGAAGGGGGAGGGAGGGAAGCTGGGAAGGATGGATGAGTGTGAAGGGGAGGGCTAAGAGAGGGAAAGGGCAGGGAAGGAGG
>JABACO010000005.1:6685193-6711520 GCA_013339895.1 Ephydatia muelleri
AGAAGGTTGAATTTGTGATGAAGCAACATGCGCCACTTCCACCTATTTAAGACAGGCTTGGCATGTCTAGAACTATTTTGCATGCAGTTGTCGTCCTGAACTGGTTGTCAATGTTAACCTGTTTGAAATCATGTATGCATTGACAACACATGCATCAAAAGCCTATGCATATTGTCAGACTACCTCAGTTGTACTTGAGGAGCTCTTCAATTTAGTATAAATGGGTGGGGCATGAGGGAGGGATATAAATACCAGAGTCAAGAACAATATTTTTTTTATGTCCAGTTAATCGCATGTCTCCCCACTCATCCACTCACCCTCACTCTCATCACCTACCCACTCAGTTTCATCCAACTGTTTGTTATCAATCATGGCTGTCAAATGTGCTGCACTGGGGACAATGCTTTCAGTGCATTACAATTAGTATATAAACAACTTGAGTATTGGATACTCGATTCAAAGTGAAACTGGTAACCTATGTGTGTTATAATGATATGAGGACTGCATGTATGATTCTGGTATGAAAGGGAGACACTTATCAGCCTGGGTTGCATGTACCCCCAGACAAGAGACAGGTGTCATATAATAAAAGGAAGTTTAGACAATTCATTATGCTGCTACTGTCATGCTGTCTGCTCTTGCTTACATGTATTGGCATCAATTCGACCACTGCCGCTTATACAGAGTGTCCACGAATCAACAGGACAGGTTTAAATGGTTATGCTTTATATTGTAATCAGTTAGTTAGTTGATTTTTTGTTTATAGATGGCTCTGATTGGTCACATTTGGACGGTGGTTGCACTTACAACTGATTAACAGACCATAGACTTAAAAGAAAAATCCCTTGTCTTTCAGATTAATGCCCAAATATCTTAATGCTGAAATAGTGGATCAGGATTGGAGGGGGTGGGGGTGTGTCCTTCCCACCACAGCTAGTAAGTGGGTAGGGCGGGAGGGGTGGGGCACAGGCACATTGTAGCCCCCCTCTTCTCCTGGATCCAATACTGATATCTGATGAAGCTAGCGTGTACTTGAAAAGGCTTGCAAAAGCACGTGAAATGCCTGTTGACCTTATTTTAAAGCTGATGAGGTACATATAACGTTCCTAAGATGAACAATCTAGTCTCGTTCCCAGACCCAATATTCTTATAGGTGGAATAATTACATCATTACAGTACTTTCACATAGTGATGATGTAAACATACTGTTATGAAAACTGGGTCTGGGTACGCGACCGATCGTATCTAAACGTATTTGTGCTTTTCACAGAGCATGCAGTTAAAATGCAATGCTTGCATCTTATCAACATTTATCGTATGAATATGGAATTGCTGTTACCTAGGGATAAATATGAAATCAATTACCTCTCGTAATGCCATTTTGGAGCAAGTATTTTGGTGGTCGTAGTGCCCTCTAGCTTCGAGATTCTGAATAGTGCAGTAGACCCTTTCATGTGTCATATGACCACTTTGTCACACATAATAAATAAATACACGATCCGCCATGTTGGTGCACAGAACTGTATGATAAGAGTTCTGACTGAGCGAAAACTACACGGCCTATATGGGGGCACGCATCATTAATTTATATTCGCCTTGTGCAGGTTAAACCAATCTCCGACATGTCTTTGACCCGCGTCCTGGTCAGCCGGCTCCAGATAAGTTCTTTTTCCTCCTACCCACTAACCCACGTCCCTACGCATCTCATACTAGACCATTTCTTAGCTACTGTATACGACACTCTATACCCAGAGAGTAACAGAGACCCCGGCCCCAAATTTGAGCACCTATAGATCGGCAACGTAAGGTAATGATTTCATATCTATTCTTAGTAGCAGCTATAATACTAGACGATAAACGTTCACTCCGCAATTCATACATAATGCTTACGTCGCATGGCCTCGCCTACTTCTGGCTTGGGCGCACAACACGTGACTTTCGTTAACATAAATCGCACTTTTTTTATTGCAGAAGAAATGGAGTTGGAAGTGCCCTTGCGGCTAATCTTTTTCCTTGCCGCCGTTCGCGTGACCACACAGGACTCGTGCGTGTCTCTGCAGGCTTCTGCGAAATGCTCTGTGGCCTCGTACCCAGCCTGCCGGTCCCTCCAAGACATCCTTCTCAACCTTTCGTCCGGCCAGTGGCCCGGGATGTGTGTCACGTTGAACCTTCTAGATGGAGTACACTCACTCACAGCGCCGTATTGGTAAATGCTACCGCTTATTCTTTGACTATTATGGAAGTAATTCGTCGCTCGTGTCTTGTGCCTTCAATTCCTCTAACGCTACAAACCTACATTCCATCCATCTCTACGGACTGAATACTGTTGTCATCTCGTCTGTAAGTGCCTATGGATGCGACAGACCTTTTCGACTGCAAAACGTTGGATACCTGCGCATCGTCAACTCTGCGCTCAGTGAGTGTGGTGGAGAGAACTGTGTACTGTGCTTTGATTATAGGCCACGCCCCCACCCCATAGGTCCTTTGTAGGGGGAGGGGCTCTGGACGTGTACAATTGCCCTCACCACGGAGATAGTCGATTGCTCGTTTGAAGACAACTACGCCACCTCCGTTATACAAGACTCCCAGTATCGGGGCAACGCGGGAGGCGTGGCCATCGGTATCCATGGAGTGGTGCGCGGTACCAATCAAACCAAGCCGAGCGTGCTGGTGGCAGGAAGTTCCTTTGCGAGGAATATTGCCCAACCTGATAACCAGGTCACGTCTAGTACCCTGATCCAGAGGAGGGTGTTTGTTGGAAGGGGAGGAGGTTTGGCTGTGTACGTGGAGGAGGATGCCCCTGTCATTATCACCATTAATGGATGCACTTTTAGAAACAATTCAGCCACTACTCGTGGGGGCGGAGTGTTCCTCTTTTTGGATGGTACACGCTCAGGTCACATGTTCCTCTTGGCCAATTCAGTTTTGGAAGGAAACAGTGTGACTGCAAGTAATGGAGGAGGTGGGGGTGTGGTTGTCACCCTTTTCATTCCATTGGACAAAAGATTTCCAAATAATGTGCTCATCTCAAACTGCACTCTCTTACGTAACCAAGGTAAGCTAGTTGGGGGTGTTATGCTATCTACTGTACCAACTTCATTGAAGCTAACAATCCAATAATTATGCACTCTGAAACTGTCCCTCTGAATAGCTCATTATGGGGGTGGAGCCTACGTTCTTCCCGCCCTCAGCCCGGGGTGATGGGTACTATGTCTCCTTTGAGAACTCGCTGTTTGATGGAAACTACGCATCAGAGTATGCAGCGGCCATTGGATTTGCGTCTCTGGCATTCTTCCAGTCCTTCACTGCTCTCCATCCATACAGGATCACCAGCTGGTAAGTAATTTCATTTCAATCAGATTACATATTGCATGTAATTAATCATTGGGAAGTTAGCATGGTGATTTGAAGAGCTGTGCAATGCAGATAATCACAGTAGCGTAGGGTATGTAAAAGGATGTAAAAGGATTGTTGGGGAGTGCAGAGGATGTGTCCAATATAACTTCTATACATAATGTCCAAGATTGGGAGAAGGGGGGGAAGCCAAAGCCAAGGCCCCCCCCTCCCCTCCTTTCTTTTCCAATGAGATGTCACTTCTTTCTGAATGCCATATAGATGTACACCAGGAAAGAAAAAGAAGCACCACAAACACCAAAATCATGCAGCCAATGATACTTATTCTTAAGCTGTGAATCTTTTTCGCTTATCAGTTTAAATGTTTAATAAGCAACTAGTGCGATCTATTATGGATTATATAAATTGCAACCAATGGAACTTATTATGGATAATAGGAACAAATGGAACTTATTATGGATTATGCCTTGTTCTACACTTATGGCACAATTCCGACCATATCCTTATTACTGCCCATGTGCAGTGTATTTCAGAACAACATGGCAACTACAGGAGGCATAATTGGTGTGCCTTACATCCCTGTGGTGATGGATGGACACAACGTGTTCACCAACAACACTGGAGCCACGCTGAGGGTAGGCAATTATTCGATAATAATACAGTTTATTAGGTTGCATATTCAGGTCATTGGAGCTACACTCACGTTGAATGGAACATTTGAATTCATTGGAAATAATGCTGACACCTCTGATGGAGGTGCCATCTATATTACCTCCCAGGGACAGCTGATACTCTCAGAAGGAACTGCTATTAGTTTCCATGGCAACCACGGAAGGTAAGTATGATGCTCACTATAAGGTGTGTGTCATCTTTCTCTCACAGGTTAGGAGCAGCTTTTGTCACTGAGTACAGCCCTGAGGTGCCTGGCTTCACCAAGCTACTGTACAACCCTCTCTGCTTCATTCGATATGAGGACAACCAACTGTCTCCTTTCCTGTGGAAGGGGGTATGTCCTTGCCATTTGAGGGGGTGTGGTCATAACGAGTGTTCTCTTTCATCCCCAGCTCAATGTGTCCTTCTCTGGTAACTCTGCCTTGATTGGACCTGTGGCTTACATCAGTCAGCTGGATTTCTGTTCATGGAGAGGTTTAACTGAGCCATTCTTTGACAGCCAAAATATCATCAAATGGCCCTTCGTGACTGCAGATGGATCAAATCGTAACCTTGGACACCCATCTGAGAGCATTGGTGATCGAACGTCTATGTCCAGACACCTGCTGCTTCACTCCATATAGAGAGCACCTCCTTCTCTGTCTTTGCCGGGGAGACAGTTCCTCTCAAGCTGGAAAGCCTTGATGAGATTGGCCACCCAACCTATGCTATCTTCAGGCTAGCCAACTCAGTGTCACTGCCAACAGGAGAAGTTAGTGATGGTTGGGGCTGAAGGGGTTAAGTTGGGTATGGATGTATTAATCATGTTATGTAATACACATAATGGGCCAAATTGAAATACTATGTGTCATTTTGAACAGAGTGGTCCAATCTTCAACCCTACTCTGCTGTCAGAGCTGCCATCATTGATAGCAAATAGCTTTTTCCTTTTCTCTGGCTTCCAAGGAAGACAATATTTCAAGCATCAATGTTTCTCTGTCACTGTTTGGACCACAAGACCATGTGCTCAGTGTAAGTGTGTACATATATCCATCTCCTCAGTGCATAGTGGCAATACTATAAAGCATCTGATGGAGGATGTGGGAACCTGCCATTTTTTAAACTCCTATTTTCCTCACTCATGATAGCACTTCCCTTGTCCCCTTGTGTGTCCTTGTATCCCTCCTCCTCCTTCCCCTCTCACACCACACCCCCATGCTATCTGATCTCTGCAGTACTCATAGCACCAAAATCAAAGATTCTTTTTGGATGGTCTTTAAATAAAGTAATTAACTTCCAAGTCCCAACAATTAATTTGCAAGGCCTAACATATTTTTACGATGAAACATATAAATAAATATGATATGCACACCTTATTTAAGAGTAAGTGCATTTGTATGTGTGCCTTAAACCTAAAAGCTGACCCCAATGGGGGCCAACATCAGTACGGTAAGAGAGAAGCTATAGTGGCCATGGATCCTTTAAGCCACTCAGTATCAATGTCTATTCGGCAACAATGTCTTCACCACAATGATACAACTCAGCACATTAACTTTAGAGTGTACAACATACGATGGAATTGATTCAAAACTTCATCATTTGCTGCTGCTTAGTTGTGCTCTTCGACTAAAATTAAATGTATCATGGGATCCATGTTAACATAGAAAATTGAAAAAATAACGAATTCATTATATATTTAACGCAGACATACCCTTATTTAAAAGCATTCCAAATTCATGCACATTACAGGATCCTACACTTTGATGAACAAGATTGAAGTGCATTTTAACATGTTTGTGACATCATCAATTCTAATGAATACAAAATGAATTCTCACTTAATGATTATTCAATTGTTTGAGTTTATTCTATATCTGCATTAGTATTAAGGCCTATCAAAGATCTATTTGGAGAAATAAATATTTTCACACTATTCTATTTCAATTAGTTTTGCTTACGTCTAATGTACAGTATATCTATTAACATGTAACATCATCATTTTCCGCACATAGGTGGATTTTAAATCAATTTGCATTTAATAAATTACGTTCAAAGCAATATTCCACTGTTAACCTCATGTTAACTGTACTAGATTGAAGGAATTGCAGACAATACAATCTCCATAGCAACACAACCCTGTCCGCCAGGCTATGAGCTGGAAGATGACTCTTACAACTCCACTGCCATCGGTCTAACGTGTGTGTGTGACACGTTGCATGATGGCACCATTGTCAACTGCGAGCCCAGTTTGGATTCTGTGCTCCTCCAGGTACGTGAAGGTCACATGACTCTCATGTGACTAAGTGAGTCGTTTACATCTAGCAAAGTGATCCATGTGTGGAATGAATTCATTGTGCCCTCTTCCCCAGCCCTCTTTGTGGGCAGTGTCTCCAGTAGGCGTGGCTTCTGTACCGGCACTGAAGACCTACCACTGTCCCAATGGCTATTGCATTCAGATCTACAACACCAGTGCTGGTCCAAACACTCATGGAAGTGTCTACACATACAATAGTCCCGAGGCCCAGTGTAACTGCAATAGGAGTGGTATGTGTACTTATTACACACAATATATATCAATCCTTACAATTTATTACATTTTATTATGGTAATGTGAGAGAGTTTGGATATGACTGTGTATGTGTACATATGTCGCAGGTGTCATGTCTGTGAGTATGGGTGTGCATATTTATAACACTTCATGTGTGTATGTGATGGGAGAATTAAAGCATTCCCACAAACCGCACCCCCTTGTAGGAGTACTATGTGGTAGCTGTCCGCAAGGATGTGGTGTTAGTGTCTTGACTAACAGGTGTGTGACATGTGGAAATGAGAATGGCCTGCTCATCCTGGCTCTATGTAAGCCCACGTACCTACAGTCCTAGGTCTTGCCAATATCACTGATCTTCATTTGACTAGTATTTATTTTTCTTGAGTAGGTGTGGTGGTTGTCATGGCAACTATTATCATCATGATTTACCCCCATCCAATAATGGCAGGGTTCTACCCATGTCTCTTTGCCATTCAAGTGAGCCACCCTATTGGAATGTTTGTGTTTGTCACATGACAGTCATGTGATCCCCTCACCAGCTGGCTCCTCTCATCAGTGAGGAGTTTCCCATCTCCTTTGAGAGCATCCATCCATATCTCTACTACATCTCTTCCTTCCTGGCCCTCTATTTCCCCTATGACTTTTGTCTCCTCAACAACCTTAACCCTTTGGCCTCCTATTTTCTCCGGTACACACCCCCTCTTCTGGTTACCCTGACTGTTGTGATCACCTTGGTGATAAGGTAAGGAGCATATGGCTTCAGGGGAGAAGTCACTGCACACTTTATGCACCTGTGTATTTCAGGAAGAAGGTACTCAGGCTCCGTTCCATACCATGGTATGGAGTGTGGACTTTAGTATTGCTATTGTACACCCAGGCAGTTCACACATCAATGAGTGCTCTGAACTGCCCACTGATCCAAGACAGCAATGGACACACCACACCTGTAGGTGATATGTTTCTGTGATCATTTGAAACCCATGGCATTAAAATGTCATTCAAAGCCCTGTGCTACAACATGCTAGCTCTGATGGGTAGGTGTGGCTACTACATACTGATCCTGGCAATGCACTCCAATTGGCTGCACACTTGAATATAAGGGTTGTTTTTTAACTCTTTGAATGCCAAGTGTGAGTTTGATATTGCGTGCAAAAATGTGTTGATTAGGCATAGCTCAATGATGCATGTACATGGAACCTTATAAGTCCATGTACAAAGCAATGATAGTTCTTCTCACACTGGTAAAGAATTCCATTATTCACTTCACTAATGCAGTACTTCAATACTTCAAGAACAAGAATGCGTAGCCCAGATCAGTGTAGTATATCATACCTGTTCACTCCTCCCTTTTGCCAGTTTGTATTATGGAGGCCAGCGGGTTATAATGGACAAACAAAATGTGCTTACACCTGGACCACATATTTGTATGACTAGTTATGGGGTTACATGTATGTCAGTATTGCACTTGCATGCATATTCAGAGTGATTTTGATCAACACAATATAACCCATAGCACTGCACGAATGAATTCTTGTTTTGTGACCATGCAATGTATATATGCACTTGGCGTTCAAAAAGTTAAAACAGGAATGGTCAGAATTGAGTACTATGTCAATTGTATTTAGTGTAATGTTATCAGTGACTATGTTTTCCACTTACGAGATGCCACACCCTCTTCTCCAATGCCACACCCTCTTCTCCAATGCCACACCCTCTTCTCCAATGCCACACCCCTAGAGGTGGTATGTGGATGGTACAGTGGAGTGCTTCACACAGGGGCACCTCCCCCCTGGCCCTATTCTCTATCCTGGCCCTGGTGCTGGAGGCGGGGCTCATTCCTCTGGTGGTCATGATATCCATGGAGAAACTGAAGGTTAGTGTATTCACCATATATGGTCATTGCATTGCACATTAGAGTACTAGCATTGCATGAGGCTATATCAGTACACTGTATGATGGGAATGATAGCGTTTGGATGGAATGGAAGGTGATGGAGGGGAGGAGATGGAAGTGATGGAATGGAGGGGAGGAGATGGAAGTGATGGAATGTGAGGTGATGGAGGGGAGGTGATGGAAGGGATGGAATGGGAGGTGATGAAGGGGAGGAGATGGAAGTGAATAAGGAAAATATAAAGGGATTACGAGGATATCACTATTTTATTAGTCAAGTGTACTTTATGATGCATTTTAAGGAATTCAGAATGGAACGAAATATTGGTATGTTGTACTCTTTCTATAGCAGCCATTGTGGCTTCGTCACCTGGTGCAGCCCCTCACTGATGCCTTCAAGGAGGACTGGAGGTGGTGGGGGAGCCATGGAGCTAGCCAGGAGGTTCCTGCTCATCCTCTTCACTCCTCCCCTTCCCCGGGAACCCCATTCCTCCCTCCTACCTCCTCATGGCCTACCTGTGTGCTTACGCCTTCATCCAGCCCTACAAGTCAGCTGTGGTCAACCTTGTGGAGGTGGCACTGTGTGTGGACCTGCTGTTGATGCTGCTGATAGTAGGAGACTCGCCATCACAGAAGACCTGCTCTACTCCCACACCACACAGCTCTCTGTCTCCCAGAGCAACCAAGATGGCTGCGTCGTGTCTGGATTCACCAGATTCACTGGCCTGCTGACTCCATTTTATTACCTCCCCCTTCTGGCAGGAGTGGTGTGCATTGCAGTGGGTGTGGCATTGCTCCTCAGGTACACATTAGTCCACACATGTGTTTTTATTGTCGTCCATAATGGATACGTCTTCATATCCCTGCAGATCTCTCACAGGGAAGTTCAAGGATGTGGATCTATCACAGAGGGGTGGGACAGAAGATGCTTCCCAAAGGAAAAGGATCAACAGTGACCCCTTTTTCATCAGCAATAGCCTTCAAACCAACTCACGGACCACGATCTCTTTGGAGGATGTGGACAGCAGGGGCGGGGAATCAGTGAGCAGCCATTGACGTGCAACTATGTCGAAGTTGAACCATCTCAGATTAGCAACAGCAAACAATAAAACTATTATTAAATGCATACCTGCAATTGCATGGTTGTAATATTTATTCAGGCTGTGGAGTTTGACGCCAGCACTCTGATATGCAGCTGATCTCGACTGTATTCTCCTCTTGTTCAAAATGGTGCGGGTCATGCAAATAGCTACCTTACCTGGTCACCTGACCATGTTAAATGCATTGTTTTTCACTTCATCAGAGTTATCTGAGGATCAAATTGATTTGAAGTTACTGTTGTACTACAGAATAAAAAATACGTAAGCCAATAAAATAAAAAAAGACGCCCAACGTGGGGGTCGAACCCACGACCCCGAGATTAAGAGTCTCGTGCTCTACCGACTGAGCTAGCCGGGCTTCACACAACGAGATCTACCGACTGAGCTAGCACGGCTGTTACGCAGATCTCGTTATAGGAATGGGTACAGGACTTTCAACATGAAGCCATATTAATTATGACGTCCTTCTGTACCGCTGCGTACCTGTTTAGTTTATAGACAGCGCAGTCCCCTGACTTTTTTCTACACGAGGTTGAAGCGCGTCGTCACATGTCCATTCTTTTCAGTGGCGATATTCACACAAAAATTCGCTCTACCTTTTAAAAGGCGCTTCAATTGAATGTGCTGATAGTTGCAATCCTGTTACTAGTAAAATGTGCTGTTTTGATTCAGTACTGTAGTTCCATCAGCATCAGATTCTTGGTGTAGAGTACTGTATTCTTCTATTACAACACCTATTCTTTACTAGTCGCCGAGTCACAGCATTTGTTGAGAAGCTCCTATATGCCAGTAATACGTACTGGATTGAAACATGCATTAGGGCTTACCAACATGCCAACGTTGGTACAACGTACCAACATGCTCGATGTCCACCGTAGGGTTAGAAGAGAAACTGTGCACAGTAACTTGTAAAAGCTCCTCTATTTTATTGTGACTCAGAAAACATGATGGTATTCCACCAGAAGCCTCTAAACTCATTACCCCCTGTTGGGATCATATAAACAGGGGGTTATGACGGAGTTACACTATTGTGGGCTTCATTGTTGATGCCGATTTAGCAAGGGAGAGAAAAAAAAAAAAAAAAGACGCCCAACGTGGGGGTCGAACCCACGACCCCGAGATTAAGAGTCTCGTGCTCTACCGACTGAGCTAGCCGGGCTTCACACAACGAGCTCTACCCACTGAGCTAGCCGGGCTTTACACGTCGAGATCTACCGACTGAGCTAGCGAGGCTTCACACAACGACTGAGCTAGCCGGGCTTCACACAACGAGCTCTACCGACTGAGCTAGCGGGGCTTCACACAACGATCTCTACCGACTGAGCTAGCCGGGCTTCACACAACGAGATCTACCCACTGAGCTAGCGGGGCTTCACACAAAACTCATCTTCATACAAAGAGCACTTTTTGCACGTTTCATTTTTATCAAATTTCCAAGTGCTGCTGTATGATAATACAATATACCACGAGCATAAAACAACCCGCTGCTGGATCACATCTTGACTACAGGACTGTCATCTTGAATTAGTCGATAGTCCGTGCTGTGCCAGTAGTCTCCTACCTCCTCGACTGCGCTGTGATGTACAGAGGAACTCACAATCCGAGTGCTCTGTTGACGAACAGCATGTGGCAAATTCCAAGCCCTGCAGAAATAGAGTGGTATGCAAGAGCTACGCTGCAAGCCGTAACAAATACTTTATTTGTACACATGATCCAAGAAGGTGTTAGACATTCTTCCCTGACTTTTACAATAGGAGAGAGAAATGCATACCTAAGGAGTGATGCCACGCCCACAGCAATACACACCACTCCTGCCAGAAGAGGGAGGTAATAAAATGGAGTCAGCAGGCCAGTGAATCTGGTGAATCCAGACACGACGCAGCCATCTTGGTTGCTCTGGGAGACGGAGAGCTGTGTGGTGTGGGAGTAGAGCAGGTCTTCCTGTGATGGCCGAGTCTCCTACTATCAGCAGCATCAAAAGCAGGTCCACACACAGTGCCACCTCCACAAGGTTGACCACAGCTGACTTGTAGGGCTGGATGAAGGCGTAAGCACACAGGTAGGCCATGAGGAGGTAGGAGGGAGGAATGGGGTTCCCAGGGAAGGGGAGGGTGAAGAGGAGGAGCAGGAACCTCCTGGCTTAGCTCCATGGCTCCCCACCACCTCCAGTCCTCCTTGAAGGCATCAGTGAGGGGCTGCACCAGGTGACGAAGCCAAAATGGTTGCTATAGAGAGAGTACAACATACCAATATTTCGTTCCATTCTGAATTCGCATCTCATAAAGTACTTTTGACAAATAAAATATTGATATCTCGTAATCCTTCATATTTTCCTTATTCACTTCCATCTCCTCCCCTCCATCACCTCACATTCCATCCCTTCCATCTCCTCCCTCCATTCCATCACTTCATCTCCTCCCCTCCATTCCATCACTTCCATCTCCTCCCCTCCATCACCTTCCATTCCATCCCAAAAGCTATCATTCCCATCATACAGTGTACTGATATAGCCTCATGCAATGCCAGTACTCTAAATGTGCAATGCAATGACCATATATGGTGAATACACTAACCTTCAGTTTCTCCATGGATATCATGACCACCAGAGGAATGAGCCCCGCCTCCAGCACCAGGGCCAGGATAGAGAATAGGGCCAGGGGGAGGTGCCCCTGTGTGAAGCACTCCACTGTACCATCCACATACCACCTCTAGGGTGTGGCATTGGAGAAGAGGGTGTGGCATTGGAGAAGAGGGTGTGGCATTAGAGAAGAGGGTGTGGCATTGGAGAAGAGGGTGTGGCATTGGAGAAGAGGGTGTGGCATTAGAGAAGAGGGTGTGGCATTGGAGAAGAGGGTGTGGCATCAGTAAGTGGAAAACATTAGTCACTGATAACATTACACTAAATATGGTAATTGACATAGTACTCAATTCTGACCATTCCTGTTTTAACTTTTTGAACGCCAAGTGCATATATACATTGCATGGTCACAAAACAAGAATTCATTCGTGCAGTGCTATGGGTTATATTGTGTTGATCAAAATCACTCTGAATATGCATGCAAGTGCAATACTGACATGCATGTAACCCCATAACTAGTCATACAAATATGTGGTCCAGGTGTAAGCACATTTTGTCCAATATAACCCGCTGGCCTCCATAATACGAACTGGCAAAAGGGAGGAGTGAACAGGTATGATATACTACACTGATCTGGGCTACGCATTCTTGTTCTTGAAGTATTGAAGTACTGCATTAGTGAAGTGAATAATGGAATTCTTACCAGTGTGAGAAGAACTATCATTGCTTTGTACATGGACTTATAAGGTTCCATGTACATACATCATTGAGCTATGCCTAATCAACACATTTTTGCACGCAATATCAAACTCACACTTGGCATTCAAAGAGTTAAAAAACAACCCTTATATTCAAGTGTGCAGCCAATTGGAAGTGCATTGCCAGGATCAGTATGTAGTAGCCACACCTACCCATCAGAGCTAGCATGTTGTAGCACAGGGCTTTGAATGACATTTTAATGCCATGGGTTTCAAATGATCACAGAAACATATCACCTACAGGTGTGGTGTGTCCATTGCTGTCTTGGATCAGTGGGCAGTTCAGAGCACTCATTGATGTGTGAACTGCCTGGGTGTACAATAGCAGTACTAAAGTCCACACTCCATACCATGGTATGGAACGGAGCCTGAGTACCTTCTTCCTGAAATACACAGGTGCATAAAGTGTGCAGTGACTTCTCCCCTGAAGCCATATGCTCCTCCTTACCTTATCACCAAGGTGATCACAACAGTCAGGCTAACCAGAAGAGGGGGTGTGTACCGGAGAAAATAGGAGGCCAAAGGGTTAAGGTTGTTGAGGAGACAGAAGTCATAGGGGAAATAGAGGGCCAGGAAGGAAGAGATGTAGTAGAGATATGGATGGATGCTCTCAAAGGAGATGGGAAACTCCTCACCTGATGAGAGGGGCCAGCTGGTGAGGGGATCACATGACTGTCATGTGACAAACACAAACATTCCAATAGGGTGGCTCACTTGAATGGCAAAGAGACATGGGTAGAACCCTGCCATTAGTGGATGGGGGTAAATCACTGATGGCAATGGTTGCCATGACAACCACCACACCTACTCAAGAACATATAAATACTAGTCAAATGAAGATCAGTGATATTGGCAAGACGTAGGACTGTAGGTACGTGTGGCTTACATAGAGCCAGGATGAGCAGGCCATTCTCATTTCCACATGTCACACACCTGTTAGTCAAGACACTAACACCACATCCTTGGGGACAGCTACCACATAGTACACCTACAAGGGGGTGCAGTTTGTGGGAGTGCATTCATAACTCACATGAAATGTTGACATTACCACAGCTGTATGCTGAATGATGTGTCATGCTTTCATATACCTAATGATGTCATGCTTTCATATACCTAATGATGTCATGCTTTCATATACCTAATGATGTCATGCTTTCATACACAACTGTACATTATGCTTGCACATGCACAATTGTACACACAACACACACACACACATGCACACATGCACACACACATATACACACTCACACACACACACAAACACACACACACACGCACAACACACACACGCACAACACACACACGCACACACACACGCACAACACACACGCACAACACACCACACGCACAACACACACGCACAACACACACACGCACAACACACACACGCACAACACACACACGCACAACACACACACGCACAACACACACACGCACAACACACACGCACAACACACACACGCACGCACACACATACCACTCCTGTTGCAGTTACACTGGGCATCGGGACTATTGTATGTGTAGACACTTCCATGAGTGTTTGGACCAGCACTGGTGTTGTAGATCTGAATGCAATAGCCATTGGGACAGTGGTAGGTCTTTAGTGCCGGTACACCTACTGGAGCCATCGCCCACAAAGAGGGCTGGGGAAGAGGGCATAATGAATTCATTCCACACATGGGTCACTTTGCTAGATGTAATCGACTCACTTAGTCACATGAGAGTCATGTGACCTTCACGTACCTGGAGGAGCACAGAATCCAAACTGGGCTCGCAGTTTACAATGGTGCCATCATGCAACGTGTCACACACACACATTAGACCGA
Source organism: Ephydatia muelleri (assembly GCA_013339895.1). NCBI lineage: Eukaryota > Metazoa > Porifera > Demospongiae > Spongillida > Spongillidae > Ephydatia > Ephydatia muelleri. The sequence continues at coordinate 6,699,901 of JABACO010000005.1, forward strand.
GGCAGTGGAGTTGTAAGAGTCATCTTCCAGCTCATAGCCTGGCGGGCAGGGTTGTGTTGCTATGGAGATTGTATTGCTACCAGTGTGTTGAAGCTAAGATATTCACATGCAGAAGACTTGTGAGTGGGGTTTGGCACACATCAAGGCAATGTGTGCATGCAAGGTAATGGGATGCCTTTTCTGTCACTTCATTTGTGGAGCAGTGTGTTTAAAGTGAGGGTGGAGTGGAAGGAGGAGGAATGGACTTACACTGAGCACATGGTCGTGTGGTCCAAACAGTGACAGAGAAACATTGATGCTCGAAACATTGTCCTCCATCGAAGGAAAAGCTATTTGCTATCAATGATGGCAGCTCTGACAGCAGAGTAGGGTTGAAGATTGGTCCACTCTGTTCAAAATGAATGTACAGTTAATTAATCTGTACAGTTAATTAATCTGTACAGTTAATTAATATGTGCATGAAACTTTGACACATTCGCTTGCACTTCATCATCAGTGTATGATGGTCAGGACAACACTACAAGGTGTGTAGCAGGGGGTGTTTAGGTTTGCCTTGTCTGTATATAGCTTCTTAAACTGCTAAAAATGTTGGTCATGTAGAGGCATTTATTCATTCATTCATTCATTCATTCACTCATTCATTCATCCATTCATTCATTTAGGGTTCGAGCAAGAGGCCGTATCAGAGTTGTTGTTAATTGTAGTGTACTACCTACCATCATGTGAGGTACTACCTACCATCATGTGAGTGTACTACCTACCATCATGTGAGTGTACTACCTACCATCATGTGAGTGTACTACCTACCATCATGTGAGTGTACTACCTACCATCATGTGAGACTACCTACCATCATGTGAGACTACCTACCATCATGTGAGACTACCTACCATCATGTGCCCTTTGTGGATCTCACTACCATAGACCAACAGTACTCTCTCTTTTTTGCATGCACCATTGATTTGGCAGATGAAGACTGCAAGGTTTATCTTACAGTGGCCTAAAATAAATCTGCTCTTTACCTTCAACTCTTTCACGGGCAACAGAGCAATATTGCAGCGCAGGTGCTATACGAAAGCCACTCTGTTTATCTAAACCGTTGACACTTTGTAGTCAACAACATATTGATCAGCTTGTTTCCTGGTCATATAGTGTAAGTTGTTTGCTAACTACGTTTCCCTGCAACGCGCAACACTTTTCTTTGCACAACATGTGTACTGGCTTTGCCCGCGAAAGAGTTATCATCTGGTCTGAATGCATTGAAGTTATTATCTCCTATGCAGTCTTATTGTGCCCCAACCTCTCTGAGTAGCGTACATCCTAATACATCCTTAACCCAAAATTAACCCCTTCATCACTAACTTCTCCTGTTGGCTGTGACACTGAGTTGGCTACCCTGAAGATAGCATAGGTTGGGTGGCCAATCTCATCAAGGCTTTCCAGCTTGAGAGGAACTGTCTCCCCGGCAAAGACAGAGAAGGAGGTGCTCTCTATATGGAGTGAAGCAGCAGGTGTCTGGACATAGAGTGTTCGATCACCAATGCTCTCAGATGGGTGTCCAAGGTTACGATTTGATCCATCTGCAGTCACGAAGGGCCATTTGATGATATTTTGGCTGTCAAAGAATGGCTCAGTTAAACCTCTCCATGAACAGAAATCCAGCTGACTGATGTAAGCCACAGGTCCAATCAAGGCAGAGTTACCAGAGAAGGACACATTGAGCTGGAGATGAAAGAGAACACTCGTTATGACCACACCCCCTCAAATGGCAAGGACATACCCCCTTCCATAAGAAAGGAGACAGTTGGTTGTCCTCATATCGAATGAAGCAGAGAGGGTTGTACAGTAGCTTGGTGAAGCCAGATACCTCAGGGACATGTACTGCGTGACAAAGGCTGCTCCTAACCTAGTTATGCATGTGAGAGAAAAATGACACACACCTCTTAGTGCATCATACGTACCTTCCGTGATTGCCATGGAAACTAATAGCAGTCCTTCTGTGAGTATCAGCTGTCCCTGGGAGGTAACATAGATGGCACCTCCATCAGAGGTGTCGGCATTATTTCCAATGAATTCAAATGTTCCATTTAACGTGAGTGTAGCTCCAATGACCTGAACGAGCAATGACATCACCACGTGTGCTGCATTCTGATAAGAGCCTACCCTCAGCGTGGCTCCGGTGTTGTTGGTGAACACGTTGTGTCCATTCATCACCACAGGGATGTAGGGCACACCAATTATGCCTCCCGTGATTGCAACGTTGTTCCGAAATGTGCTGCACACAAGACAAGACAAGGCCTACCTCAATGGCCGACTGTTACATCGATCTAACAGGTCAGCATACAGTACAGCAGTAACTTGCATATACCGAGGAGCTGTGCACATGCTAAAATTACGGTGGTGACATTTTGCAACAACACACGTGATGATTTAAGTTGTACATTGTAAGATGTGATGCTTGCTACTTGGAACCTGCTAGTTATTTAACCATTCAGCTGCAGGGTGCTTCATTACCAGGCATATGGTATGATGGGGAGGTTGAGAGTGAGAGGGCGACAGGATATACATCTTCGCTTTTAGTTGCCCAGGCCATAGTTTGTGAGTAAAAGGCTATCAGATAGGAAGTGAGTGTACTAAATGTGCTACTCTTCAAGTCACTACGCTAAGATCAATGATTGATCACACGATACACTCTGATCAAGACTATAAACCCTAACGAGGTAAGCAATGTCTTACATAATACTGCTTACGATAATCTCGCACACCAAATAACCATCCATCGAGTTAATGTTAATAATTAACTGCATGATAAAATACTGTGATTACCCCAATCATGCAAAAGATGCTTTAACAATGTCAGCCCTTTACCAGCTGGAGATCCTGTATGGATGGAGAGCAGCGAAGGACTGGAAGAATGCCAGAGACGCAAATCCAATGGCCGCTGCATACTCTGATGCGTAGTTTCCATCAAACAGCGAGTTCTCAAAGGAGACATAGTACCCATCACCCGGGCTGAGGGCGGGAAGAACGTAGGCTCCACCCCCATAATGAGCTATTCAGAGGGACAGTTTCAGAGTGCATAATTATTGGATTGTTAGCTTCAATGAAGTTGGTACAGTAGATAGCATAACACCCCCAACTAGCTTACCTTGGTTACGTAAGAGAGTGCAGTTTGAGATGAGCACATTGTTTGGAAATCTTTTGTCCAATGGAATGAAAAGGGTGACAACCACACCCCCACCTCCTCCATTACTTGCAGTCACACTGTTTCCTTCCAGCAACTGAATTGACCAAGAGGAACATGTGACCTGAGCGTGTACCATCCAAAAAGAGGAACACTCCGCCCCCACGAGTAGTGGCTGAATTGTTGCTAAAAGTGCATCCATTAATGGTGATAATGACAGGGGCATCCTCCTCCACAGTACACAGCCAAACCTCCTCCCCTTCCAACAAACACCCTCCTCTGGATCAGGGTACTAGACGTGACCTGGTTATCAGGTTGGGCAATATTCCTCGCAAAGGAACTTCCTGCCACCAGCACGCTCGGCTTGGTTTGATTGGTGCCGCGCACCACTCCATGGATACCGATGGCCACGCCTCCCGCATTGCCCCGATACTGGGAGTCTTGTATAACGGAAGGTGGCGTAGTTGTCTTCAAACGAGCAATCGACTATCTCCGTGGCGAGGCAATTGTACACGTCCAGAGCCCCTCCCCCTACAAAGGACCTATGGGGTATAGAAGACACACAGTGAAAGTTTATTGGGTTGCTCTGGTGATCATTAAGGTCACAGGTGGGAGGGTGATGAATACCCTCCCCCTCCCCTCCACCCTCACACACCCCTCCCCACACCCTCCCGGGACCATCGTTGCCCTGAGCACTTATTGAGAGGAAACACACACGGACGTCTCACTTGAATGTGGAGTTGACGATGCGCAGGTATCCAACGTTTTGCAGTCGAAAAGGTCTGTCGCATCCATAGGCACTTACAGACGAGATGACAACAGTATTCAGTCCGTAGAGATGGATGGAATGTAGGTTTGTAGCGTTAGAGGAACTGAAGGCACAAGATACGAGCGACGAATTACTTCCAATAATAGACAATGAAAAGTCAGCTGTGGCGTTTATGAATATAGGCGTCATCAGAGAGTGTACTCCATCTAGAAGGTCCAACGTGACACACTTCCCAGGCCACTGGCCGGACGAGAGGTTGAGGAAGACGTTTTCGAGGGACTGGCAGGCTGGGTACGAGTCCCCAGAGCATTTGGCCGAAACCTGCACAGACACACACGAGTCCTGTGTCGTCACTCGTACGGCGACGAGGAAGATGAGAAACCGTACATACATTAATGTACATGCAAAATTAGGAAGCCTAATTAGATAGACCGTTGAACTTAAGTCGTACTGGCAGGAAGTTGACAGGCGGATCGGATTGCCAAAGGGCGGTAACGCGGTAGGCCCAATAAAGAGGACGAAGTGAGAAGTACACTGTCCGTTACAATCGTGGTTGCAAGCTAGCTTTCTCACTTCGTCAGTCACTATGATTTGGCTCCCGTACGGCGCACCTTCGAACGTGCTTGGTGCAAATGGAGTTAATGAGATCTTGTATGCAACCATCTTAGTTTCTGCATTCGTTGCAGCGTATTGTAAGTCTCCTTCTCTGCCTTTTGCGTCCCCAGCGTCACCGAACGTCTTGCTCGTGCAGTAGCTGCTTGAAGGTTGTACATCGTCTGATCCTGCGACAGCGCTATAGGTTCATCTCGCAACGACGTACGATCATTCCATTATCAGATTATAACTCCAGATCGCAGTAGTCAAGTCAAATCTGAAGGCTCTCTTTGTAGTTCCAAACTATTGTATGTGCACGTGCAGTAACCGTTAGGTGACAGAACTACAACACCTCTAAGTATAAATCTACAGCAGTTCCACTGGAACACAGCCCTCAGAAAGACTAAGGGCTATGTCCGCGGTATCCATGACCGGATAGTGGAATGAGGATCTGCTTCCTCTGTGGTACAATACAGCAAACCTCATGCAGGATGATTTGAATCTTTTAACCAGCCCATATATGCATGTGCCTTATGCCCATATATGCATGTGCCTTATGCCCATATATGCATGTGCCTTATCGAAGATATCTGTTGCTAGAAAAGCAGGGCAGCCGTAGAATGTAGTTGCTTCCCTCCCTCATGCCTCCGAAAGTTGATAGAACAAGTGTGGTGAAAACCCCATGCTCAATATCACACACACGTTGACTGTAGGAGTTTCTTGTCATCACCATAACTTTTGTATAAACTATATAGGACCTATTGCATGAAGCACCCTGACATCAAAAGGCATCCTTGTGATTACCTCTACCAGTTGTGAACTATCATCTTTGTTGGCAGAAGTGAAACTCCTCCCAAAAGGCGTGGCTCAATTGTGACATTACAGCATGCCTTTGTTATAGCAGGAAGGCTGTGGTGCCTCTGATTTCACCATAAGCAGAAAATGTTTTGCCACACCCAGGAATGTCTGGAAGCGCCCATGGATCCACTCAGGGTATCCCTGAACTTACTTTTGTGTTGGAGGAAACCGTAGAGGCACTGAGAGCCAGGTAGATGCCTTCCATTCTTTGGCAAGACGCTTCATCAGAGGATGGCAGTTGGCAATAAACGATAGTGGCATTTCCTTCCCTTTGTACGTGGTTGGAGGTTGAGATCCCTCTTCAGATCAGCGATATCCAGCACATTGAACTTGATTATGAGTGAGCATGATGCTGACAAGTGGGGTGCATGGTCAGCTGAAAAGTATGGTCTTCTGTTGCCACGGGGTTAATTATTCCTGGACCACCAGCCTGTCTGGGCAGTCTGGTAAATCCATGGATAGGAGTGTGACTAGTTAGCGACGTAATGTGCACATGATGGATGGCATCTTCAAGGGTTAAAGGGCACTAATCCCAGAAATTGTTTAGATCTTGACTTTATTACACGTAATGCAATGCATTAGTCTAGAAATAATGTAGCATTACAAAGTTTATAATGCATTCCTCCAAAACTAAATCCTTCGTTTTTAAGGTATGCTAGTTGACAACCGATAACTCAGTTCAGCAACTGGTAAGGGGTTATATACTCTACATACAACTGAATAAATTAATGTTGTGCACTTTAAATCTGAAGCAAGTGACACACTGCATGATATAATAATGATATAATATGATATAATACTGATGACATAATATGCTTGACCGAATAAAATTATCAAGTGAACGATGTTTGTGGCAAATGCAGTCATGTATAAAGTTGATGATATGCTAGGAGAGGGGATGTCAAGATGTTCCTGCCCCTTTGATGTCATTGTTGCTTCCAACATCTACCCCGCTATCCCTTGGGCTGCAGAGAGAGAGAGAGAGAGAGAGAGGTGGGGTGAGAGAGAGAGGGGGGGAGAGAGAGAGGGGGGAGAGGGGGGGAGAGAGGGGGGGGGAGAGAGGGGGGAGAGGGGGAGAGAAAGAGAGAGAGGGGGGGAGAGAGAGAGAGAGGGGGGAGAGAGGAGGAGAGAGAGAGGGGGAGAGAAAGAGAGAGAGAGAGAGGTTACATGTATTTAAACACAGACACAACATTTTAATGGACACATAGATCCAGATATTATGGTTACATGGCAACTTCAGCTCCAATTCAATTGCCCCTCCCTTCCAATTAGGTACTCCTCCAGCCTCCAATACAACCCCAGACCCTTGAGAGTGTAATCCTTGGACCCTTTAGAGAGCACTGACCTTGCCCCCATGCTCCTAAGAGATGCTACCCTTGGGTTTTCAAGAACGACCAGGCCCCCAGTGCTACCAGTGTGGGAGGTGGCCCTTCTGTCCTTGAGAGGGACAGTGTCTTCAAGGTGGATCCCACTCCTCCTGACATCAGATGAGGTCGTGCTCCTACAGTCTTCCAGTGGAACCGTGCCCTTCGTGTCTTCGCACACAATCCTCACGCCATCATGATCCTCGAGGGGGGTGCCGTGGGAGGTGCCCTCCTCCAGGATGATGTGGGGTGTGGTGGAGAAGTGGCTCTCCAGCATGCTCATGTGTGTGCCTTCTTCAGGGCTCTCCGTGCTGCGTCGGCCATCTTTTAAGAGGCTCCGACCAGACTCTGTTTTCACAGCGAGCTGCTTCGAGTTTAATTCAATGGTACTAATAGCAAACGAAGCAGATAAGGAAGGAGAAAAAAGGTTAGGGGTTAAAGAGAACAACACGTGTTTGAAGTAGCTATTTTGAGCCACAAAACAGTGAAAAGAACGGTACACTTTGCATCACAGCAGTGACAGAATCATCGCACTGAGTGCAACCAAACACCACAGCTTGAGCTATGGTGAGTGCAATCAAGAGTCTCTGAACATAATGGTGATCCTTCTTGCACGACCTTGCATGTTTTGACTCTGTGTGCCTCACCCATGCACGCCTACATGCTGCAAGCACTGAGAACCACACCCCCTTCCTGCAGTCCTCACACTCCAAGCAAACACCACCACACACACAAATACACACATACACCTATGCACACATACACACACACATACACACACATACACACACATACACCTATGCACATATACACACACATACACACACACACACATACACACACCTATGCCCACATACAAACATGCCCACACATACACACACATACACACACCCACACACACACACACACATACCTTATGGGTCTCCTCCTCCACCTCCAATAAACGAGCACCAGCACGATCACAACAAACACGATCAGCAGTAGCACAATCGCCCCTCCCAGGCTCAGAGCAACAAACCCGCTGACAGTCAGGGGAGGGGCGGCGGTGGCAGTGACCACACCCTCTGTCCCTCCCGACCTAGCCATGCAGCCAGGATCGCTCGGACCTCCCAGCACAACACTGCAGTTCGGATCCACACCCAGGAGCAGACCTCCTACCGCTATGGCCGCCGTCCCTCCCTCTACCCAGCCCCGTAGCAGCTGGACTAGCTCTGCAGCGCTCCTCGCGTCTGTGCCAACCAGACTGGCCCGGTAGATGATTCCCTCCGAGGCTCCGCCCACCGCTCCGCCCACGACCCGGTCCTGAAGGCTGGCCCTGCAGCTCAGCTCCCTGTTGCCCGGGAGATGGGCGGGAGTCAGTCCGCAGCCACAGAGAAGGTTGAGCGTGCGGAGGAGTGAGGCGGTGATCTCGCTGAGCTTCTGCGTTGTGTTCTCGGACTAGAATGGAAAAGGATTGTGGGCCGATTAGTTACTTGATACGCATGCACATATACATTATATACTGCAATATGATACAGATGCACGCACCCATTCTCTCTCCCTCCTCCTCCCCCTCCCTCTCTCCCTCTTCCTCCCCCTCCCTCTCTCCCTCCTCCTCCCCTCCCTCCTCCTCCCCCTCCCCTCAACAGTGATCATCACTTACACTCCACCTGACACAGTCGTAAATCGGTTCAAGACGAACTTGGAAATAGACCAACCTCTCTATGAGAGAAAGAAAAATGGAGAGAGAAAAAATAGCATGAGCTGTTGTTGAATCTACAGTACGATTTGCATTTGTGTTGATCCGTACCTCCAACAGGTTCAGCCGTCACTCCCGTCAGGGTAGACACAGCTCCCACTTCTGCACCAGCACCAACATCAAAGACAGCACACACACTGAACGTGTAGGTCGTGCTGGGAACCAAGGGCGCTATGGAAACCATCAGGAGATTGGACGAAAACTGGCGGACATCTTGGAACGCAATGGCATCCTTTGAAGAGGCGTACCCCAGGACCTGGCCTGTCACATTGATCTGCAGAGACAGAGTGAAAGCATGAGCTCCTATGAATCATGTGACTGTCATGTGATTACTTACATGTGATGACAGTGATTAAATACAGTACATGTGACCATGTGATTAAATACAGTACGTGTGACCATGTGATTAAATACAGTACGTGTGATTGTGCGATTACATTTGTATAATTGTGTGACTTCGAACATATGATCAATGGAGTGCCCTACACTTGGCTTTGCATGGCTTCGATCGTTTTTGTGTAAACGATTCAGTGGGTGTGGCATGCAGAGGTGATTTGGGTACAATGCCTGACCCAGCAGAGTGCACACGCGCGTGGACTTTTAAGTGAGGCGACACACACACCCCTCACTGGGCTCACCAAGTAATACAGTACTGGAACTGAAGTGTTGGGTGGACTCCACGTAAGCGAAACTGTTGTGTTGCTAGCATTCACCAACTTTAAGGCCTGCACCATGGGGAGCTCTAAATCGAGATACAGCCATGAATCGAAAAATTGCAATACAAACCCCCTCAATTATGTAGGCACACATGAGTGGCTCATGAACAGCACAATGGCTACAATGTAGGAAGTCAACACACTTACCATTCTCCATCAGACCAAGGGAACCATCATTAACTCCTTCCACTGTCCCCTTCCCATACCCTCACTGCACTACCCTCCCTCCGTCCCCTCCCCCTCCCTCCCTCTGTGTGATTCCCAACCCTCCCTTCGTGAACTCCCTCTGTCCCCTGCAACCACTCCCCCCTCCCCTCCACTCCCTTCTGGTAGCACTCTACATGTACATGTTTGATCATTCTGATGCCTTCCTTACCAGGTTTCGGAACAAACACAGTGGTGCTTTTGGTGATGTCAGAGGGCTGTCCTTCATTCTCAGTCGTCCCAACAAACACTGATGCTGTCATCTGGAACTGGTACACCACATTAAAGGTGTCGACGGTCACCATGCCAACGGTGGCAGTGGCGGGAAAAACCTACAGCGGGAGATATGCCCTGGTGATCATGTGACCCTTGGTTATTAAGTCAGAGACATGCAACACTTGATAATTAGAACACTAGAAATCAAACTTTGATATAAACTGAATAAATAACTTGACATGCAACATTAATAAGTGACATCATCGCTCAGTGGCTAGCTACATAATTCTAATGACATACATGCACTTGCATGTATGCACAGCAAGAAAGTGTACAGTGCATAAAGCAACAACATCCATAGGGCACTTGCTTTTTTGACAACAGTAGACAAATTAGATGGAGGTGTGGCACTCTTCATAGCCTCGTACAACGCCAGGGGCATGCCATACAATGTGTAGTAAACAATGTTGCCGTTGGAGACGATGGGAGGCTCCCAGCGCAGCTCCACAGTATTGGAAAGGGTGAGTGTGGCATTGAGATTGAGAGGAGGGGAGGGTGCTGGTAGGAGGGAGAGAAGGTTACATCATATGTACTCGTAACACGTAATGTACTCGACTCACATCTCAGCAAAAATCAACGTTGCCCATCCCCAAATCCAAACAAGGCTCCCCCATCCAGCCCACATCCTCCTCCAAGCCACACCCACTCCCAAACCACTAACACCCTCCTTCAAACTTTGAGGTGTGACGGAGGGATGGATGAGAGGGAGGGGTCTAGGAGTCTGGGGCGGAGCTCAAGAAACAACTTTTTATGGCAATTGTGGTGATAAACTGATTTAAAAAGCATGCTCCACTAGTGACATGCCGAGACATGCTGACGCAGTCCTTGTGACTTTATTCAGGACTATTGCACCATTCATGATAGTGTAATGTCTGTTTTTAATTTGAAATTGCAAACACTGCATTTTAAAAGCCTTCAAGGGTTTCATTGCTTATGGTAATGTACTTCATTTATGACCACGCTAAAATCAGTTTCGGTATTCCAACTGACAACATACCCTGCTCTTAGTACTGGAGTTGGGCGTGGTTTGAAGGAGGTGGTTTGGAAGTGGGTATGGTTTTAAGGGTGATGATGGGATCCCTATCCATTTTGCAATGCACCAGTCCCCTTGCATAGCAAGGACGGTCAAATGTTGTGTCACGTGGATGGAATACATGTATGTAGTACAAGGCGCTGTGAGGACTCTTGATCGTATTGACCCCATCATCACCCTTAAAACCATACCCACTTCCAAACCACCTTCTTCAAACCACGCCCAACTCCAAAACCACACCCACCACCTATGCCCGTTGCTTCACCTGGTGGCAGAGTGACTACAGTGTTCTCACGAGAGAACGGACTGCCCACAAAGTTTGCATCTGTGGACTGTATGCTGACGAGGTAGCTTGTGGAGGGGTTAAGCTGGTCCATGGTGTACTTGAGAGTGGTGTGGTTGATGTTGAAGACGTAGCGATAGTCTGCAGAGCCATTGGTCACTTCCTTGTAGCGCAGGGTGTAGCCGATGATGCGATGGCCTCCATTGCAAGGGGGAGGCTCCCAGCGGACCACGACAAACCTACTCTGGGTTTGGATCGGCTCTGGGCGCAGTGGAGCTGGGTGTGTGGCTACGAGGCGCAAAGGTAACTGCAGTTGACAAATACACACACTAGAAAGTAGACCCTCCTTCCCTGCCCTTTCCCTCTCTTAGCCCTCCCCTTCACACTCATCCATCCTTCCCAGCTTCCCTCCCTCCCCCTTCTTTCCTCCCTTCCTGTATACCTCCCTTACTCACTCCTCCCTCCCTCCCCACCTTCCCCCCTCCCTTCCTCCCACCTTCCCCCCTCCCTTCCTCCCACCTTCCCCCCTCCCTTCCTCCCACCTTCCCCCCTCCCTTCCTCCCACCTTCCCCCCCTCCCTTCCTGTATACCTCCCTTACTC
>JABACO010000005.1:6712520-6726852 GCA_013339895.1 Ephydatia muelleri
GGTAACTGCAGTTGACAAATACACACACTAGAAAGTAGACCCTCCTTCCCTGCCCTTTCCCTCTCTTAGCCCTCCCTTCACACTCCATCCATCTTCCCAGCTTCCTCCCTCCCCCCCCTTCTTTCTTCCTCCTTTCCTGTATACCCTCCCTTACTCACTTCCTCCCTCCCTCCCACCTTCCCCCCCTCCCTTCCTCCCACCTTCCCCCCTCCCTTCCTCCCACCTTCCCCCCTCCCTTCCTCCCACCTTCCCCCCTCCCTTCCTCCCACCTTCCCCCTCCCTTCCTGTATACCTCCCTTACTCACTTCCTCCCTCCCCTCCCACCTTCCCCCCCTCCCTTCTCCCATCTTTACTTACTCCTCTCTCCCTCCCTAGATGTTCCTGACTGTCACTTACTTCCAATGGGTTAGTGAGAACATCCTTTCATCTCTTCCCACACCACCACCACCAGAGGCCCTACAGCTATAGGTCCCGGCATCGCACAGAGTTAGGAAGCCATCCGGAACAAACTCAAGGGACAGCCGTCCCATTCCCGGAGCCGGCTCTGACTAACTCTCCTCCCATTGCCCCCGCCCATGACCACACCCACTGAGTTGTACCAGAGGGGCGTGGCATTGAGTAGCCCCACCCCACACAGCACTCGGATTCCTGCATCTTGGGGCGACCTTACAGCGTTGTCAAGAACCATCGCCATAGACACCAAAGGTGACGATGTAAGGGACTGTAGTCTGGGGAGGAGGCTAGTGATGAGTCACAACGAATAGTAGTACAGTGTGTGCATGTGCCTGTAGGCGGAGCTAATACAACACGGTATGGGAGGGGTTAACATGAAATGAGTGAGAGGAGCTAGGTGAACGAAGCAGTACTGACTGAAGGGACTAATTTGACCAATTAGTGGCATTTATTAAAAACACCACGACAGTAACTCCTTATAATATAATCAGTGCGCTAAAAGTATCACCAAACAATGCTCACGAAAAGCTTAACCCGTCTCCCTGGTAACCACAACAACAGGTGTGGAGCGTGGCCCATCTCCAAGAGTGAAAGCCAAAACACTAAATACGTATGCCTGGCCGGAGAGAGGTCACCTGCTATGTTAGGACTGTGCCCCGCCCCCGTCTATTGTCACCATGGCGTCCTGAGGCGTGCCCTCTGGTCTGTAGAATAGCCGTAGCCTCTCAGCCTTCCATTGAGTTGGTGGTAGTGGGCGGGAGACCAGGTCACCTGAGCCGCTGTACTGTTTCATTACAAGCACACGAAAGTTGGCTGGAGGGCTATTGGGTGCTGTGTGTGTATGCGTGTGTGTATGTGTGTGTGTGTGTGTGTGTGTGTTGTGTGGTGTGAGTGTGTGTGTGTGTGGTGTGTATATGTGTGTGTGTTTGGGCATGTGTTGCATATTTGTGTGTAGTGTACATGGGTGTGGATGTGTGGTATCAGATTTGTTCATTAAGTGTGCAGTGATGTGTGTATGTGTGCATGCATGTGTGTGTGCATGTGTGTGTGTGCATGTGTGCATGCATGTGTTCGTGCATGTGGTGCTGGTGCATGTGTGGTTGCTGCCATGTGGTAGCATTGCATGTGTTGGTGTCATGCTGGTGTGTGCATGTGTGGTGTGCATGTGTGTGTGCATGTGTGTGTGCATGTGTGTGTGCATGTGTGTGTGCATGTGTGTGTGCATGTGTGTGTGCATGTGTGGTGTGCATGTGTGTGTGCATGTGTGTGTGCATGTGTTGTGTGCATGTGTGTGCATGTGTGTGTGCATGTGCGTGCACGTTTGGCTGAACCTACCATCTTCTTTGGTTGTCACACACGGGAGCCTGATAGCTGCCAGGGTACTTATTCGAACATCGTGAGTACTGGATGTCAGCCTTGATGGAGATGGAAGTGGAGGTACCGAAGGTGAGTCCTGTCAGTGGTGTACGATGTCTGGAAGGTGCTGACAGTGGTGGGCACCAGATGGGGTGACTGGCTGTACTGGATCCAGTACTGGACAGAAGTGATGTATGAAGAAGAAGGATAGGGCTACACGGCCATGGTGGGAGGTGGGAGAGAGACAGGGAGCAATAGTTGACACGTGTTCCAAATAATGCCCATCAACGTCACTAAACCACTGCAAAGCGTCAGCATTCAGCACATTGCAGCTAGCTTGCTAGTTATGTCATAATAGGATCAAACCCAGCTTAGTAATATTAAACTACAGTTGTAGGCCACGAACAATTACAATTGATGCTGCCCCAGGCCGTATTTATTTGTACATAACGTTAATATAAATACTGCCTGAGGGACGAGGGCTAGTCACGACAACAACACCACATCACAGACCACACACACACACACACACACACACACACACACACACAACACACACCACACACACACCACACACACACACACACACACACACACACACACACACACACACACACACACACACACCATCACACATACCCTGGTTCCCCCGCGAGTATTCTCTCTGCACATACAACGACGTTCCGAATTAGTTACATGCAATTACAAGTCCTTCTTTGCAGAGGCGATTAATTTGATTAGCATAGACAAAATTATGGCAGTACTGTTTGGTAACGAGTCTCTTGAGCTCTCCCAACACAATTAGCGTACTGTTCATGAGAGCTTAATTTTTTTGAACAGCTGCACCTCTATGTGCCGGTCACACGTAACGCATATACATGCATGATGTTAAAATCAAGCAACCTCCCCATTCGTAGGAAGCAATAGAAAAAGTGGTCAGGTCGGCGCGATGAGTGGCATTACATCTGGGGGAGCACTGTAAGCTCCCCACAGCACCCCCGAAAACCAACGCATTTCCTGAAATGTGTGGGCTTAGGACGACAGGAAAAGAGCGATGCATTGTTGTGGCACTGAAAATTTTCCCTTGTGTTAATAATCACCATAGATATTAGGAGTAGAGGGTTAGGGTTAGTATCTATGATAATTCAACGTCCAAACAACAAATTCCAGTCATAGTTATTTTTATTAACAGCACATTTGATCATGAGTTTAAAACCGAAGATACGGGCAGTGTTTCGAGAGAATTGGTAGCAAACCACAGGCACGGAACGCAGGTTTCGGCAGGGGGAAGTTACTTAATGGTTCATCACCGATATTTGGAAGAGATTGACGTCGACCGAACTGCATGCTAGCCATGAGTCGCTCACGTGATAGTGTAGAGTATACTATGATCAAAATTTGGAATCGTTTCCGCGAAAAGGGCATGTTTTTTCAAGATTCAAATTGTTTTAATATTCTAGAAGTTTGATATGCTCTCTACGCAACTGCTTCTTGCACACTGAGAATTGGACTATCTGTCATGGAGTTGTAAGGCTCTGAATTGTTCATTAGCCATACATTTCAACGCAGGCGTTACACGTGTACTAGAAATTTTACTGAAGTGTACTCGATATAAATAGATATATGTGATTTGCGATAGAATCGGAAGTACAAGTTACAGTAGCGGCTAGAAACAACGAAGAACTATAGATATTCCCTGCGTCCACTAATTGAATAGTACAGCAAAAAATAAATTAATAAATCGCGTCGCATCAATTCTTGATTCCATTGATTATCACTTGATTCTGATACGAATGTTAACATTCTGTACCAGGTATGTAAACACTTTGTTACCAGAATGTAAGTGATAAATCAATTGGAATTCAAGAATCAATTCAAGGCTGTGTAGGAACAAGCTAATCTCTGGACTGAGTGCACTGATTCTCACTGCTGCGAGCAGCTACATACTGCTATGTATGCACAACCAATGACTTAATTGCAATCAAGAAAAGCGAAATTAGATAGCGTGGTGTCAAGATTTCCATCTTCCTGTAGAGGCTGATGTTTTGACTAGACCGCTTCAACTATGTGATGCTTCGCCCACGTTACACTCGCCTTAAAATAAAATAATTGCTGCTAGGACACAATCATTTCTAACGAACGTAACTGCATTAAATGAAAATTGGGGATCAAATTACAGTACACCTGTGGCTATGCATACACACAACCTTTTGATGCGACAAAGGTAGGCATGTGCAAAGTTGTCCATAGAAACCCCAACCTGATCACAGAGCTTTTAGACATTACCCCAGTAGTCCTTTTCACCTATGATGTAAAAACTGTTTATTCCTGCATGCATCAAAACGTACTGTCCACTTCAATGAAATGCTTGTGGCGGTGGTAGTGGAGATGGTCAGGTTGAAGAACACATCATCTAAATGGAAAAAAAAAAAAAACATTTGCAAGTCAGTGTAATTGTTTACATCACCCCCAAAAATAGAACACTAAGTGGAGCAGATGGAGTGCTTGCTGCGCAACAGCTCCTACAGAGACTGACCTGGTATGCAGACCACACCCACGTCGTGACTAATGGTCACACCCGCTTGCTCCCCAGTCGCTGCGAGTACACTGGTCCAATATCTCTGCCTTGTCAGAACATCGAACATTTCCTAGCCACACAGGGTCTTGAAGAATACAGAGGTCTGTGGTCACTCTACACATGAGACATGCAGAGCTCACCAATTCCCGCTCCAAAGGCGGCATTGCTGACAGAACACAGGGAGCCCTGAGAGAAGTTAAGCATGTTGCACACCACATTGGCCTCCCGGTAAGTGAAGGTATTGTCGCACACAGTGCCCCACTGGTTGTTGTGGAGGACTTCCAACCGCCCTATGTTGGTCAATTTGCTGTCAGCAGATGCAAGCCGTATTTGGAGTGAGGAAGGTGGAACTAGAGTTTGAGGGAAGGGTAAGCCCTGAGACTTCAGAAACCCCAGCAGTGAGCATTTGGGCGGCTCTTGGAATGAATCAACACTCTCTTTGCAGCCAACTTATTGCATATCTGCCCTCAACAGTACCACGCCTCTACTATTAATAGAAACAGCTATAACAAGGGGGTTCTTTTTGCATGAAAGAAAAAAAACATGTATGGAATGTGGTGGCTCCATGCCAACCTTTTGCAATTCAACCAGCTATGTTTCAAAGCTAAGATTTTGAATGGTACAAAAGGCTGCTAATGGCATTACTGAAGATTATTTGCTGACAACATTCTCCTTACTGTTGCCACAACACCCGGCAATGCTATTACATGCACCTTACGTTTGATCTGAGTTGAAGCATTGAAGGTCCCAGAGCTGGCTGATGATAGGTATGCAGAGCAGTAGGACCCGTACTGGATCTGGGCCTGAACATACAACGAATACGCAGTTCCTCTAGTCAACCCCACTAGTGTGTAGTTGACAGGGAGTGAGGTGTCAACACGCCTGGTACAATGACAGACGTTGTTGTCACACTACCACTGGCTGCAAAGGAGACTTTGAAGCTTGCGTCAGTGGTACCATTTGGCAGATCAGGTGTCTGATGGGATACGATAGCCCATGTTAACAAGGGTCATAAGGTCATCTCATAAGTCTCACAGTATATGCAGGACCATAATTTATTTAATGCAATAAAAGATTAACTGACTGTAATTTGAATTGAGATTGTATTTGTTGTAGAATGAAGGAGTTTAGCACTAGGTGCTTGCAGCAGATGTTCTATGGGGAACAGGAGAAAGCAGCACACAAATCATTCACTACATGTTTTCTAGACAGAGCATCTGATGATAAGGAATTAAGTCAATTAAACTGTGACCCACCCACCCTTTTCACACGACTTGTGGAATTTCAGTACAGCTCTAATATTTTTGTGCGTCATGACACAGCATGTGTTGATGCAAGCAGGATAAGCTTAGTGTGCACAACATCTACACGCACTCACCATCAAAACATATCACACCAACGTCATCTTCGTGTGTGCAACCACCGACCACTCCCCACCCTGGGAAGGTACAGTTGCTCAGTGTCATCTCAGTGCCGATGCAGTTGACTAGGTTCATCCATATCGGGCCATCCCCAGGACCAAATGTTGCCCAAGGCACCAGGCAAACAGCACCTCTGGATAACCAAGCCTCCTGCAAAGGGAACAGAAATGATAAGCCGGGTTCAAAAGTGCACATATCAGAGTTCATGGAGACACAAGAGTGTGTGTTGGTGAAGAAGGCACTTGGGGTGAGTTAGAGTGCACGTATCAGAGTACATCAAGAGCGTGGATTGGTGAAGAAAGCACTTGGGATGATCTAGCTATAACCAGGTGTTGTGAATGAGACATGTGTGCACATCAAAAAAGTGCCAGGGTTCTCACACATAGCAACGAACATGGAACACTGCAAAGTGTTTAATGGTGAGTGTAAGTTATGTAGTCACATTCTAGAGCACAGGACCCTATCTGGTCAATGCTCAAACCTCTTGTGTTCAACAACAAAGACAAACACAAACATTTCGTTTTTATACTGAGACCCTACCATCCTTTTGTTTTGTATCTATGGAAACATGTTGAAGCCCTGACAACATGAGGCATGCAGGGAGTGTATGAATGTCTTTTGCATGACTTACCTGCAAGCTATATCTGCAGATGGCTTGTAGAACTGCTGGCTACATATGGTGCCCCATGTTCCATTATGCAGGACCTCAAGACGACCCATGTGAGGTCCATATGGCCCACTTGCCAATTGGATTGCATCTTGGCCTGTTTGAAAAGAAGAAAATGTACTTAACTATTGATACCTAAAAGGTTCCAAATTCAGTTTAGACTTTGAAGCAATAGTTCAGTTGTTTCATAAGATAAATAAATGTGAAGCCAAATTGAATTAGTTAAGTGACGCCAGCATGGATGCATGAGCAAATGACAATGAGTGCACCGGCAATTAAGCTCAGTGGCAACGTGCTGGCGGCATACTCAAACTGATCTAGTTTGGTTTCAATTTATCAAGACACGAACTGTCTTTTGAAAATCTCAGCATATGACATGCAGTTGTACTTCAACCCAGCGCTCACAAAAGGCAAAAGGGAAAATCCATGTTCAGAGCATTTCCTGTTCCCTACTGAAGAAGTCAGCACCTATATGGCCCTTAACTATGCATGCACAAGTGGTAATTTAGAGCGAGTGTTGTTCCACAGTGTGTTGACAGACGCAGCTATGCAAGTGCTTGGCATATATAAGTTCCCTTATATTTGGACACGAAGCCAAGCCACATGCACAACAACCAACTATGGGGACAATGCAAGGTGAACGTACGGCTGAATATGAAAAGAACAATACTTTAGTATGCGACAGTCTCCTTTGCATGTATTGTTGGCTTTACACTTTTCTGGCTTTGCGCAAAAGCTGACAACATCTTTTCTCGGGCCTAACTATATCAATGTGCTCCCGTAACTCTTGGGTGTGGCACCAATTCCCCATGGCGACTGAATAAACTCGCACTTCCTCTTTTTGTACTTCTAGAACACACAGTGCCAAAAACGAGTTCTATATCTTTCAAGCACGTATTGTGTTACGACTGAGGCTTTGCCCTGTTGGTCAAGTGGTGTTTGTTGAATGACAGACCAGTACAATCGAGCGCACACAACAGAAGCCTTACAAAACCCTCCCTGGTGCAGTACATGCGCATGCGGAATAAGCTCATTTTCGATAACCCCGAGAAGTCTACCTTCACAGTTTCATCGCTAGCGTGCACGACGTCGGGGCAAAGACCGTGCGGATCATGCGTAGCGAACATGCACGAGATTGCATGATCTAGACACTTATCTTACGCATATCGATTTACCTTTTGTCACGACGAGGTACGACAGCAGTGCCGTCAGAACGCGGGTCACGCAGTTTTTCCCTGCGGGCATGAGTCGAGGGCTATCTGGTACGAAGGAGACAAGTAAAAGATTCGCAATGTCGCGGCCGACGCCCGTTTGCATGGCCGTCTCGCTACAGACGCCTTTTTATTTTGAGCACACCTGCTAATCAATTGTTGGCAAACATTTCGCTCACGTCCTTTATAATCAATTTAGCAACATCTCCGGTATAACATACCTAAGTTTTTTTTTTTTTTTTTGTTCAGCGGATGGAATAGAGACTGGATACATGCAATTGTGAGCGCGACATTGAAATTCAGCCTAATTGTGTTAGCATAGACACGACGGTACATGTATATGCAGTGCCAATATACTACACGAAGTCATATATTAAAGAAAATGCACATAGTGAAAAAAAAAAAATCAGTTTTGATTGCACAAGTGATTGAGCACTTGCAAGAGCGTACATGAAGTGCTGCAGTCACTTGCAGCTGGAATCAAATTGATTCGACGCGTTATTTTTTACTGTGAAAAAGTTGCATATCCTTTTAAATCCACATGTGCATACATACGGTACCTATCATTAACTGCACTCTGCGAAGTTGGTCTGCAATTTGCATGGTTACGGTGTACATGTAAGAGTTCGTTCGGCATCTGTACGTTGACGGCCAAGTTAGACATAAAATATATACGGTACCTGTCATCACACCCGTCTCATGCTTTGTACATCCTCTTCATTACAGCATCGGTAAGCCTTACGAGAAACAGTCACTATAAGAGACTTGCGGAAGGGGGAGGAGGGTGTGTGGTGAAATGCATGGCTTTACCGACATTTGAGGCAATAATTAGTTTCATTATATGCTTCATGTGCATATATAGCTATGGCTCCATGCATACGTCGCCTCATTAGTGCACCGTATATTTATGTTCCGCTACAGGAATGCTCAACAATTGACCCAAATTACGTAACTAGACAACAGCCGGCATGGTGGTGTAATCGGATGGGGTCTATCACTTGCGCATCCTTAGAACCCATTCCCGAAACGCGGTTCAAAGATTGCCCAGTAGCCAGATTAATTCTTCATTTCGCAAAGCAGCAAAGCCGCATAAAAGTGCGCGGGTAATGCAAGATGTATGACAGCACTATAAGTACGTGACACTCTTGCATGCATAATAGAAAAACATAGGGCATTTCTGTCCATTGAAATTTGAAGAAATAACAGGCGTGTGTATGCTGGAATTAACAATAGCTGCATGCATGCGTGAATATACAGTGAAACGGTTAGATGCATGACGAAGACACTCGGGTTATACTTGCATGTCATGTAATCGAAGTTATCGAACCCAATCATTTGAGTACAACCTGCGTACAATAAATACACAACACTACATGGACTGTAGACGATGGTGATGGCATTTGCCCTCACTATAGGTCCATGCAACATGTGCACATGCAACTTTTGCGGCGCCAGCGTCGGCAATGTAGGGCTTTGACTAATAGAACACTAAGCGGTTACATAGGAAGGAGGCAATTGACATACTTTCCCAACTAGACTCTCGACTTGCTGCAAGTTTCTCCAGGTCCAAATCAGTGGTGTACCACTTTAACATTGAAGTACATTTTAAAAAATTCTCGAATTTCTTATGGTATCCTATATAATATAGTGCCCTACGGAGGGTGCAGATGGTGAAAAGGATGTATACCATATACATGTATATGTGCATTGCACGTGATAGCTGCATGCGTTCCACACTGTCAATATTACTAGGAAGAAATCATGTTTAGTGATACATTAGGTTGTGTTTGCATGATAATTATAATCATTATAGGTTATTAATAGGATGCATGCTTCTGCTGGCGATAGCATTTTTGCGAGGCACGATTCCAGATCTGCAGGTGGAAAGTGCTGTGGTAATGATTACCGCGTGTGGGTGGTAACTCATTACCACAAGTTATCTTTCCACGTGCTATATATAAATTCGTAGTTGGTTATTAACTTTATGCACGCAGAATATTGCTAATTTCTTCAATTCCAATTCTAATGGGTTGGCAATCATTATGGAAGTTAATAAAGTTACTAAACAAGGAGCACAAAGTTATAGCCAATATCATCTGCAGACAAATGTATAGACAAAGCAATTCAATCAAATGCTGAAAGGTTCTCACATACTTAGTAGCATTTATGGTTGTCAGTTGGCAGAGGTCCAGTGAGCTCTACTCCAATGTGCTGCTATTGTGAGAACTGGGCAATGCAGCTCTTCAGCTGGATGATCACATTTCCTTTTTAGTCATTGATCCTCTGACATATGGCCCACTGCGGCACTTCAAGTTACTGAGGCACTAAAAGAAAATTCTAACAGATGCCCTGCTGACGCACCATAAAAGATGTTAGACGCAGTCTTTGATAGAAATACTCTTTGTTGCAAGCGTTCTTAACTTATGGTATCCCGCTGGTCCCGCCGTGAAACATCAATTATTGTCATAGCGTTTTGATAAAAATGAAATTGAAGAGAATTTCTGCTGGCCACACGAAAATACAGCTCAGATGCCATCTTGCACGCTGTACGGTTTGCTCTTTAGTGAATGATATGCTATAATACACTGAAATGCATGTTTCGTTGCTCCTCAAGACCAAGTGAACCTACCTGCATGCTATCAGTAATCTGGTTTGTGCATGAATCTGAGTAGATTTATCTAAATGTATATCGTTGTGTTTAGAGATCATGGCTAAAATGATGCCGAATTTCCTAGAAACGTTGGCGTTTTGTTGTTAATTCCTAGAATTTAAAAATGGTATATGGAACGTTCTATACGAAAATGGGTCTTGTGGATTTTATTTTAAAACATAAAAGTTAAATCGATATATCTTCCGAAATATTAACGCTATCGGGTTCCTATTTTCAAACAACATACCACACCATTACTATATGTGAAAATCCATTTTGGTGTCTTACACATGCGGGGTACCGACGTTTCAAGGTCCGATACCCTGTAGGGTTCAAAACGGCCATATTCAGGTAGGAGTGTCCAATTCGGTTCAAAATAGGTACCTATGTAGAAGGGTCCTACCGCTATTGATTTGTTCTGTTCGTTAATTTTTGCTTTATCCGTTATGGAGATACAAGTGTGCAAAGAAATGGCATATTTCCCGGGCGTTACGCGCCATTAACGTATTACGAGGACGTCCTCGAGCCAGTCGTAATTACGTTAATGGCGCGTAACGCCCGGGAAATATGCCATTTCTTTGCACACTTGTATCTCCATAACGGATAAAGCAAAAATTAACGAACAAAATAATCAATAGCGGTAGGACCCTTCTACATAGGTACCTATTTTGAACCGATTTGGACACTCCTACCTGAAGATGTGGCCGTTTTGAACCCTACGGGGTATCGGACCTTGAAACGTCGGTACCCCGCATGTGTAAGACACCAAAATGGATTTTCACATATAGTAATGGTGTGGTATGTTGTGTTAAAAATAGGAACCCGATACCGTTAATATTTCGGAAGATATATCGATTTAACTTTTATGTTATAAATAAAATCCACAAGACCCATTTTCGTATAGAACGTTCCATATAGTCTTCCAGTGCATGAACAACGCGCACTATACGCATACCAGTCTGGATGCAAGAGAGTGTGGTTCATACAGAGTCTAAGTATGGCCTGCATGAGAAGATCACCTACCCACATGCAGAAATGGCGCCACAATGCTATACTTCATGTCATACACGTATGCTCCAATAAATATGCGCACACGACCTTACGTGTGTAACGAACGAGCTGAACTATAACAATAGCGATTGCGCAGACCAAAGACTATTCCGGCCAGAACACACTGGTCGTGTGAATATTGTATCTGTGTCAGTTAGTACACGAGGCTATTAAACTGCTGGCGCTGTTTTACTTTTTGGCCACTTATACGTTACAAGGGATTTATCTGGCATTCCATTTATGTCGGACGGGGTGCAACTATATATGTAGTCAGTTGGGAGCGGATGGACATATATATACTGACCTTGCGATACTCGTCATGCATGCATGCAGGTATTTCTAGCTGTATTCTCATATGACAATGCAATATTATAAGTGATAGCTTACCTTAAATCAGTTACACTTTCGTGTTATACCCAATGAAAGAAAAAAAAATTCAAAAGATTTCTATAAAGGACTCCACACAACTGATTTGAATTAATCTTCGAGGATCGGGTGGAATATCTCCTTTTTACAGAGAGTCTTACAAATGCTCCCTTCGGTGCGTTAGTTAAGCAAGTTGCAAAATCCCAGCTCTGTACATGTATATACAACTCAAATTTAGTCATTGCTGTGCGAGGTAAACCTAATCATCGGCCACTATAAGTTTTGTTAGCATCTCTACAAATCTTTCCATGAGGCCTTATAATTAATCTATTTATGCACAATTCCAATCATTCAATCAGCGCGCAATTTCAGACGGTGGTTCTACCCATACAATTATACACTGTACAATGGTTGTGTTACGCATTGTCTAGCAATGCACTGACACCCACGGAGCGAAGATTGCCGCATTAGCTTATTGCATCGTTCACAATATAATTCATCCATGCACTGCATGCTGCGTATACTGCACATTGTGTGGTATAACTACACATAACAATTCAAAGCTACGCTGGCACTGTACGCATGTGTTGTGTCTTTTTCGGCTATGTTGGTGCTGTGTAAAATATGGTCACAGCCACAACAGACAGAATAGATCCAGGAGGAAAGTTTGAGCTAGACAGTGCATGGCTGCGTATATATTCTGATGAATGGATGGGTATTGGCACCTCGCTGCACGGGTAGATCACGTACTGCATGTTAAATGGATGGCCTGCGGCACCTATATAGATGATCTACAATATAGGATGTACATCATTATATATAAATGCAACAAACATTATATACCGCAGTCTAAACTGTTGTGGGTACGAATGATGTAGCCGACTCAGCAGTGCAGAATAAAATAAAAAAATATCCATCGTATAATGAATGTGTAGAGGTAAACAGGTAAGCGCATGCATGTCGCTGCGGTGCTGCTGTTAACAAACGCTCTCTATAGATGGTACTGTGTATTATTGTAGCATTGATTGTAATACTTTCCCCCCCGATTCGTGCATGGTTCTCCTACCATGTTTATGCAGGATTCATGCATGAAGCGTATAGCTTTTTATAACGTCGCATAGGGCAATGCTAGCCTGAAATGGCTACGTGGGTGGCTTTATTCTGAGCCGCTATAGAGATGATAGAGACGCCATTTACGCGTATACACTTGCAGCTATTGACTCCCGCGCTCTCCTTTCAATTTAAAAAAAAAAAAACGCTCCAGTCGTAGCTCTATACCCCTAAGGCATTTTGGTGCATGTAGTGGGGAACAATGTGACGCGGATTGGTTTAATATGCACGTGAATATGCACGTGAATATGCACGTGAGTATGCACTTGGTGCAACTGAGTTGTTAACAAGCTTTCTATGATCAACGAATCAAATGTAAGCATTGTTATCTGCATTTCAAGATGTGACAAACATATTGTAAGGGGGGAAAATGATACATAATGTCCCCAAGCGTTTGGGGTGGGGGGGGGGGGCTGTAATATCCTATAGGATAGGTTGTACTGCGACACAATATAGCACCAAGATGCATGATAATATGTCAATACATATGCTGCCCCTCTCCCCCAGCTGCAATTTAATTCAGCAATTACGCAAACTAAAGGGATATACAATGCTCACGGGCTGGCCAAGAGTATCATACCAAGACCTTCTCGTCATACCGATGTATGGCATCGTTAGCGTCACGTACATCGTCACTCTTTGCGCTACAATTATGCGAATTCTATTTTGGGATAAGAAATGGAGTTACACCGAAAGGCTGAAAGCAGCGGATCAAAAGTTGATCACGTACATGCTCGAAGGATTCTTCAACATGCTTCACCACAGAGAAAAAATTCAAGATCTCCACAGGTGCCAAGGAAATGATGGCGATGAAACACGCACATTGCAGGATTGCTCATCTGAGCGGGCAGAAAACGTAACTCCATTGAATGAGAGCTCCGAGGCGAAAGTCGCTACGGTGGGTGTAGTGCTTCGTACAAGCACCATCCTCAGCAGCAAATGGGCTATGACCATTTTGAGCTGGTATGTTGCCAATATCGCGTCTCTTGCCGTGTTCATTTTTTGGGACGAATTCTCAGTCAAAGAGGTGATTGGCTGCAGCGATGGGCGAGATTGTTACTATCCCAACAACTCCCTCATCATAGACTGCTATCCTGATGATCTGGTAAGCGGCGATAGGGAAATATACGACAAGGCAACGTGCTACGAATTAACGCTTGACTTTCCCAAAGCTATCGCCGAAGTAACTGGAATACTGTTCTCGGTACCAACGGGTTTGCATTCTTGATGTTCCTTCTTCTGCTCATCATCGATGGCATTGCCTCACCATGCATGCGGATAATTGCGTATTCGGTCATTGCCTGTGTGGAATACGCGAGCGTGGGCTCGATTATTTTCGCCTTTGTTCTAAGGCTCGTGGTATTGTACAAGGAAGAAGAAACAATCAATATCATAATAGAGGAACTTCTCATATCCACTGCCCTCCTGACGGGTGTGACCACGCCTTGGATCGTGCTGCTGTGGGCTGTG
>JABACO010000005.1:6727852-6818887 GCA_013339895.1 Ephydatia muelleri
AGCCCTCCCCTTCACACTCATCCATCCTTCCCAGCTTCCCTCCCTCCCCCTTCTTTCCTCCCTTCCTGTATACCTCCCTTACTCACTCCTCCCTCCCTCCCACCTTCCCCCCTCCCTTCCCCCACCTCCCCTCCTCCCACCTTCCTCCTTCCTCCCACCTTCCCCCCTCCCTTCCTCCCACCTTCCCCCCTCCCTTCCTGTATACCTCCCTTACTCACTTCCTCCCTCCCTCCCACCTTCCCCCCCTCCCTTCCTCCCATCTGTTACTCCTCTCTCCCCTCCTAGATGTTCCTGACTGTCACTTACTTCCAATGGTTAGTGAGAACATCCTTTCATCTCTTCCCACACCACCACCACCAGAGGCCCTACAGCTATAGGTCCCGGCATCGCACAGAGTTAGGAAGCCATCCGGAACAAACTCAAGGACAGCCGTCCCATTCCGGAGCCGGCTCTGACTAACTCTCCTCCCATTGCCCCCCGCCCATGACCACACCCACTGAGTTGTACCAGAGGGGCGTGGCATTGAGTAGCCCCACCCCACACAGCACTCGGATTCCTGCATCTTGGGGCGACCTTACAGCAGTTGTCAAGACCATCGCCATAGACACCAAAGGTGACGATGTAAGGGATGTAGTCTGGGGAGGAGGCTAGTGATGAGTCACACGAATAGTAGTACAGTGTGTGCATGTGCCTGTAGGCGGAGCTACTACAACACGGTATGGGAGGGGTTAACATGAAATGAGTGAGAGGAGCTAGTGACAGTACTGACTGAAGGGACTAATTTGACCAATTAGTGGCATTTATTAAAAACACCACGACAGTAACTCCTTTATAATATAATCAGTGCGCTAAAGTATCACCAAACAATGCTCACGAAAAGCTTACCCGTCTCCCTGGTAACCACAACAACAGGTGTGGAGCGTGGCCCATCTCCAAGAGTGAAAGCACAAAACACTAAATACGTATGCCGTGGCCGGAGAGAGGTCACCTGCTATGTAGGACTGTGCCCCGCCCCCGTCTATTGTCACCATGGCGTCCTGAGGCGTGCCCTCTGGTCTGTAGAATAGCCTGTAGCCTCTCAGCCTTCCATTGAGTTGGGTGGTAGTGGGCGGAGACCAGGTCACCTGAGCCGCTGTACTGTTCAGTACAAGCACACGAAAGTTGGCTGGAGGGCTATTGGGTGCTGTGTGTGTATGCGTGTGTGTATGTGTTGTGTGTGTGTGTGTGTGTGTGTTGTGTGAGTGTGTGTGTGTGTGTGTATATGTGTGTGTGTGTGCATGTGTTGCATATTTGTGTGTATGTACATGGGTGTGGATGTGTGTATCAGATTTGTTCATTAAGTGTGCAGTGATGTGTGTATGTGTGCATGCATGTGTGTGTGCATGTGTGTGTGTGCATGTGTGCATGCAGTGTGTGTGCATGTGGTGTGCATGTGTGTGCTGTGCATGTGTGTGTGCATGTGTGCATGCATGTGTGTGCCATGTGTGTGTGCATGGTGTGTGCATGTGTGTGCATGTGGTGTGCATGTGTGTGTGCATGTGTGTGTGCATGTGTGTGTGCATGTGTGTGTGCATGTGTGTGTGCATGTGTGTGTGCATGTGTGTGTGCATGTGTGTGTGCATGTGTGTGTGCATGTGCGTGCACGTTTGGCTGAACCTACCATCTTCTTTGGTTGTCACGAACACGGGAGCCTGATAGCTGCCAGGGTACTTATTCGAACATCGTGAGTACTGGATGTCAGCCTTGATGGAGATGGAAGTGGAGGTACCGAAGGTGAGTCCTGTCAGTGTGTACGATGTCTGGAAGGTGCTGACAGTGGTGGGCACCAGATGGGGTGACTGGCTGTACTGGATCCAGTACTGGACAGAAGTGATGTATGAAGAAGAAGGATAGGGCTACACGGCCATGGTGGGAGGTGGGAGAGAGACAGGAGCAATCAGTTGACAACGTGTTCCAAATAATGCCCATCAACGTCACTAAACCACTGCAGCGTCAGCATTCAGCACATTGCAGCTAGCTGCTAGTTATTGCTCATAATAGGATCAAACCCAGCTTAGTAATATTAAACTACAGTTGTAGGCCCGAACTAATTACAATTGATGCTGCCCCAGGCCGTATTTATTTGTACAATAACGTTAATATAAATACTGCCTGAGGGACGAGGCTAGTCACGACACACACACACACACACACACACACACACACACACACACACACACACACACACACACAACACACACATACACACACACACACACACACACACACACACACACACACACACACACACACACACACACACACACCACACACACCACACATACCCTGGTGCCCCGCGAGTATTCTTCTGCACATACAACGACGTTCCGAATTAGTTACATGCAATTACAAGTCCTTCTTTGCAGGAGGCGATTAAATTTGATTAGCATAGACAAAATGATTGGCACTGTTGGTAAACGAGGCTCTTGAGCTCTCCTCAAACACAATTAGCGTACTGTTCATGAGAGCTTAATTTTTTGAACAGCTGCACCTCTATGTGCCGGTCACACGTACGCATATACATGCATGATGTTAAAATCAAGCACTCCCCATTCGTAGGAAGCAATAGAAAAGTGGTCAGGTCGGCGCGATGAGTGGCATTACATCTGGGGGAGCACTGTAAGCTCCCCACAGCACCCCCGAAACCAACGCATTTCCTGAAATGTGTGGGCTTAGGACGACAGGAAAAGAGCGATGCATTGTTGTGGCACTGAAAATTTTCCCTTGTGTTAATAATACCATAGATATTAGAGTAGAGGGTTAGGGTTAGTATCTATGATAATTCAACGTCCAAACAACAAATTCAGTCATAGTTATTTTTATTAACAGCACATTTGATCATGAGTTTTAAAACCGAAGATACGGGCAGTGTTTCGAGAGAATTGGTAGCAAACCACAGGCACGGAACGCAGGTTTCGGCAGGGAAGTTACTTAATGGTTCATCACCGATATTTGGAAGAGATTGACGTCGACCGAACTGCATGCTAGCCATGAGTCGCTCACGTGATAGTGTAGAGTATACTATGATCAAAATTTGGAATCGTTTCCGCGAAAAGGGCATGTTTTTTTCAAGATTTCAAATTGTTTTAATATTCTAGAAGTTTGATATGCTCTCTACGCACTGCTTCTTGCACACTGAGAATTGGACTATCTGTCATGGAGTTGTAAGGCTCTGAATTGTTCATTAGCCATACATTTCAACGCAGGCGTTACACGTGTACTAGAAATTTTACTGAAGTGTACTCGATATAAAAGATATATGTGATTTGCGATAGAATCGGAATTACAAAGTTACAGTAGCGGCTAGAAACAACGAAGAACTATAGATATTCCCTGCGTCCACTAATTGAATAGTACAGCAAAAAATAAATTAATAAATCGCGTCGCATCAATTCTTGATTTCCAATTGATTTATCACTTGCATTCTGATACGAATGTTAACATTTTGTACCAGGTATGTAAACACTTTGTACCAGAATGTAAGTGATAAATCAATTGGAATTCAAGAATCAATTCAAGGCTGTGTAGGGAACAAGCCTAATCTCTGGACTGAGTGCACTGATTCTCACTGCTGCGAGCAGCTACATACTGCTATGTATGCACAACCAATGACTTAATTTGCAATCAAGAAAAGCGAAATTAGATAGCGTGGTGTCAAGATTTCCATCTTCCTGTAGAGGCTGATGTTTTGACTAGACCGCTTCAACTATGTGATGCTTCGCCCACGTTACCTCGCCTTAAAATAAAAATAATTGCTGCTAGGACAACAAATCATTTCTAACGAACGGTAACTGCATTAAATGAAATTGGGATCAAATTACAGTACACCTGTGCTATGCATACACACACCTTTTGATGCGGACAAAGGTAGGCATGTACAAAGTTGTCCATAGAAACCCCAACCTGATCACAGAGCTTTTAGACATTACCCCATTAGTCCTTTTCACCTATGATGTAAAAACTGTTTATTCCTGCATGCATCAAAACGTACTGTCCACTTCAATGAAATGCTTGTGGCTGTGGTATTGGAGATGGTCAGGTTGAAGAACACATCATCTAAATGGAAAAAAAAAAAAACATTTGCAAGTCAGTGTAATTGTTTACATCACCCCACAAAATAGACACTAAGTGAGCAAGATGGATGCTTGCTGCGCAACAGCTCCTACAGAGACTGACCTGGTATGCAGACCACACCCACGTCGTGACTATGGTCACACCCGCTTGCTCCCCAGTCGCTGCGAGTACACTGGTCCAATATCTCTGCCTTGTCAGAACATCGAACATTTCCTAGCCACACAGGGTCTTGAAGAATACAGAGGTCTGTGGTCACTCTACACATGAGACATGCAGAGCTCACCAATTCCCGCTCCAAAGGCGGCATTGCTGACAGAACACAGGGAGCCCTGAGAGAAGTTAAGCATGTTGCACACCACATTGGCCTCCCGGTAAGTGAAGGTATTGTCGCACACAGTGCCCCACTGGTTGTTGTGGAGGACTTCCAACCGCCCTATGTTGGTCAATTTGCTGTCAGCAGATGCAAGCCGTATTTGGAGTGAGGAAGGTGGAACTAGAGTTTGAGGGAAGGGTAAGCCCTGAGACTTCAGAAACCCCAGCAGTGAGCATTTGGGCGGCTCTTGGAATGAATCAACACTCTCTTTGCAGCCAACTTATTGCATATCTGCCCTCAACAGTACCACGCCTCTACTATTAATAGAAACAGCTATAACAAGGGGGTTCTTTTTGCATGAAAGAAAAAAAAAACATGTATGGAATGTGGTGGCTCCATGCCAACCTTTTGCAATTCAACCAGCTATGTTTCAAAGCTAAGATTTTGAATGGTACAAAAGGCTGCTAATGGCATTACTGAAGATTATTTGCTGACAACATTCTCCTTACTGTTGCCACAACACCCGGCAATGCTATTACATGCACCTTACGTTTGATCTGAGTTGAAGCATTGAAGGTCCCAGAGCTGGCTGATGATAGGTATGCAGAGCAGTAGGACCCGTACTGGATCTGGGCCTGAACATACAACTGAATACGCAGTTCCTCTAGTCAACCCCACTAGTGTGTAGTTGACAGGGGAGTGAGGTGTCAACACGCCTGGTACAATGACAGACGTTGTTGTCACACTACCACTGGCTGCAAAGGAGACTTTGAAGCTTGCGTCAGTGGTACCATTTGGCAGATCAGGTGTCTGATGGGATACGATAGCCCATGTTAACAAGGGTCATAAGGTCATCTCATAAGTCTCACAGTATGTGCAGGACCATAATTTATTTAATGCAATAAAAGATTAACTGACTGTAATTTGAATTGAGATTGTATTTGTTGTAGAATGAAGGAGTTTAGCACTAGGTGCTTGCAGCAGATGTTCTATGGGGAACAGGAGAAAGCAGCACACAAATCATTCACTACATGTTTTCTAGACAGAGCATCTGATGATAAGGAATTAAGTCAATTAAACTGTGACCCACCCACCCTTTTCACACGACTTGTGGAATTTCAGTACAGCTCTAATATTTTTGTGCGTCATGACACAGCATGTGTTGATGCAAGCAGGATAAGCTTAGTGTGCACAACATCTACACGCACTCACCATCAAAACATATCACACCAACGTCATCTTCGTGTGTGCAACCACCGACCACTCCCCACCCTGGGAAGGTACAGTTGCTCAGTGTCATCTCAGTGCCGATGCAGTTGACTAGGTTCATCCATATCGGGCCATCCCCAGGACCAAATGTTGCCCAAGGCACCAGGCAAACAGCACCTCTAGGATAACCAAGCCTCCTGCAAAGGGAACAGAAATGATAAGCCGGGTTCAAAAGTGCACATATCAGAGTTCATGGAGACACAAGAGTGTGTGTTGGTGAAGAAGGCACTTGGGGTGAGTTAGAGTGCACGTATCAGAGTACATCAAGAGCGTGGATTGGTGAAGAAAGCACTTGGGATGATCTAGCTACAACCAGGTGTTGTGAATGAGACATGTGTGCACATCAAAAAAGTGCCAGGGTTCTCACACATAGCAACGAACATGGAACACTGCAAAGTGTTTAATGGTGAGTGTAAGTTATGTAGTCACATTCTAGAGCACAGGACCCTATCTGGTCAATGCTCAAACCTCTTGTGTTCAACAACAAAGACAAACACAAACATTTCGTTTTTATACTGAGACCCTACCATCCTTTTGTTTTGTATCTATGGAAACATGTTGAAGCCCTGACAACATGAGGCATGCAGGGAGTGTATGAATGTCTTTTGCATGACTTACCTGCAAGCTATATCTGCAGATGGCTTGTAGAACTGCTGGCTACATATGGTGCCCCATGTTCCATTATGCAGGACCTCAAGACGACCCATGTGAGGTCCATATGGCCCACTTGCCAATTGGATTGCATCTTGGCCTGTTTGAAAAGAAGAAAATGTACTTAACTATTGATACCTAAAAGGTTCCAAATTCAGTTTAGACTTTGAAGCAATAGTTCAGTTGTTTCATAAGATAAATAAATGTGAAGCCAAATTGAATTAGTTAAGTGACGCCAGCATGGATGCATGAGCAAATGACAATGAGTGCACCGGCAATTAAGCTCAGTGGCAACGTGCTGGCGGCATACTCAAACTGATCTAGTTTGGTTTCAATTTATCAAGACACGAACTGTCTTTTGAAAATCTCAGCATATGACATGCAGTTGTACTTCAACCCAGCGCTCACAAAAGGCAAAAGGGAAAATCCATGTTCAGAGCATTTCCTGTTCCCTACTGAAGAAGTCAGCACCTATATGGCCCTTAACTATGCATGCACAAGTGGTAATTTAGAGCGAGTGTTGTTCCACAGTGTGTTGACAGACGCAGCTATGCAAGTGCTTGGCATATATAAGTTCCCTTATATTTGGACACGAAGCCAAGGCCACATGCACAACAACCAACTATGGGGACAATGCAAGGTGAACGTACGGCTGAATATGAAAAGAACAATACTTTAGTATGCGACAGTCTCCTTTGCATGTATTGTTGGCTTTACACTTTTCTGGCTTTGCGCAAAAGCTGACAACATCTTTTCTCGGGCCTAACTATATCAATGTGCTCCCGTAACTCTTGGTGTGTGGCACCAATTCCCCATGGCGACTGAATAAACTCGCACTTCCTCTTTTTGTACTTCTAGAACACACAGTGCCAAAAACGAGTTCTATATCTTTCAAGCACGTATTGTGTTACGACTGAGGCTTTGCCCTGTTGGTCAAGTGGTGTTTGTTGAATGACAGACCAGTACAATCGAGCGCACACAACAGAAGCCTTACAAAACCCTCCCTGGTGCAGTACATGCGCATGCGGAATAAGCTCATTTTCGATAACCCCGAGAAGTCTACCTTCACAGTTTCATCGCTAGCGTGCACGACGTCGGGGCAAAGACCGTGCGGATCATGCGTAGCGAACATGCACTGAGATTGCATGATCTATACAGACACTTATATTACGCATATCGATTTACCTTTTGTCACGACGAGGTACGACAGCAGTGCCGTCAGAACGCGGGTCACGCAGTTTTTCCCTGCGGGCATGAGTCGAGGGCTATCTGGTACGAAGGAGACAAGTAAAAGATTCGCAATGTCGCGGCCGACGCCCGTTTGCATGGCCGTCTCGCTACAGACGCCTTTTTATTTTGAGCACACCTGCTAATCAATTGTTGGCAAACATTTCGCTCACGTCCTTTATAATCAATTTAGCAACATCTCCTGGTATAACATACCTAAGTTTGTTTTGTTTTTTTTTTTGTTCAGCGGATGGAATAGAGACTGGATACATGCAATTGTGAGCGCGACATTGAAATTCAGCCTAATTGTGTTAGCATAGACACGACGGTACATGTATATGCAGTGCCAATATACTACACGAAGTCATATATTAAAGAAAATGCACATAGTGAAAAAAAAAAAATATCAGTTTTGATTGCACAAGTGATTGAGCACTTGCAAGAGCGTACATGAAGTGCTGCAGTCACTTGCAGCTGGAATCAAATTGATTCGACGCGTTATTTTTTACTGTGAAAAAGTTGCATATCCTTTTAAATCCACATGTGCATACATACGGTACCTATCATTAACTGCACTCTGCGAAGTTGGTCTGCAATTTGCATGGTTACGGTGTACATGTAAGAGTTCGTTCGGCATCTGTACGTTGACGGCCAAGTTAGACATAAAATATATACGGTACCTGTCATCACACCCGTCTCATGCTTTGTACATCCTCTTCATTACAGCATCGGTAAGCCTTACGAGAAACAGTCACTATAAGAGACTTGCGGAAGGGAGGAGGAGGGTGTGTGGTGAAATGCATGGCTTTACCGACATTTGAGGCAATAATTAGTTTCATTATATGCTTCATGTGCATATATAGCTATGGCTCCATGCATACGTCGCCTCATTAGTGCACCGTCATATTTATGTTCCGCTACATGCAGGAATGCTCAACAATTGACCCAAATTACGTAACTAGACAACAGCCGGCATGGTGGTGTAATCGGATGGGGTCTATCACTTGCGCATCCTTAGAACCCATTCCCGAAACGCGGTTCAAAGATTGCCCAGTAGCCAGATTAATTCTTCATTTCGCAAAGCAGCAAAGCCGCATAAAAGTGCGCGGGTAATGCAAGATGTATGACAGCACTATAAGTACGTGACACTCTTGCATGCATAATAGAAAAACATAGGGCATTTCTGTCCATTGAAATTTGAAGAAATAACAGGCGTGTGTATGCTGGAATTAACAATAGCTGCATGCATGCGTGAATATACAGTGAAACGGTTAGATGCATGACGAAGACACTCGGGTTATACTTGCATGTCATGTAATCGAAGTTATCGAACCCAATCATTTGAGTACAACCTGCGTACAATAAATACACAACACTACATGGACTGTAGACGATGGTGATGGCATTTGCCCTCACTATAGGTCCATGCAACATGTGCACATGCAACTTTTGCGGCGCCAGCGTCGGCAATGTAGGGCTTTGACTAATAGAACACTAAGCGGTTACATAGGGAAGGAGGCAATTGACATACTTTCCCAACTAGACTCTCGACTTGCTGCAAGTTTCTCCAGGTCCAAATCAGTGGTGTACCACTTTAACATTGAAGTACATTTTAAAAAATTCTCGAATTTCTTATGGTATCCTATATAATATAGTGCCCTACGGAGGGTGCAGATGGTGAAAAGGATGTATACCATATACATGTATATGTGCATTGCACGTGATAGCTGCATGCGTTCCACACTGTCAATATTACTAGGAAGAAATCATGTTTAGTGATACATTAGGTTGTGTTTGCATGATAATTATAATCATTATAGGTTATTAATAGGATGCATGCTTCTGCTGGCGATAGCATTTTTGCGAGGCACGATTCCAGATCTGCAGGTGGAAAGTGCTGTGGTAATGAATTACCGCGTGTGGGTGGTAACTCATTACCACAAGTTATCTTTCCACGTGCTATATAATAAATTCGTAGTTGGTTATTAACTTTATGCACGCAGAATATTGCTAATTTCTTCAATTCCAATTCTAATGGGTTGGCAATCATTATGGAAGTTAATAAAGTTACTAAACAAGGAGCACAAAGTTTATCATCTGCAGACAAATGTATAGACAAAGCAATTCAATCAAATGCTGAAAGGTTCTCACATACTTAGTAGCATTTATGGTTGTCAGTTGGCAGAGGTCCAGTGAGCTCTACTCCAATGTGCTGCTATTGTGAGAACTGGGCAATGCAGCTCTTCAGCTGGATGATCACATTTCCTTTTTAGTCATTGATCCTCTGACATATGGCCCACTGCGGCACTTCAAGTTACTGAGGCACTAAAAGAAAATTCTAACAGATGCCCTGCTGACGCACCATAAAAGATGTTAGACGCAGTCTTTGATAGAAATACTCTTTGTTGCAAGCGTTCTTAACCTTATGGTATCCCGCTGGTCCCGCCGTGAAACATCAATTATTGTCATAGCGTTTTGAATAAAAATGAAAGTTGAAGAGAATTTCTGCTGGCCACACGAAAATACAGCTCAGATGCCTATCTTGCACGCTGTACGGTTTGCTCTTTAGTGAATGATATGCTATAATACACTGAAATGCATGTTTCGTTGCTCCTCAAGACCAAGTGAACCTACCTGCATGCTATCAGTAATCTGGTTTGTGCATGAATCTGAGTAGATTTATCTAAATGTATATCGTTGTGTTTAGAGATCATGGCTAAAATGATGCCGAATTTCCTAGAAACGTTGGCGTTTTGTTGTTAATTCCTAGAATTTAAAAATGGTATATGGAACGTTCTATACGAAAATGGGTCTTGTGGATTTTATTTTAAAACATAAAAGTTAAATCGATATATCTTCCGAAATATTAACGCTATCGGGTTCCTATTTTCAAACAACATACCACACCATTACTATATGTGAAAATCCATTTTGGTGTCTTACACATGCGGGGTACCGACGTTTCAAGGTCCGATACCCTGTAGGGTTCAAAACGGCCATATTCAGGTAGGAGTGTCCAATTCGGTTCAAAATAGGTACCTATGTAGAAGGGTCCTACCGCTATTGATTTGTTCTGTTCGTTAATTTTTGCTTTATCCGTTATGGAGATACAAGTGTGCAAAGAAATGGCATATTTCCCGGGCGTTACGCGCCATTAACGTATTACGAGGACGTCCTCGAGCCAGTCGTAATTACGTTAATGGCGCGTAACGCCCGGGAAATATGCCATTTCTTTGCACACTTGTATCTCCATAACGGATAAAGCAAAAATTAACGAACAAAATAATCAATAGCGGTAGGACCCTTCTACATAGGTACCTATTTTGAACCGATTTGGACACTCCTACCTGAAGATGTGGCCGTTTTGAACCCTACGGGGTATCGGACCTTGAAACGTCGGTACCCCGCATGTGTAAGACACCAAAATGGATTTTCACATATAGTAATGGTGTGGTATGTTGTGTTAAAAATAGGAACCCGATACCGTTAATATTTCGGAAGATATATCGATTTAACTTTTATGTTATAAAATAAAATCCACAAGACCCATTTTCGTATAGAACGTTCCATATAGTCTTCCAGTGCATGAACAACGCGCACTATACGCATACCAGTCTGGATGCAAGAGAGTGTGGTTCATACAGAGTCTAAGTATGGCCTGCATGAGAAGATCACCTACCCACATGCAGAAATGGCGCCACAATGCTATACTTCATTGTCATACACGTATGCTCCAATAAATATGCGCACACGACCTTACGTGTGTAACGAACGAGCTGAACTATAACAATAGCGATTGCGCAGACCAAAGACTATTCCGGCCAGAACACACTGGTCGTGTGAATATTGTATCTGTGTCAGTTAGTACACGAGGCTATTAAACTGCTGGCGCTGTTTTACTTTTTGGCCACTTATACGTTACAAGGGATTTATCTGGCATTCCATTTATGTCGGACGGGGTGCAACTATATATGTAGTCAGTTGGGAGCGGATGGACATATATATACTGACCTTGCGATACTCGTCATGCATGCATGCAGGTATTTCTAGCTGTATTCTCATATGACAATGCAATATTATAAGTGATAGCTTACCTTAAATCAGTTACACTTTCGTGTTATACCCAATGAAAGAAAAAAAAATTCAAAAGATTTCTATAAAGGACTCCACACAACTGATTTGAATTAATCTTCGAGGATCGGGTGGAATATCTCCTTTTTACAGAGAGTCTTACAAATGCTCCCTTCGGTGCGTTAGTTAAGCAAGTTGCAAAATCCCAGCTCTGTACATGTATATACAACTCAAATTTAGTCATTGCTGTGCGAGGTAAACCTAATCATCGGCCACTATAAGTTTTGTTAGCATCTCTACAAATCTTTCCATGAGGCCTTATAATTAATCTATTTATGCACAATTCCAATCATTCAATCAGCGCGCAATTTCAGACGGTGGTTCTACCCATACAATTATACACTGTACAATGGTTGTGTTACGCATTGTCTAGCAATGCACTGACACCCACGGAGCGAAGATTGCCGCATTAGCTTATTGCATCGTTCACAATATAATTCATCCATGCACTGCATGCTGCGTACTGCACATTGTGTGGTATAACTACACATAACAATTCAAAGCTACGCTGGCACTGTACGCATGTGTTGTGTCTTTTTCGGCTATGTTGGTGCTGTGTAAAATATGGTCACAGCCACAACAGACAGAATAGATCCAGGAGGAAAGTTTGAGCTAGACAGTGCATGGCTGCGTGTATATATTCTGATGAATGGATGGGTATTGGCACCTCGCTGCACGGGTAGATCACGTACTGCATGTTAAATGGATGGCCTGCGGCACCTATATAGATGATCTACAATATAGGATGTACATCATTATATATAAATGCAACAAACATTATATACCGCAGTCTAAACTGTTGTGGGTACGAATGATGTAGCCGACTCAGCAGTGCAGAATAAAATAAAAAAATATCCATCGTATAATGAATGTGTAGAGGTAAACAGGTAAGCGCATGCATGCATGTCGCTGCGGTGCTGCTGTTAACAAACGCTCTCTATAGATGGTACTGTGTATTATTGTAGCATTGATTGTAATACTTTCCCCCCCCCCCCCCCCCCCCCGATTCGTGCATGGTTCTCCTACCATGTTTATACGCAGGATTCATGCATGAAGCGTATAGCTTTTTATAACGTCGCATAGGGCAATGCTAGCCTGAAATGGCTACGTGGGTGGCTTTATTCTAAGCCGCTATAGAGATGATAGAGACGCCATTTACGCGTATACACTTGCAGCTATTGACTCCCGCGCTCTCCTTTCAATTAAAAAAAAAAAAAAACGCTCCAGTCGTAGCTCTATACCCCTAAGGCATTTTGGTGCATGTAGTGGGGAACAATGTGACGCGGATTGGTTTAATATGCACGTGAATATGCACGTGAGTATGCACTTGGTGCAACTGAGTTGTTAACAAGCTTCTTATGATCAACGAATCAAATGTAAGCATTGTTATCTGCCATTTCAAGATGTGACAAACATATTGTAAGGGGGGAAAATGATACATAATGTCCCCAAGCGTTTGGGGTGGGGGGGGGGGGGCTGTAATATATCCTATAGGATAGGTTGTACTGCGACACAATATAGCACCAAGATGCATGATAATATGTCAATACATATGCTGCCCCTCTCCCCCAGCTGCAATTTAATTCAGCAATTACGCAAACTAAAGGGATATACAATGCTCACGGGCTGGCCAAGAGTATCATACCAAGACCTTCTCGTCATACCGATGTATGGCATCGTTAGCGTCACGTACATCGTCACTCTTTGCGCTACAATTATGCGAATTCTATTTTGGGATAAGAAATGGAGTTACACCGAAAGGCTGAAAGCAGCGGATCAAAAGTTGATCACGTACATGCTCGAAGGATTCTTCAACATGCTTCACCACAGAGAAAAAATTCAAGATCTCCACAGGTGCCAAGGAAATGATGGCGATGAAACACGCACATTGCAGGATTGCTCATCTGAGCGGGCAGAAAA
The DNA here is from genome assembly GCA_013339895.1 of Ephydatia muelleri. NCBI lineage: Eukaryota > Metazoa > Porifera > Demospongiae > Spongillida > Spongillidae > Ephydatia > Ephydatia muelleri. Next base: position 6,741,477 of record JABACO010000005.1, read on the forward strand.
CGTAACTCCATTGAATGAGAGCTCCGAGGCGAAAGTCGCTACGGTGGGTGTAGTGCTTCGTACAAGCACCATCCTCAGCAGCAAATGGGCTATGACCATTTTGAGCTGGTATGTTGCCAATATCGCGTCTCTTGCCGTGTTCATTTTTTGGGACGAATTCTCAGTCAAAGAGGTGATTGGCTGCAGCGATGGGCGAGATTGTTACTATCCCAACAACTCCCTCATCATAGACTGCTATCCTGATGATCTGGTAAGCGGCGATAGGGAAATATACGACAAGGCAACGTGCTACGAATTAACGCTTGACTTTCCCAAAGCTATCGCCGAAGTAACTGGAATACTGTTTCTCGGTACCAACGGGTTTGCATTCTTGATGTTCCTTCTTCTGCTCATCATCGATGGCATTGCCTCACCATGCATGCGGATAATTGCGTATTCGGTCATTGCCTGTGTGGAATACGCGAGCGTGGGCTCGATTATTTTCGCCTTTGTTCTAAGGCTCGTGGTATTGTACAAGGAAGAAACAATCAATATCATAATAGAGGAACTTCTCATATCCACTGCCCTCCTGACGGGTGTGACCACGCCTTGGATCGTGCTGCTGTGGGCTGTGTCGAAATACAAGGGTAACAAGAACAAGTTGAATGGCTCTTCCGCTGATATCAGAAAGCCAAAATTGTAATATACTTATGTATAAGCTTGTGGATGTGAAGATGCGCATCGTATAGGACATTTGCATAGAAGTAGTGCATGGAGTACGCATCCTTTCACATTCATGCACGTATGCATAAAACATCTGCCAAAGTGCACCACCGATGAAATTGAAGTGATTTTATATGGCATGGGTTACTTCAAGCAAAAAAAAAAATCATGTACCTCATTCGTTGTAAGTAGCTGCATGGAATAGTAGTATGCGTTCATCATCAAATAGCAAAACAAAATAATGGTACCGTTTGAACAGTGCTTCGGAAAATTGAGACCGCATGCAGGCCTTCACTAGCGACTATTTCAACGGCCTATCTGTTCACGGTTAGGTGCGGCACGTCAGAAAGCTGCAATGTCTTTACGGAACAGTCGGAGAGAAATTTGATGAACAAACTGACATAACGTACCATTGTAATTCTACCCTTTATGCTTGATACAAATGTAAATGAACCTGTACACTACCTTTACCTTGCGTAGTAATTATAGGCTTCAAGACTTTTAAACGCTTTCTGCATGCTTTTCCCTGGTGTACCCCCCTGGTGTGCCTTCAATACGATAGTATATCAATTATGGCTGGGTAGTAGGCTATTGAGACCGGTGGCGATCGTTAAAACTTTAATGTACGAACGAGCAGCGGGAACGGAGCGGGAACCTAGGTTCCCGCCCGGGAACCACATTTGATACAATGCTTGTAAAAATTTACTAAACAAAAGATCATTACAATAGTATAAATAAATAGTACAAGGAGTTCTGTTTACTACCCATGGATGTCAGCCTCATTCATAAGGAAAGTTGTAAGATATGTGAGCACTTAAAGGTGAGCCTATGCGATGCGAAGACTACTTTTCGATGCAAATATACGTACGGTTCCCGGGAACTGGCCCACTTCAAATCATTGGGGATAAAAATTTAAGAACAACACTTTCATTCCACGTTTTCAGTTGCACAGGGAAAAGGTTGCTTGACGCTGCCTATCAGTTTCAAGGTGGCTTGATTACAAAATGTGGAGATGTAGCTGCAAGAACAATATATATTTGGTTCCCGCTAAACCCAAGGAAAAAAAAAAAAGCTCGGATGGAGCAGTGGAGACGTGACGGGTGGAATAAGAGAAGGGAAACGCGCGATCCCTGCACCCCATACCTAAGTACTAGCTACGTATATCATATACTTTACTAGTTGCAGCTAGATACATACATATTCTAAGGAATTGAAGGGTGCATGTGCTTCTGAATATGAATGGAACAAGATGTTACATATTGTCTCACTATGTACAGATGCACACATGTTCTCCGTCATATTAATTTCAGTAGTAAATTAAAACGTTTGTGAAAATCAAGTGTGATCAGGCCTAGAGACAAAAGTAAACATTTTATAAAGTCATACAAGCAGTATCCAGTTTGATCTTGAAATGAACTACTTGGCATTCAAACAGTGAATTGTGTGGCAGGTAGTCCCACGGAGGGTGCCATGCCCACACACAACAACAATGGAATTGCTTGACTCATCAGAACATGAGACGCAGTAATAATGAGCATTATGCCTCTCCCCTCGAGTTGCGCACACAGAGCATTTTCGACGCACACCTTCTTTAGATCCTTTCGTGCCATCGTATGCTTTTAGCTGTGACAATCGCCTCAATGGGTGAGCACTAAATTGCACAGGAACTAATGCAACAGGAGACTGCAAAAAAAATCAGATGATCGTCGCCTCCCTTCTTCCACATCATGACCATCAAGCTGGTTAAAAATCAACAACATAGCAAGATTGCTAGCAAATTCAGTAACAGACAATGAAGCATTCTGCTCATAGTTATAAGATAACATTGCATCAACAACAGTCACTCCAAACATTGTTGCCACCAAGCGATGCCACCATGTTTGAGTACCCCATGCCTCTTCAACACCAAGCAATCCTTGTCGAAGGTGATTATGTGTGTCAATTTTGCCTGCTGCACTGAAATACTGCGAGGCTAGCTGTGGGCGTTGTACTTCAGTGGTGATTATGGCACCACTATGACTGTATCTGTGCTTTTGGTGTGGCTTTCCTGGAAGAGTTGTACCACATGTGGAAACAAATGTTTTCACCGTCTTATCCTTCCATCCAAGTGCAATAAGTGAACAGCCATCAATTGTCGACGTCAGGCAAATGTGATCACCCCTGCTGGTGTATTTTGATGTATCATTTAGATAGTCTCTTGGATACTCTCGTGACGCTGTTTTCAGAACTCCAGTATAGAATAGACCACACTTATAGCACTCAATTGCAGTAGTCACAGATGAAAATGCAGAGTCACCAATGACAATTCTTTCTGAATTATGCCAATGTTCAGTGAGCCTCAATGTCTGTGCAGTTCCAGAAGGCAAATGGGACCATTTTTTCCTTGATTCGGCTTCTTTTCCTTCACACACTTCAAGTTGAAGCATAATTCCAGTCACACCATCAGCAATGCATTTTACTTCTGTCCCAACTCCTTTCGGCTTTCGAATTATTTTAGTGAGATGAGGAATTCCATCAGTTGTTCTGTCTTGCTTCCTACTGATCCAGGACGACATTAATTCATCTTCAACAAGGATGTAAGATGGAATTACTTTCTCCTGTCGTCTCCTGTTAAGAGCTTTGATAAGCGGTCGAATTGGTCCCCAACGGTCAGTAGGATCATCATCACCAAAACAAAGACACCTCAAAATATCTTCAAAGCGACGCAAGCCCATTCCAAAACGTGAACCAAATGCAGGGGGTTGGAAAAGACGGGCAGACTCACCTTCAGACTCCTCCATCCAGTACGCACGTCTGTTCTTTTCAGACCCTATGCTAATGGCTAAAATCACACCCCAAAAGCGGAAGTACTCTGCTGTACTGAGAGGCCTGCGTTTCAGCTCACTTAAGCGGGAATTCGTCTTCTCAATCCAATCTGGAACATCACTCATGGGAAACATCAAACAAAAATAGTCATATGGATTTTTGTGTCCATCAGGATTTTCAGAGTCCCAGATAAACTTGAACATACTCTGAGAACCTTGGAAGTAGTCAACAACGACTCCATCAGGCTTGACCTCCCAATTTGTTCCATGCGGCTTCAATAAATCAGACTCCACCTCCTCTGCCGGCTCTGGAACGCCCAAATTGTCTTCCGATTCAGAGTCAGACTCAGCGTCTGTGTCAGAATGGGTATCTTCATCGCTGTCCTCTAAAGAAGCCGTGTCATCTAGTTGCAAAGCACGTGGTGCCAAAATGAAGACGCCGTCACACTCATCCCACTTAACCTTGAGTTTTCGTCCCCGACCACAACCTACTACTTCCACAATGTATCCGTGTACCTCCTTTTGTTTTGCCCATGGTCCAAACACGCTTCCTGCTCGTCGAGCACCAAGAACAGTGACCGCGTTTGCTTTCACACGATTGCCACACTGTAGACCAGGAGCCATTATTCACGTCATAAATAACTGGGAACGAGACTTTTTTTCTGTAAATTGGCCGTAAATCGGCCGTAAATGTCCCTTATCGGATGGTTCCCTAGCGGGAACAGAGGTTCCCGCTTGGTTCCCGCAAATAAAAAAGAAAATGGACATTAATATCAAAATATCGTTACTGGCAATGCCAAAAATAGTTTTGCAACCTTGAATTTGAATTTTACAAATTAGCTTAGGTGGAAATAAGGTTTGTTTGATGCGGGAACTTTGCGGGAACTAAGCCTGCGCGTTCGTACATTAAGGATCGATGGTTTACCCGTGTTCTGTGAGGGCATTGCAGCACCGCGTCTTGTAGTGCCATATTATCTATGGCTGAACTGAATCACATACGGGTTACGTTCATTACGTCATTTATCGAGCCGCCATTGTGAGTGTCAATTGTCGCTTATAGAACATCTAATTTCCGTCAGTACCGCGTTTTAACTTAATCGGCATCCCGAGAAGGTTCAAAACGTTAGCGGCCATTGCAAAACTTTCGAATCGTGTGTTCTTAATTACGAACTGAATGATGCCAATGCATATCCAGAAATGAGCGGTCAAAAGTCAGAATAATTTACTCGCGGTTTGCGAATCACCGAATATTCCCGTATACCTTCCCATACCAATGTATGGCTTAGTTGTATACCAAGGACGCCAGATTTTTCCCAGGATTTGAAATTTGAAAATGTTAGTACACTACATTTGTTATGATTTTTAGTGGTGTCGCCGTATTTTTCCTATTTAAGCTGGGGCTTCCCTAGGATTGTCATAACATTGTCCCCAAATGTACAGGTAGTCAATGAGAAGGGTTTCTCATTACAATATTCCACGGTCATTTGTGTCACTACCTTTACGATTTATAATTTTGATATTTGAAAATAATATAGCTAGTACATCGAAGAACTATAAAATGTACTAAAAACTAGGCCTTCCTATTGAAAAATCGGCTTCCATACCCGGGAGAAGCATTTCATGTTGAATCTGTACGTTCCTCCATCTCGTGCCCTCAAAATTGACTCACGTGCGGATAGTACCATACAGATAATGCTGTGTAGTTGAAGTGTGGCCCTCCTTCAGTTTTTTGATGGCATGAAATCGGTCCCAGACCTCTCATCGCGCTGCCCAAAAAGGTTTTCTACCATTTGAGTTACTATGCGATCTTACCCGATGCGATCGGGATCGTTTGTATAAATCGCGCATACAGTACCATCCAGACGTAGCTTCTTGACACACGCGTGCGCGCGTCACGAGTGATACCCGTGCGTGACTCGAGCATACTTGTGTTTCACACGCATCAGGTTAGTCGTGGCGCGAAGCGACATTTTCGAGACATGAACTCGCGTGATGCATGGCACCCACTCCCTCAGTTGTAAAATACTATGGACAAAATTTCTACAATTCAGGAGCCCTTTGCTTGAATGCAAAACTAAGTTTTTTGTGAAGCCAGAACAGAGTAAGACTATGAGCTGTGTGTGTTGTTAGTGTGTGTGTGTGTGTGTGTGTGTGTGCGTGTGCGTGCGTGTGTGTGTTTGTGTGTGTGTGTGTGTGGTGTGTGTGTGTGTGTGTGTGTGTGTGTGTGTGTGTGTGTGTGTGTGTGTGTGTGTGTGTGTGTGTGTTTGTGTTGCTTACAAGTGTGTACTAGTCTAGACCTAGCTTGACCTTACAATTGTGTGCTATGTAAACTGTGATTAGCCTAATCTGATGTTAGACTGCCTGGGGTAAGTACATGTAGCAGTTTTTCTCTGAGAACAGTAGGTCCAGGGTAGGCCTATGTAGGTACATGTAGGTCCAGGGTAGGCCTATGTATAGGTACATGTACATGTAGGTCCAGGATAGGCCTACATAGGTCCAGGGTACTAGTATAGGCCTATGTACAGTTAGGTACATTGTAGGTCCAGGGTGGTACAGGTGGTGATGAACACGTAGGCAAAGATGAGGAGAGTGAAGATGAGGATAACTATTCAGATGGAATTGAAATTGACTAAAACCTACAAACACCTGGACCCTTGCACAAGTACATGCATGTACTGAATTACAATTGTATGGCCCTTGAAGATAATTTCATTATGTGGTAGGTCCATTGTATGCTATGTAAACTGTGGTTAGCTAATCTGATGTTAGGCTGCCTCCAGAACAAACTGTGTACCTAAAAGCACACACTTTATATGTGTAGCACCTATATACAAACCACACATTGTGTGCAGCGATGGTGATGGCATGCATGGGAGCATTAGTCCTGATGCCATAAACTTCACAATCAAGTACATGATGGGAGGGGGGTGAGTGGCCTGATGCAAAGCCTTTGGCCTAGTGGTAGAGGCATTTTAGTCTGTTGCATAATGTCCTGGTACTTTGTTGTTCTAGGGTTCAATAAGAGAGCTCTGTTTTAAAAGTCTGTTTGGGACTGTTTCTACAATCCTGTATCTATTTTTTTTGTACTGGTGAAGAACAGCAGGGTCCAGGAACCCAATGTTGAGACTTACCATCTGGAGTCATCCACCTCAGGCTCAGTGAATTTACTCAATCAGAGTTTTGACACTAGGTTCCAACCTACCAGGCAAGATGTCTGCTGGTCCGGAGGGCATGCACTTCTTCATCAAGTGGTCCAAAACCAACCAGATGGGCAGGTGTGTTCAGCGTACCAAAGGCAGGCACATGTGTCCAGTTCCAGCAATGGAGGCCTACAGAGAATGTTGTCACTGTTCCACTCACTCCTCACCCCTCTTCCACTTCAAAGATGGGAGAACACTCACATCTAAGAGCTTCCGCTCCACCTTTCTACCCCTGGTATAGTGGAGCTATGTGGCTACAATCCAGCCAAATATAACACCCACATTGGTGCAGCCATGTACAGTAGCTGCCAGAACAGGCCTTCCCACTGACACCATTTGGAACCTCGGAAGAGGTGAAGCAAAGCATACCAGACATACGTATTGGTGCAGCCACAGTACATGTAAACTCTAATTGCTAACTAGCAATAGCACAAATTGTGCATGTTTTAACTGCACATTACATGTATCTATGTTCACACAAACCACACACTGTGTGCAGAGACAGGGGTTGGGCCTGATGCCATAACATGGGAGGGGGGTGGAGTGTGCTTTGACCCTGATGCAGGGCTTTGGCCTAGTGGTAGACTGAGCAGCGCCCCGATGTGTAGACAAAGCTTTCCTTAATGTAAGTATATATTGTGATAGCGCTCTTCCATTGGCGAAGTTGTATTGATCGACGCACACATGCAGACAAATATTGAAAATGCGGCACATTCAGACTTGATGTTAATCGATCTAGGTAAGACTGAGAAGCCTACGTAGGTCGTAGCTGTACTGGAAAGTGCTAACGAATCATTTTTTTCCCTGCGTGTAAGCGTATCAGTGCACGTGCCTAGCCTACGCGCTTCATTCATCGAGCTGCATGCAGGCTAAACGAACACTGTTTACAATAAACTTCAAGTGAAAACAACCCACTATATAGGTCGAAAGTGTCCATGACGACGTCTTGTATACAATAAATATAATTGCTTCACCATAATGCATTAGCAGTGAGCTAGGTGGTGGGTGTCCCTCTAGCTGGCAGTCTAGACCTATGGGAATTGGGGGGGAGGAGGCTAGGGAAAAGGGTTCCACTTAGCTACCTGGCTTGCTATTGGCTCAGATCATCGCCAGCAGCCTTGTTAATCTTCAGCTGAATTAACTTATTATGCACATTTATTCACCATTAGACAATTATTGCCAATATAATTTTGGCAGATGACGCAATGGCATACTTATATGAATAAATTATGCGCGGTAGAAATTAATTTTTTGTCTTGATTTTAGTTAAAGAATGGTTAATGGAATTTTTCGAAGTACATATATCATAATCAGACCGATTTAAAGTACATTATAAACTTGTTTAAAATTCAATTTGAAATAAAAAGCAAGATGACCGCCTATGTATGGGCCATTTCTGGATATGGAACGACGTATCAGTCGGAGTAACTCATGAATGATGGCAATACATCAGCCATGGGTAGCACTTCAGAAGTCATCTGGTGACACCCTGTAGTGTACATGTACGGCTTGGCACATTGTGTCCTTCACTAATGCAAAGCCTTGTTATAATGTTATGTATAGAGCAGCTGCTTGGATGGTACAAACCCAAATATGTGCATGCAGGGTGCGGAATAAAATCCGCTAATTGAAATCAAGACTTCCGGTGTCATGGGAAAATCAGTACCCCCAACAATTGGTACCCGGTTCCAATTATCCTAGGGTTCTTGGCAAGTCCATTCCAAATGTCCTACGGTATTTGTGAGATCCTTTACGATTTTCGGTACCCTCGTGTTTGAGGCGACAAAAGTTAATTAAGCGAGAAGTTGCGATGGGCAGGAGGATGAAGAAGAAGACGAAAAGAATGTAATATACGATACCAACTTTTGACGACATCGCACGTGGAAAGTACCCGCAGGCTGCAAAAAAAACACGTCAGGTGTGCCATTCGCAAAAGAGCAAAGCCGTATACCGAGTGCAAGATGGGCACAGCTGCATGTATGAGTAATCTGCAGAAAATCTAAGAATGGAGATGCACTTTCTTTATATTGAAGACGTGAAGACAAGAAAACAAAAATTTGTAATCAGTTTCATGTATGTGTCCACACACTTTCTAGAAACATCGCGGTGATAACGAAGACCTGCAAGCTGAGTTTCGAAGGGAAAGTCCAGTCACCCATTGGAGCAACACGCCGCTTGGTTAGAAGAATTCAGCTACTTAAAGTGTGGTGCAGATTCACCAAAATCCTGTTGAGCCTGTTCGTGTACTTGGGGACGTTTTTTTTCTCAGTGATGAAACTTTATGCCAATGGGTGAGCAATAAAAGAAGCTTCTTTTCTGATAAGGATTTCACTTACTAGAATATGAAGAACAGTTAGCAGCATATCATCTCAGGTTTTAGAGATAACCAAAGCAGAGCATGATATTACAAACTACCAGCCAGTCTGCATGCAGTGTGTGGCAAAAGGTGAGATGTGCTCTTCTAGGCTTGACATTAGTCCGTCCCACTGGAAACAGCCATCAATGATTGCTGTGTCCCACTGCCCATTAGCAATAACTATTGCTGCAAATGGGAATTACTTTTTTCGGTCTGCCGTTTCTCTAGCTGTAACTGGGTCACAAGAATTTCATGTAGAACTGCGTCAGCTAATCACAACGTATACATGATCCATGCACAAACAAGAAATCCAATTAATGTTATCGTCTAGCTCTTATAGATCCCCAGATGACTCTATATGGAAAGCTATATGAAGCGATCAAGGATGCAGACTCTATAGGCACTTGGGCTGCGTAATTGGAGGTCATTGCAGCAGCATCTCTGCTTAACACAACTATTTACATATATATGCCAAATGTGCATGGGAAACATTCACCACAGGAAACTAACGCAGGCTTGCATCAAGATGAAGGCATGTATATAAATAACTTTAACAAACATTTTGAACAGTTAAAAAGATGTAACATATTAATATTTACTAATTTCACTTCATCAGTATTGGGTATTCCGTCCTTTAAATAGCCTTGAAGGTCCTCCATTTTTTATTTTGCCAGGAAGGCCAGTGTATATTTTGAAACCTAGCTTGTTTGTTTCTTTCTACATTTTCATCGTTATGCTTAGGGTTCGTTAGGGATGCCTAGATGCTGGGGACGCAAAAAAAATTCCTAGGGAAAATGGTTATGCTAAGGGATGCTTATTTTCTAAAAGGATGCAAAATTTTCAGCTAGCGATTCCAGTTTGCTCAATAAAATGAAGTGCATGGTTATAATCAGCTTGCGGCTTGGTGCAGCACTTTGAGGGTTAAAGGTAGTGAATAGACCTGACGTACTTTGTACATGCACTCTATTTATGCGCGTGCAATTCGCAATCATCGATCCGCGCGGCGCAATGGCGTATGGCCGAGAAATGTGATACATACTACATGAAGTAAATCGTATGAATTTGATATACGGTTCTCGCAAGAAACTCGACCAGTTAACCTCTTATAGTACGATATCATTGTTGATAAAAAAATAAAATTAGAAAAGATTCTAGAATTATTAAATTGATAGCCTGCTTAGTGGATCAGATGATTGCTTTGGGACCGTTTCTCGTCTTCCTCGCCGCCGTACGAGTGACGACACAGGACTCGTGTGTGTCTCTGCAGGCTTCTGCCAAATGCTCTGGGGACTCGTACCCAGCCTGCCAGTCCCTCGAAGACGTCTTCCTCAACTTCTCGTCCGGCCAGTGGCCCGGGAAGTGTGTCAGGTTGGACCTTCTAGATGGAGTACACTCACTCACAGCGCCTATATTCATAAACGCCACAGATGACTTTTCATTGTCTATTATTGGGAGCAATTCGTCGCTCGTGTCTTGTGCCTTCAGTTCCTCTAACGCTACAAACCTACATTCCATCCATCTCTACGGACTGAATACTGTTGTCATCTCGTCTGTAAGTGCCTATGGATGCGACAGACCTTTTCGACTGCAAAACGTTGGATACCTGCGCATCGTCAACTCCACATTCAAGTGTGTGCGTGTGTGTGTGTGTGCGTGTGGGGGAGGGGTTGTGGCCGAGGGAGGATAAGTAAACAATGCAGCGTCTGCGGCCTCGCCCACACTCAGCATACGCACTATGCATGGCCATGCAGTGAAACATATATATTTTCTTTTAAATCTCTTTAGGTCCTTTGTAGGGGGAGGTGCTCTGGACGTGTACAATTGCCTCACCACGGAGATAGTCGATTGCTCGTTTGAAGACAACTACGCCACCTCCGTTATACAAGACTCCCAGTATCGGGGCAACGCGGGAGGCGTGGCCATCGGTATCCACGGAGTGGTGCGCGGTACCAATCAAACCAAGCCGAGCGTGCTGGTGGCAGGAAGTTCCTTTGCAAGGAATATCGCCTACCCCCCAAACCAGGTCACGTCTAGTACCCTGATCCAGAGGAGGGTGTTTGTTGGAAGGGGAGGAGGTTTGGCTGTGTATGTGGGGGAGGATGCCCCTGTCATTATCACCATTAATGGATGCACTTTTAGCAACAATTCAGCCACTACTCGTGGGGGCGGAGTGTTCTCCTTTTTGGATGGTACACGCTCAGGTCATATGTTGCTCTTGGCCAATTCAGTGCTGGATGGAAACAATGTAACTGCAAGTAATGGAGGAGGTGGGGGTGTGTCTATAGCTTTTTTTTCTCCATCGGACAAACGAGCCCCAAACAGTGTGCTCATCTCAAACTGTACATTCTTACATAACCAAGGTAAGTGCGAATGCATGCATTAGATGTGATATTTGATCAATTTGATAAATTACTAAAATTGGTGTTTAGTAGTCAGAAATGACTTCTCACGATGAACAATCGCTAAAGCGCTGGAATGATGATAAAAGTGTGTGTGGGGGGGGGGGGGGGTGTGCGAGGCACTATGAGATGATGAAAAGATTGCATTGTATTTTACACGAAATAGTTACACATAAGCGCAAAATGGTTACTCATCTCCAAAAAAAACTTTCCCTTCTCATCTGATCAAATAACTTCCCTTGCAATTTCAACTGATTAATTTATACAAGACATTTTTGCGAGATGTTCCTTGCATGTAGCAATACGCGAACGAGTGATGACGTGTTGATCATACGGTACCGTACAAAAGCAAGACTGGGATAAAAGTTGCATGCCTTTCGTTTCTTACCAGCACTATATGGGGGAGGAGCCTACGTTCTTCCCGGCCTGAACTTTGGTGATGGGTACTACAGCCTCCTTTGAGAATTCGCTGTTTGATGGAAACTACGCATCAGAATATGCAGCGGCCATTGGATTTGTATCTGTGGCACTCTTACAGTCCTTCGCTGCTCTCCATCCTTACAGGATCTCCAGCTGGTAAGTACAGCTAGCTGCACTCGATTGTGTAGGGAGCACACTTCTAGTATGAAGGAATGAAACAATATTCAACACGTATCAAATACACATGTAGCTGCATGTGTTGTATTCACTTCACCAACACTAGCTTTTTGTGTACTATCCAGAATGGTTTACTGAATTTCTAATGATACAGCTTACTACTGTATGTAGAATTGAATGTCTGAATGCACTGTTACTGGCCATTTCTGCTTTGTTGTGTTTATGGACCTCTACACGCTAGTTTGATAACTAGTTAAATAATGCATACATATTTATAGCAGCAAATTGTCTTGTGTGCAGCACATTTCGGAACAACCTTGCAATCACAGGAGGAATAATTGGTATGCCCTATAGCCCTGTGGTGATGGATGGACACAATGTGTTCACCAACAACACCGGACCCACGCTGAGGGTAGGCTCCTATTAGAATGCAGCACAACTGGTGATGTCATTGCTCATTCAGGTCATTGGAGCTGCACTAACGCTGAATGGGACATTTGAATTCATTGGAAATAATGCTAACACCTCTGATGGAGGTGCTATCTATGTTACCTCCCAGGGACAGCTGATACTCACTGAAGGGACTGCTATTAGTTTCCATGGCAACTATGGAAGGTACACATGATTCTCACTAAAAGATGTGTGCCATTTTCTCTCACATATGTTACTAGGTTAGGAGCAGCCTTTGTCACTGAGTATAGCCCTGCAATACCTGGCTTCACCAAGCTACTGTACAACCCTCTCTGCTTCATTCGATATGAGGATGACCAACTGTCTCCTTTCCTGTGGAAGGGGGTATGTCCTTGCCATTTGAGGGTGTGTGGTCATAACGAGTGTTCTCTTTCCTCTCCAGCTCAATGTGTCCTTCTCTGATAACTCTGCCTTGATTGGACCTGTGGCTTACATCAGTCAGCTGGATTTCTGTTCATGGAGAGATATAACTGAGCCATTCTTTGACAGCCAAAATATCATCAAATGGCCCTTCGTGACAGATGAATCAAATCAAAACCTTGGACACCCAATCCAGAATAATACAAGCAGACAATTCTACCTCCAGACTCCTGTTACTTCGCTCAACATAGAGGATTCTTCCTACTCAGCATATCCCGGGGATACTATTGGATTACGATTGAAAGGTCTCGATGAGCTCAGCCACCCAACCTTTGCTGTCTTCAGAATAAGCTCACCCATCGTTAGTGTAAGCGTTTGCACGGAATCGTATTCATTTATGATGTTCCTATTATCATTGCACTCTTCCTTCCCTTCCCCTCCCCCATTCTCCCCCCCCCCCCCCCCCCCCACACACACACACACACACATAGTCGGGGCCTGTATTCAATCCAAGTGTTCTCTCAGAACTCCCACTTTTGGACACCAATGACTGCTCCTACACACTGACACCACCTCCGCATTATGGAATGATGAATATATCTATCTCCCTCTTCAATCCTAATCACGTAAGCTATACAGTGGGACAACCTGGGACTAGCGGAACTTTGTATCCGTATCCCTTCCTTCCTTTCTTATCAAATCAGCACACAAATTATGTAGCAACGGGTTATACCACATTTGTGATACTTAATTGCCACACACATCAAAGCGATACAGTTATTGTTGTTGCTAAGCGATACAGTTATTGTTGTTGCTAAGCGATACAGTTATTGTTGTTGCTAAGGGGTGAGAAAATCATCGCACTGATTGATAGCACCCTGAATCAATAAGAGTTAAAAGGTTCCCATACATAAGTAGGCACGTGCTCCCTTCTATAATTATACACTAAAAGCTAAAAACGCATTCACAGAGCTTGCAAAACACCACCATCTTCACAATGGTTGGCAGCTGCGACTAGGATGACACATTATATAGTACTCATGACCTAACCACTGTAACCATAATTACACGATGACGACACTTATGACGACACAATAATTGGCATAACATTCAAAACAAGTCAGAACCAAAAAGTTCGATCTATGCGCCAGACCCTCTTTCCACGTAGCGGTGATGTAATCCATCCGCAGCTGTGGGAATAAGGGTCTGGGTACGAGACTAATTGCACTGCGCTGTCATCTGCGCAACTCATGCTACATCTACGCATGGACTGACTCGTCGCCAAAACCGTGCATGCATGACACTCACGCGGTCAATTGCGATAAAGGAGCTTGTCAGTTGTAAAATAAAATTTTGAAGCAACCATCGTGCATGGGGAATAAACCATTCATTTAATAGAAGACTTAAACATATAAACAAACAGAACAACACAACTCTATAGGGCAACAAGGTTCCATTCGGACAATCATTAGGGGCAAATATAATATTAGAGGACAGATCTATGAGTTAGTACATGAAGAAATGTGAATAGAACCAACACCAGACCTTTCCCCACGTACAGACTAATGCACGGAAATAATAGCACATACGGAGACACATGACTTCATTGCTGTAAGCGGAAATGTGCACTTTTTTTTTTCTTTTCGGACTATACACTGTAGTTCACTATGAAATCCGATACAGCACGCAAATGAAGCCTTAGATTTGGCTAGTGAGTTTAGTGAAGTCATACAAGGATTTATTAATACTCTCAGGTTTATGGAGGCAAACATGCATGGGGATATTATATACGACATGTGTAGAACGACGGTGCACGCTAATCGAAGTGCATGGATGCGGGGAAAATTCCAATTCGCCATTTACAAAGACGACCACTGCGTGACTGTGCAGTGTTTTCAGCAAGCTCTGTGAATTTTTTTTAATAGAAAAGAGTACTGTAATGTACTAACACAAATAATAAAATAATAAATAAAAAGAAATTAATTCTTCTAGTGTACTGCTGCTATGCATGAGCAATCTATAAAATAGAGTAGAGAGGTGCTCCATCATCCATCCCAAGTCCACTCCTCCACTTCACTCGTGAGCCCCTTAGACACAAACTGGTTGCCCTTATGATAGCAAAGCATTCTTCACCGCTCTGTATTTGTTGAGGCGCTTTACCATCGAAATCGGGGCACATCAGTTGAAAACTGCATGTGCTCATTTTCGCTTCGAATTTTTATGCATCGCGACATCATCACCATAATCACGGGTACCAGCTTCTGGTGCAGTTCTGCGTAGAGCTAAAAATATTGAGCATGCGACGCCAATTCAGTGATGCTGCGAATGAAGCAAGCGTTCTGCGGTACTATTCTACCCACACCTCTCCTCTCTCCAGGATTCGTTGAAGAAATAATTATAAATATCAATATTTCTGTAAATTAATGTTGCGTGATTCATTGAGGGGGGGGAGGGGGACGACATTGAACGGAGGGGGGGGGGGGGGGGGGTGTCCGTGGCCCTTGACCAGGTTCCCATCTCCCGAAGCCGCCTATGAAACTAGGCACATCATATGTCAATGCACAAATCTTTACCATATAGCAAGGTGTACTAAATAAAATAAAAATAAAATGGTCCATTTGGCAAGATCTACACCACCATCCTTGGTTGCTGAAGGGTTAGGCATTTTTGACCGGGACATCCGTCGATGTTTTACAGAGTGCACAAGCGTAGACGTCTCCGATGTTGCTTGGATGCAAGCTCAGTTGAGTCCTAGTAGGGGAGGCCTGGGTCTTCGCAGTCTCAGACTCCATTCAAGTGCTTGTTTCATTGCTTCCATGGGTCATTTTGGTATTGCTTTTGGAGAGAACCACCACTTGGAGCAGTCCCTTATTGAGTTTAATGGCGCCGTTGAGGGGATGGAGGGTATTGGTTTACAGGACATAATCGATGCTCCTCCCCACCAAAGGCAACTGTCATCCATGATCGAAGACCACCAGTTCAAGATTATCTTTGACCATACTTCTTCACCGGCTAACTGTGCCCGGCTCCTCTCGGTGTCCTCTCCCCATGCCTCAGCTTGGCTTTCAGTTATGCCAACTCCCCACAAGAACTTACACCTCGATCCTCCTGAATTTCAGATGGCTCTAAAATGGTGGCTCGGATTAGACACCTCTCAAAACGGCTCCAGTTGTTCATTCTGTCCATCACACGCCCTAGACCCCCTGGGTCACCATGCTCTTACTTGTAAAAGTGGAGGCGACTCAATCTTCAGGCACAACTCTCTGCGTGACGCCTTCTGGGAATCGTGTAAGCTGGCCTGTATTGCAGGTCAAATAGAGGCAGGTAGTGGCTTGGATGTTGAGGGAAGCCGCACACGCCCCGCAGACATCTTGCTGCCTAATTGGGAGTTTGGCAAACCTGCCGCATTGGATTTCACCATCACATCAGCGCTAAATCCTTCTACTTTGAATGAAGCGAGTGTGATGGCTGGGTCTGCTGCGTCGGCTGCTGAAGTTCGCAAGCATGTCGCCAACGACGAAAAATGCAGTCGTCTGGGCTGGGTCTGTATCCCCTTATCAGTGGAGACGTATGGTTGTTGGGGAGAAGAAGCTGGTAGATGTCTTTTTTTTTTTAAAGAAATTATTGCAAACATAAATATGACATACAAATAATACATGTACATAAATAAACAAAATGACAGAACAAAGGAATGAAATAAAAGTGTTAATCCAATTTTGGCAATTCTGTTGGTAGCCCAGCACCATCATCCATTCCAACACCTCTTCTCCACTTGGTGTGAGAACCACGCAAGCAAAGATTTGTTGCTCAAAGTATTGCAAAACTCAGCTTTGCACGCAGCCATCCTGTAGTTTGCCCCAATGGTTTCTCCCATTTAATGCTTATGCTTTGGGCTAACCTTTTTAGTAAGAAATTCGCCTCTCTACCCAGCATTCAGGTGTACTAAATAAATACATCATCTCCGTGGAGACGAAGCACTGCCCACCAGGATACGTGCTGCAAAACTCTTCTTTCGACTTTGGTCTCTCGTGCATGTGCGACATTGATGCGAACATAGTGAACTGTGAACCTGGCTTGAAATATGTGCTTCTTAAGGTATGTCACGTGATCTTCGTGAGTCTATCATCCCTGCATCTCCTTCCTCAGCCATCTCTATGGGTTGTGGCTGTGCAGGATATCACATTGAAGACCTACCGCTGTCCCAATGGCTATTGCATTCAGATCTACAACACCAGTGCTGGTCCAAACACTCATGGAAGTGTCTACACATACAATAGTCCCGAGGCCCAGTGTAACTGCAACAGGAGTGGTATGTGTGTATGTGTGTAGTGTGTGTGTGTGTGTGTGTGTTTTTGTGTATGTGTGTGCATACCTGCACTTGGATACTGGTATGTAATGACAAATTCGAGGGGAGCAGCCTTTTGCATTCACCCTTTTTAACACACCAATTTGTTTCCTCTCAAGATCTAAATTAACTCATACCGCTTTTGATGGAAGGTTGCCATTTTCACTTTTGATTTGCAATTTCATGCCGTAAATCACACACCCCAATACATACTTTCACACACAATAACTAAAAAAAGAGTGCATTGTGTCCTATGATGCAGGTAGCTTGGGATCAGATGAAGCGACAGTGTTCTCTTGTCAAGTAATTTTGTATCCTTGTCCCTCTAATATGAAGACAGTGCATTTAGATGTTATATTTGAAGCGAAGAACATAATTTACTCAACGTTGTCTTGAGGTCATGTCCTCTTGGCATGACCTCAAGAGGATCTCCAGACAATTGCAGCCAGTCAGTTGTAGATTCAGTTTACATCCAATTCCCATGCAAAAGCATAAAAATTTGTTAGAGAATGTTTTTATTTACTTGTGTCAACTAAGTTTTGTGTGAATTATGAATGCACTTCCACAAACCGCACCCCTTGTAGGAGTACTATGTGGTAGCTGTCCCCAAGGATGTGGTGTTAGTGTCTTGACTAACAAGTGTGTGACATGTGGAAATGAGAATGGCCTGCTCATCCTCGCTCTATGTAAGCACACGTAACTACAGTCCTAAGTCTTGTGAATGTCACTGATCTTCATTTGGTTGGTCTTATGTGTTTTTAACTAGGTGTGGTGGTTGTCACGGCAACTATTATCATCGTGATTTACCCTTATCCAATAATGGCAGGGTTCTACCCATGTCTCTTTGCCATTCAAGTGAGCCACCCTATTGGAATGTTTGTGTTTGTCACATGATAGTCATGTAATCTCCTCACCAGCTGGCTCCTCTCATCAGTGAGGAGTTTCCCATCTCCTTTGAGAGCATCCATCCATATCTCTACTACATCTCTTCCTTCCTGGCCCTCTATTTCCCCTATGACTTCTGTCTCCTCAACAACCTTAACCCTTTGGCCTCCTACTGCCTCCGGTACACACCCCCTCTTCTGGTTAGCCTGACTGTTGTGATCACCTTGGTGATAAGGTAAGGAGCATATGGCTTCAGGGGAGAAGTCACTGCACACTTTATGCACCTGTGTATTTCAGGAAGAAGTTGCACAGGCTCTATTCCATACCATGGTATGGAGTGTGGACTTTAGTACTACTATTGTACACCCAGGCAGTTCACACATCAATGAGTGTTCTGAACTGCCCACTGATCCAAGACAGCAATGGATACACCACACCAGTAAGGCCACTTGAAAATGTTTTTCTTTGATGGTACTAAAATCAACATTTGGAAGAGAAAACCATGATGTGATTTGCAATTCTATGTCACAAAACATGCTAGGTCACCTTAGGTAGTGTGATATGTGCAAATAACGAGGCTTTCTTACCAGTCCCATCATATCGTTACCTTCAATTAACAACTGAATTCATTTTTAATTGTAGAGGATAGTGGCACAGGTAATGAGGCATTCATCCTGCATGGGAGGAGTCACCCCTGCCCCCAGCATATAGACGAAAGGTGTTATAAATATCAGTGTTGCATTTCTTAGTGTGCTAGTGTGTGTGTGGTTAAAGATGATCTATAAATTTGTACCGAGCTTATTATACATGCCTAAAGAATTAATTTTATATTTGGTGCACTTACATATTTCCTGCTCTCAAAATTTTTTATTCTACTTTTCACCTCAGTTGAATTGGAATTCTAACACTCTAATATATCAACACTGCACTTTCCTTACTCATATCTGGTTATGTTTACTTTCTGAAAATTATTTATCTCATGATGATGTTATCAGTGATCAATGTTTTCCACCTACAATGCCACACCCCTCTTCTCCAATGCCAAACTCTTTTCTCCAATGCCACATCCTCTTCTCCAATGCCACACCCTCTTCTCCAATGCCACACCCTCTTCTTCAATGCCACACCCTCTTCTCCAATGCCACACCCTCTTCTCCAATGCCACACCCTCTTCTCCAATGCCACACCCCTAGAGGTGGTATGTGGATGGTACAGTGGAGTGCTTCACACAGGGGCACCTCCCCCTGGCCCTATTCTCTATCCTGGCCCTGGTGCTGGAGGCGGGGCTTATTCCTCTGGTTGTCATGATATCCATGGAGAAACTGAAGGTTAGTGTATTCACCATATATGGTCAAAGCATTTACAATTGCATTGCACGAGGGCGTTATCAGTACACTGTATGCTGGGAATTGTTTACATGTTATAATTTTTCCATAGCAACCAGCATGGGTTCGTCAGCTGGTGCAGCCCCTCACTGATGCCTTCAAGGAGGACTGGAGGTGGTGGGGGGCCATGGAGCTAGCCAGGAGGTTTCTGCTCCTCCTCTTCACCCTCCCCTTCCCCGGGAACCCCATTCCTCCCTCCTACCTCCTCATGGCCTACCTGTGTGCTTACGCCTTCATCCAGCCCTACAAGTCAGCTGTGGTCAACCTTGTGGAGGTGGCACTGTGTGTGGACCTCCTGGTGATGCTGCTGATAGTGGGAGACTCAGCCATCACAGAAGACCTGCTCTACTCCCACACCACACAGCTCTCCATCTCCCAGAGCAACCAAGATGGCTGCGTCGTGTCTGGATTCACCAGATTCACTGGCCTGCTGACTCCATTTTATTACCTCCCCCTTCTGGTGGGGGTGGTGTGTGTAGCCATAAGTGTTGCTTCACTCTTCAGGTAACCGGGTAAATAATGGTGCATTTACACAGACAGTTACAAATATGTTATATCATTTAGAAAAATACAATTGTAAGAACTCCATTATTGTAAATAACAGTTAAATACAGTAATTGCAGAATATTGTAATAGGGAAAATAGATATGCCAACCTCTTCTATTGTACAATGCTAAAAATCACATATACATTAATCTAGAGAAGAATATATCTCACCAGATCATGTCTACATAATAATATACTTAACACCATACAGCAACAATAGTAACCAATAAGTTGTGTAGAAGTGAAAATCTGTTCACATTGGAGGTGAGAATGAACATGCAATGATTTCTATCATATGATGTCTTGGAACAAAATTAGATAACCGATTGGACTCAATTCGTTTTTAAACAATTGCATTCAATGTGTGTGTATGTCATCTTCTTCCTCACAATCATGCAGGGTGCGCTCCAAGCCACCACAGAGAGAGGTTGAAGAGTCCAACCAATGGTCCAACGACATGCTCCCTGCAACCCCAATAACGACCAACAGTATTGAATTGGAGTTGCATGCCTCTTACACGCAGATGCAAAGCGTGAAGCCTGTGGAAATGACACTGTGAAAATGCATCTTGTTCAACTTCTCAGATTGGTCTGTTTCGATAGTTGTGGCATTGATGTGTTTTAATATTCTGTGAGTTAACTAAATATTTATGAATGCATCACATTGGTTTGGCATATAACTTACCGCAAATGTTATGAACCGCTGTGATTGCAACTGACTTCCGTTTTAAGCTCTATGTTTACGTGCATAATAGCAGCTGTTCGTACGTATGGCTATTTACAGCCCACATGTACGTGTATAGCACTGCACAGCCCACATGTACGTGTATAACACTGCACAGCCCACATGTACGTGTATAACACTGCTGCACAGAAATATGATATCATCCAGTTCTTTGCATGGGAAGAAGCCGAGCGGATATACTTCGTCTCGTACCCAGATCCAAATGGCGCCGCTTTTGTGATCCACCAACAGCTACTGTAGCGCTATGATGTATTTGGGTCTGGGTACTAAGCTAGCGGTCGGGGAATTACAGACGACTGAAACCCTCCAAGGGACTTCGGCCGCGAAAGACAATAAACCCACATGCCCGGAACGGCTAGTTAGTTAACTCTTTCGCGGGCAAAGCCAATTATTACGGTACACATGTTGTGCTAGTTAGCAAACAACTTACACTACAAAGTGTTAACTGTTTAGATAAACAGATAAACAGAGTGGCTTTAGTACACACAAGTCCGGCGGATCACGTGACATCATGTAACTTATGGGAAGCGTATATGGTGGATAATATGGACGGAGCAGAAGTTGGAGTCTGTTGGTTTGCTTTTAAGTGATGACCCGTACGTGGAATCTAACAGTCATCGCTTTAGCGACGATATGTCGTTGTGGCCACGGATAAAGTATGGGCATATTTTGGGCTATTTTATTAAACGACCTGGCACGTATACCCAGGAGCAGCTGCTTTCATGGAAGCAGCTCGAAGCCTATAATTTCTTCGAGTCTGGCTACGTAAGGACTGTCTACGCAATGGCATTTGGTCAAGGCGTCTTAAAGTGCATTTTGGTCAAAGCCAAAGTCAATCCTAGCCACGCTCACCTGATGATGCACATGAAGCTTGGATAATAGCTAAGCCAGACGGTTGTATTGTGTCTGCTCACTGCACATGCAAGGCTGGGTAAGTGCTTTTTTATTGTTTGTACCTTATTGCATTTGTATATCATTCTAGGAGGGGTGCTCTCACATAGCTGCGGTGCTTTTCGAGGTTGAATGTGCTGTGCGGCTTGGTTACACTTCATCTACTTCACAATGTGTAAATGGAGCAGTACATTTTGCTCAAAGGTACGTACATTATATATGATTCCATGTACAATTGAATTGTCCTCAAGTTAATTGTATCCATATACGCATCTATATAGGTGGAACCAGCTCTTATTGCTGATATTGTATTTAAATGGCCAAAACGGCCTAAGCTGGCCAGCAGTTCATGCAAGGATGTGCAAAAGGAAGTACCTCCTGGGAATGCTGTAACACAGCCAGAGGCTGAAACAACCTTTCTATCAAACTTAAAGGAGGTTTTTCCCAGTGCTGTAATATTCTCATCAGTACTACGAAAGCCATGCAAGTACAGATATTCATACTCCAGTTGTTCAAAAGCTACCATCTTTGTTGACGTCATTGCATAACTTAGTGTGCAACAAGATGACACCAGAAGAGCTTGATGCAGAGTGTGAAGCTGTTTTTGGCAGTAAACTGGTCATTACAAAAGAAACATCATATTTGAAAGAAGCTACCAGGCTACAGACACAGTCCATACTATGGCATCAGCACCGTACAGGTCGTATAATGGCTTCCAAGTGTTTTGCGGTGGCACAGACATCCATTGAATCTCCATCACCATCACTGATCAAAGAATTAATGGAAATGAAGATCCATGCACATACTAAAGTAAAGTCTCTAATGTGGGGAATAGAGAATGAACAAAATGCACGAGAGCAGTATTTAGAGCAGATGGAGGATGAGCACACTGAACTGTCCTGCACTTCAAGTGGACTTCGTGTAAATCCAAGATATCCTCACCTTGGAGTAACACCAGATGGGATTGTTAAATGTGACTGTTGTGGGCTCGTTGAAATAAAGTGCCCATACAAACACAAGCAAAGTCACCCACATAATGTGGTGGACAGCAAATTTTGTCTTGAATATGGTCGTTCTGTAAAGATTTCAGAACAGTCTATGATGCACCTTGCTTTATAGGGTATAAATCCTTGAAAATCTGAGGCATGTTTGTACAGCATGTTTCACGATCAAGCCACTTTATTAGAAATTTCAAATGAAAGAACTATCCATGTCCGATACGGTTCACTCACTTAAGCCAAAGCGGTAAGCAAGGTCCTGTACCAAGAGGCCAAGTCGTAGTCTCATTAAGGTGAGCAATAACTGATCAGCATCACATAACCACACATATGATCCCGCATATGTCTTAATGGCCAGAGTAGGAGAGCATGCCAAAAGGTGTCATATCCAGAAATGGCCCATACATAGGCGGTCATCTTGCTTTTTATTTCAAATTGAATTTTAAACACTTGTAAAATGTCCTGTAAATCGGTCTAATCATGACATATGTACTTAAAAAAAATTATTCCATTAACCATTCTTGAACTAAAATCAAGACAAAAAAATTAATTTATACCGCGCATAATTTATTCATCAAAATATGTCATTGCGTAATGCCTTGCGTCATCCGCCAGAATTCTTCAACTAATATTGATATTCATTGAACAAAATGGTGAATAAGTATATGCACAGGAAGTTAATTTAGCTGAGGATAGAACTTAACTATACTAATAGGCTGTTAATAACCGGACAATGTGTGTGTGTGGGGGGGGGGGGGGGGGGGGGGGGGGGAGGCCGAGAGCGTTTCGATACGAAAGAGCGAAGGAGAGCCCTGGCCTGATACAAAAGTACGATAGTCCCAGACTGTACCATAGGTCTCGACTGCCAAGAGGGACACTATGATGTCGATCGTCATGGACACTTTTGACCTATATAGTGTTTTCCTTATCGTGTTCGTTTAGCCTGCTTGCAGCTCGATGAATGAAGCGCGAAGGCTAATAGGCACGTGCACTGATACAAAACATAGATATTTGCAAATGGCACTTTTCAGTACAGTTGCGACCTACGTAGGCATTTCAGCCCTACCTAGATCGATTAACATCAAATCTGCACGTGCCGTATTTTGAATCTTTGTCTGCATACATGTGTATGGCCAGGCCAGAGTCAGTAACCACACGTAAAGCGCTTTAATTTTAATGCAAATCACCTTCGTGGGGCTTCAATGGAATAGCAATGCTTTCATTTTTTTTCTTTTAAAGAAAAGTTTTGTGTAAACTCTGTAGCGCTGATCAGTCTATCACTAGGCCAAAGCCTCTGCATCAGGTTAAAAGCATACTATACACACACACACACACACACCCCCCCCTTCTATGTTATGTCAATGCTTGCTGGCACAGGCCCAAACGGCCCCCAAACCCCTCCCCTGTCTCTGCACAGTGTGTGGTTAGTGCAAACATGTAATGTGCATTTAAAACACATACACAATTTGTCCTCTTCTGCTATTGCTATTACTAACAATGAGTGTGGCTGCACCATATGTACTTCTGAATGGTGTCAGCAGTTACTGTAAGTGGCTGCACCAATGCGAGTGTTGTATTTGGCTGGATTGTAGCCACATTGCTCCACCATACCAGGGATAGGAAGGTGGAGCGGAAGTTCTTAGATGCGAGTGGCGTCCCAACTTTGAAGTGGAAGAGGGGTGAGTGGAACAGTGGCAGCATTATTTGTAGGCCTCCATTGCTAGAACTGCCTGCCTTTGGTACACTCAACACACCTGCCCATCTGGTTTGCTTGATGAAGAAGTGCATGCCAGCTGAGTACAGTGGAACGTAGGGGTATTTAAGTAAATTTGTTGAGCCTAAGGTGGATATCCCTGGAGGTGTTGAACACTCCGGATGGTCAGTCTCAGCATTGGGTTCCTGGTGCTGCTCTTCCCCAGTACAAAACCAGATACAGGAGTGTCCTCGAGTAATATTTCGCCTCATCTCCATAGAAACAGTCCCAAACAGACTTTTAACACAACTCTTGATATTGAACCCTAGAAAAAAAGTACCAGGACTTTATGCATAAGACATAAATGCCTCTACCACTAACCAAAGGTTTTGCATGAGGCCCAAAGCACACTCCACCCTCCTCCCATCATGTACATGTACTTGATTGTAAAGTTTATGGCATCAGGCACAAAAGGCCCATGCCACATACATGCACATGTAGGTACTACATGTAAGTCAATAGTGTTTGCTTCTTAGAACTTGGTACTAGCTCAATAGCTAACATCAGATTAGGATAACTTCAGTTTACATAGCAAACAATGCCCTTTTGTTGTTGACCTCTGAGCTGCACAAATGAATATTATATTTTATCTTACATGTACCTATGGGACAGCATCCAGCAAAATCAGGCTTGTAAGGTTATAATTTTATTACTATAAAAATTTCACGTTACATCCAGGCTGGCAATTGCATGCTCCAAGCCTAAATCAGTCATCATAAATGAGATTTACGAAAGGCTTAACACCTGCCTCATGAGATCCATTTCTTCGGCTATCCTCACCAGGATTGTGCCCTCATGAATTGTTATGTGTATGTAATTGTGCGTCAGTGTATTTTATATTGCATATCTTTTGAATTCATAAAAAAATGTTAAATCTTTATTATGAATTATCAGATCCTGATGATAATTCATAATAAAAGTCGTTACATTAATAAATTTTTACCTTTTCTTTTCGTACACTTGTTCCCACACCATTTCTGTACCGGTACATACTGATTGTGTGTGCATGTGTGTATGTATGTATACACGTGTGCATGTGTGCATATGTGTGTATGTGTGTGTGCATGCGTGTGCATGTGTGTGTTGAAAAGTGCAAAGCAATAGAAAACTTTCCAATGCCCTTGATACTCCTAAGCTTTGAAGCCTTGCATATGGTGGCAGTGAATATTATTGCTACTTGTGTATGGCAGGACTGGGCCACTGGAAAGTTTACATAAGGCTAGCAGCTGAATGGTAATACATGTACATGTACGCTTAGTGTTCACATTCAACTACACCAAACTTTCTTCAAAAGCACAGACCCATAGCTACATGTACTTCACAAGCACAGCACCATGGCTATACAGCACCATCAAGCACATAGGATGATATTAAAAGGTGGGGGGGGGGGGGGGGGGGGGGGGGGGGGGGCAATGACTATTAATTAGCTTTCCCTTTGACCGCTCATTTCTGGATATGTGTTAAGACTTTGCCAAAAACAGAACAGGTGGGTAGTCCTGTGCATAACTTCACAGCCTCATAGAGGACAGGGAGCGTGAAATGGAAAGACATCGTGATGCATGCAGTGGAAGGTCTTTTGCTTCTTCAAGAGTCGCAGTTCACGTGTGACCATATGGAACACAGTCTGTAGCCCTTGAGATCCAGTATTCCGAAACGCAGACAGCAGCAATCGACAAAAAATGTTCTGGAACGCAGACATATCCTGTAACGTTTAGATATAGCGAAATTGCTACAAATGAGTATCCCTCTCCTAGATTCAACCCTCATCTCTCGCTCACGTTGCGTTTCTGACCTTTCTTGCTTCCTCTTCCTAAACGAGTACACAGTCGGGACTTAGTCTACATCACTGCAGTCGTTGACCGGTTTTCCTGAACGTAAACTGATACAGTGAAACTCAAGCGCTCAATCCCACATGGGAATGACACATACATGATACCTGATACAAAGTGGTCACCACAAATTCGCGAGTGTATACTGTCGGCATCCAGTTCTCATTTCAGTCTTCTGGCATGATCCATAGTTGGAAACCAATAAAACCCAAGGCCAGCACGTTCACCGTGGCGATTTTTGCAACCAAAATGAAACGTTCTACAAGCCAACCAAATTTAATATTCATCGATCTTGGTCACGTGCTTGCGTTCCCACCGGACCTAGCACCTGCATTCGCTTACATGTACTGTAGAAGTAACTAGCGACGCGATCGACGGAATTATCGGACCATGTATGTGTGTGTGTGTGTGTGTGTGTGTGTGTGTGTGTGTGTGTGTGTGTGTGTGTGTGTGTGTGTGTGTGTGTGTGTGTGTGTGTGTGTGTGTGTGTGTGTGTGTGTGTGTGTGTGTGTGTGTGTGTGTGTGTGTGTGTGCTCGCGCGCGCGCGCGCCGCGATCGATAGATTTGGCAATCCATGATTTAAAATTGTGCAGCGCAGTGCTATCAAAGCAGGCACGATATAGACATCGTAGCCGCTCCGAGGAATGTGCAGGCCGTAGTACGTATAGTAAAGGCATGAATTTGATATACAACAGGACGTACGGACTCTGGTCAACTGATGGCTGCGTTGCGGCCGTTTCTTGTCTTCCTCGCCGCCGTACGAGTGACGACACAGGACTCGTGTGTGTCTCTGCAGGCTTCTGCCAAATGCTCTGGGGACTCGTACCCAGCCTGCCAGTCCCTCGAAGACGTCTTCCTCAACTTCTCGTCCGGCCAGTGGCCCGGGAAGTGTGTCACGTTGGACCTTCTAGACGGAGTCCACTCACTCACAGCGCCTATATTCATAAACGCCACAGCTGACTTTTCATTGTCTATTATTGGGAGCAATTCGTCGCTCGTGTCTTGTGCCTTCAGTTCCTCTAACGCTACAAATCTACATTCCATCCATCTCTACGGACTGAATACTGTTGTCATCTCGTCTGTAAGTGCCTATGGATGCGACAGACCTTTTCGACTGCAAAACGTTGGATACCTGCGCATCGTCAACTCTGCATTCAGGTGCTGTGTGCGGCGTGTGTGTGCGTGTGTGTGTGGGGGGGGGGGGAGGGGTTGTGGGCCGAGGGAGGATAAGTAAACAATGCACTGCATGCAAACCTGTAGCACACTCAACATATGTACTATATATCATGTTTCATCTTAGGTCCTTTGTAGGGGGAGGGGCTCTGGACGTGTACAATTGCCTCACCACGGAGATAGTCGATTGCTCGTTTGAAGACAACTACGCCACCTCCGTTATACAAGACTCCCAGTATCGGGGCAACGCGGGAGGCGTGGCCATCGGTATCCATGGAGTGGTGCGCGGTACCAATCAAACCAAGCCGAGCGTGCTGGTGGCAGGAAGTTCCTTTGCGAGGAATATTGCCCAACCTGATAACCAGGTCACGTCTAGTACCCTGATCCAGAGGAGGGTGTTTGTTGGAAGGGGAGGAGGTTTGGCTGTGTACGTGGAGGAGGATGCCCCTGTCATTATCACCATTAATGGATGCACTTTTAGCAACAATTCAGCCACTTCTCGTGGGGGCGGAGTGTTCCTCTTGTTGGATGGTACACGCTCAGGTCACATGTTCCTCTTGGCCAATTCAGTGCTGGAAGGAAACAACGTCACCGCAAGTGATGGAGGAGGCGGAGGTGTGGCTATAACCTTTTTCATTCCATTGGACAAAAGATCCCCGAACAGTGCGCTCATCTCAAATTGTACCTTCTTGCATAACCAAGGTAAGTAGTATTTACATGCATACATGCAAACGTGTTTTTGGAATTAGTTTTAAGCACTAAATCCCAAATTACTTGCACCAATCATTTCAATCACTGTGTTACTTAACAGCACTGTTTGGAGGGGGAGCCTACGTTCTTCCCGCCCTCAGGCCGGGTGATGGGTACTATGTCTCCTTTGAGAACTCGCTGTTTGATGGAAACTATGCATCAGTGTATGCAGCGGCCATTGGGTATGCATCTCTAGGCTTCCTCCAATCCTTCTTTATGCTCCATCCCTACAGAATCAGCAGCTGGTAAGCACCGTAGCTGCACTGCAATAGAAGGGGGGGGGGGGGGGGGGGGGGGTGCTACAAATATCTTATGGCCTCATACACAATTAATGCTGAAAACAATTCGGTAGTCAACATGAATCAGATAGCTTCATGTTTCATAAGTATATTTACTTAATCAATACTAGAGCAATTTTACCCGCATAGTCAAATCATTATATTACTTTACAATGTAAACATTGCACTGGGAACAAAGGCCTGAAGGGTTTTGTTACCTCATCTTTTGGTGGAACACTGAGTGTTATTGGATGAACAGTGATCAGCGACTCCAATACACGTTATTCATTGCAGCAGCAACCTGTGCCATGTTGCATGTTGTCAATATAATGTCTAGTATATTAAAACTACTGTTATACAGTATAATAATTATGACATAAATTAAAATAGCAGCATATAACTCGGGGGTGTCCTTCTTGTGCAGCACATTTCAGAACAACGTTGCAATCACAGGAGATATAATTGGTGTGCCCTACGTCCCTGTGGTGATGGATGGACACAATGTGTTCACCAACAACACCTGGAGCCACGCTGAGGGTAGGCTCCTATTAGAAAGCAAGACACTTGGTAATGTCATTGCTCGTTCAGGTCATTGGAGCTACACTCACGTTAAATGGAACATTTGAATTCATTGGAAATAATGCTAACACCTCTGATGGAGGTGCCCTCTATATTACCTCCCAGGGACAGCTGATACTCACAGAAGGGACTGCTATTAGTTTCCATGGCAACCATGGACGGTATGCATTGTGTTCAATGAGAGATATGTTTGATATTTTAGTAATGTTGCCACAGACTAGGAGCAGCTTTTGTCACGCAGCATGTCCCTGAGGTATCTGGCTTCACCAAGCTACTTTACAACCCTCTCTGCTTTATTCGATATGAGGATGACCAACTGTCTCCTTTCTTGTGGAAGGGGGTGTGTTCTTGCCATTTGAGGGTGTGTGGTCATAACGAGTGTTCTCTTTCATCTCCAGCTCAATGTGTCCTTCTCTGGTAACTCTGCCTTGATTGGACCTGTGGCTTACATCAATCAGCTGGATTTCTGTTCATGGAGAGATTTAACTGAGCCATTCTTTGACAGCCAAAATATCATCAAATGGCCCTTCGTGACTGCAGATGGATCAAATCAAAACCTTGGACACCCAATCCAGAATACTACAAGCAGACAATTCTATCTCCAGACTCCTGTAACTTCGCTCAACATAGAGGATTCTTCCTACTTAGCATCTCCTGGGGATACTATTGGATTACGATTGAAAGGTCTCGATGAGCTCAGCCACCCAACCTTTGCTATCTTCAGGATAAGCTCCCTGAATTCCATGGTTAGTGTAAATTGCAATCATTTTGTTTTTATATTGAACCACTGACTCATGCATTTTATTTGACAACCTTTCTGACATGATCTATTTCCTCTACATTTGCACAATTTGCTCTATATATATACATGCCTGTGTGCATGTGTACTTATTTAATACACGTAGAGCAAGGCTCCTATCCCTGTCCTCCTTCCTTAGTACATTCCTATTCATTTCCGCACTTACATCCTATAGATACTCTCCTTCTATTCTCTTTTAACTCTCTTTTATTTCTATTTGCATTTACCATTCCCACAATTCCCACATAGTCAGGGCCTGTATTCCATCCAAGTGTTCTCTCAGAACTCCCACTGATGGACACCAATGACTGTTCCTACACACTGACACCACCTCCAGATTATGGAATTATGAATGTATCTATCTCCCTCTTCAATCCATATAATCACGTAAGCTGTACAACTGGGACAACCTGAGACTAGTAGAGCCTTTGCATTCCTTCATTCCTTTCTTCAACGAAGCACTGTCATACTATGGTGCTAAGACAATGAAATCACAGACTTATACCACATTTATGATAATTGCAATATGTTTTACTTTGCGTAACCCAAGCAAATAAATGTTGTTGCTAAGTGATTAAATAGCTGCACTTAAATATCAACTCTCTCTCTCTCCAATAAGAACTTTAAAGGCCTGTCATGTCATACAGTGTATATAAGTGGGCACATGCTACCCGTTCTGATTTAATATTTTAGACTTTTGTGACTAAATGAATCAATTATACACATGCGTCTCCTGTTCAGAAACACCTTTATGTGCTTCTGCATTATACAGCCTCAGTCATCCATATGTATCATTAATTGCCATATTTTTAGTGGTTGTGGCTTGGCTGCATACACCATGCAATGCTTCGTAGGAGAAACATGAGCAGAAAGAAGGGAAAAAAGAAAAAGAAACTTTGAAGTTTTCTGCTTGACTTCGATAAACATGCATGTGACTTAGTATCAACTTTTTCCATCAAAAATCTATAGAGTAACTATCTACTTTTGGCTCTGCGTCCTTCGTTACATGTCGATATCATTATTAGCGACTAGCTTTGTTCCTAATGATTAGCTTTCATTATGTTTAGTTATTAATTGGCAACTACACTATTGTAATTCCTTCTGTCATGACTTAATTTTTGCTAACTTCATTGATTTAGTTTTTATAAACCAAAGAGTGCTTTTTTGTTTTCTTCTTGCTCTTGAGTGTTGTACACATGGGCCATAATGGATCGATTGTCAAGGCATGAATCCTTACCACAGATTACTGGAGCCAACAATTACATAATCTCCATGGCAAAAATGCACTGCCCACCAGGATACGTGCTACAAAAATCTTCTTATACATCCTCAGACTTTGGGCTCTCGTGCAGTGTGTGACACAGATTATAGCATAGTGAACTGTGAACCTGACTATGAATCTGTGCTACTTAAGGTATGTCACCTGGTTGTATGTCACCTGGTTGTCTCGTGAGTTTTATATGCATTCATTCCTACCTCTCCTTCCTCAGCCATCTCTGTGGGTTGTGGCTGTGCAGAATATCACATTGAAGACCTACCGCTGTCCCAATGGCTATTGCATTCAGATCTACAACACCAGTGCTGGTCCAAACACTCATGGAAGTGTCTACACATACAATAGTCCTGAGGCCCAGTGTAACTGCAATAGGAGTGGTATGTGTGTGCGCATGTGTGTGTGTGCGTTATGCGTGTTTGTGTCTGTATGTGTGTGTTTGTGTGTGTACAATTGTGCATGTGCAAGCATAATGTTCAGTTGTGTATGAAAGCATGACATCATTAGGTATATGAAAGCATGACATCATTAGTTATAGAAAGCATGACATCATCATTAGGCATGACGCATCAATTCAGCATACAGCTGTGGTAATGACATTTCATGTGATTTATGAATGTACTCCCACAAACCACACCCCCTTGTAGGAGTACTATGTGGTAGCTGTCCCCAAGGATGTGGTGTTAGTGTCTTGACTAACAGGTGTGTGACATGTGGAAATGAGAATGGCCTGCTCATCCTGGCTCTATGTAAGCCCACGTAACTACAGTCCTAAGTCTTGTGAATGTCACTGATCTTCATTTGGTTGGTCTTATGTGTTTTTAACTAGGTGTGGTGGTTGTCACGGCAACTATTATCATCGTGATTTACCCCCTATCCAATAATGGCAGGGTTCTACCCATGTCTCTTTGCCATTCAAGTGAGCCACCCTATTGGAATGTTTGTGTTTGTCACATGACAGACATGTGATCCCCTCACCAGCTGGCCCCTCTCATCAGTGAGGAGTTTCCCATCTCCTTTGAGAGCATCCATCCATATCTCTACTACATCTCTTCCTTCCTGGCCCTCTATTTCCCCTATGACTTCTGTCTCCTCAACAACCTTAACCCTTTGGCCTCCTACTGCCTCCGGTACACACCCCCTCTTCTGGTTAGCCTGACTGTTGTGATCACCTTGGTGATAAGGTAAGAAGCATATGGCTTCATGGGAGAAGTCACTGCACACTTTATGCACCTGTGTATTTCAGGAAGAAGGTACTCAGGCTCCGTTCCATACCATGGTATGGAGTGTGGATTTTGGTACTGCTATTGTACACCCAGGCAGTTCACACATCAATGAGTGTTCTGAACTGCCCACTGATCCA
The DNA here is from genome assembly GCA_013339895.1 of Ephydatia muelleri. Classification (NCBI taxonomy): domain Eukaryota; kingdom Metazoa; phylum Porifera; class Demospongiae; order Spongillida; family Spongillidae; genus Ephydatia; species Ephydatia muelleri. The sequence continues at coordinate 6,773,957 of JABACO010000005.1, forward strand.
AGACAGCAATGGACACACCACACCAGTAGGTGATATGTTTCTGTGATCATTTGAAACCCATGGCATTAAAATGTCATTCAAAGCCCTGTGCTACAACATGCTAGCTCTGATGGGTAGGTGTGGCTACTACATACTGATCCTGGCAATGCACTCCAATTGGCTTCACACTTGAATATAAGGGTTGTTTTCTTAAACAGGAATGGTCAGAATTGAGTACTACAGTCAATTACCCTGCCATATTTAGTGTGACTATATTTTCCACTTATGTTGCCACACCCTTTTATCCAATGCCACACCCTCTTATCCAATGCCACACCCTCTTCTCCAATGCCACACCCCTAGAGGTGGTATGTGGATGGTACAGTGGAGTGCTTCACACAGGGGCACCTCCCCCTGGCCCTATTCTCTATCCTGGCCCTGGTGCTGGAGGCGGGGCTCATTCCTCTGGTTGTCATGATATCCATGGAGAAACTGAAGGTTAGTGTATTCACCATATATGGTCATTGCATTGCACATTTAGAGTACTAGCATTGCATGAAGTTGAGAATAATAACTTTTGGGAGGGTGATGGGGAGGAGGAGATGGAGGGGAATAAGATGGAGATATTACGGGATATCAATAGTTTTTGATTTTATGATGTAGTCATGCAAGTGTATGTTCATTATATGATGTATTTTTAGAATGGAATGGAATGTTCATATGTTTCCATAGCAACCATTGTGGCTTCGTCACCTGGTGCAGCCCCTCACTGATGCCTTCAAGGAGGACTGGAGGTGGTGGGGGGCCATGGAGCTAGCCAGGAGGTTCCTGCTCCTCCTCTTCACCCTCCCCTTCCCCGGGAACCCCATTCCTCCCTCCTACCTCCTCATGGCCTACCTGTGTGCTTACGCCTTCATCCAGCCCTACAAGTCAGCTGTGGTCAACCTTGTGGAGGTGGCACTGTGTGTGGACCTCCTGGTGATGCTGCTGATAGTGGGAGACTCAGCCATCACAGAAGACCTGCTCTACTCCCACACCACACAGCTCTCCGTCTCCCAGAGCAACCAAGATGGCTGCATCGTGTCCGGATTCACCAGTTTTGCAAGTCTAATGGTTCCATTGTACTATCTTCCTCTTCTGGTGGGGGTGGTGTGTGTAGCCATAAGTGTTGCTTCACTCTTCAGGTAACCGGGTTGCTGCAGTCCCTTTTAAGCTGTATGCACATGCAACTACATGTGTGCAGTTTTGTGCTCACAACCTAGTTTATATGTGTTTGGTATTTGCCCATTTTACAAAGTTGTAACAGCAATTAACTGTCATAACAGTGATAAGTATCTAAATGATAACAAGTCTGCCCAGTTCATAGCTGAAGAAGCACTCTATTTTTTGTTGAAGAGTGTCATGTCACATTTTATCACCTAATGAAAGATATGGGATCGTTTCCACAAATAGGGACTTAACCCATGTTTTTTCAAGATTTCAATTGTCTAGATGTCTCAAATGTTCTCTACACATTGCTTCTTATGCACTGAGAATCGGAGTATCTGTCATGGAGTTGTAAGGCTCTGAATTTGTAATTAGCTATACATTTGAACTCTAGCGTTACATTTCTATTGCATACTGGAAATTTTATAATGTATAATTAGGTCCCTTGTCGCGGAAATGATCCCATATACACATAAACCTGCCATATGTATGTTAAGTTGGTTAGAAAAATGCTTAAGTAAAGATAAAAAACACAGACAACAATGGCATTGCTATCCAAAATGTGTCCACTTTTAAATATTAGTTAAGGCAAAAAAAAACCAAACAATAGTCGCTGACACAAAGAGTGCTATGTTGATGGCAGAGGTGGGCACCCTTCATTTGGTTTCTAGTAACAAAATCAGACAATTGATTATGCTTAATAAATAACACACACAAATCTTCATGTGTGTGTCATCTTCTTCCTCACAATCATGCAGGGTGCGCTCCAAGCCACCACAGAGAGAGGTTGAAGAGTCCAACAAATGGTCCAACGACATGCTCCCTGCAACCCCAACCACAACCAACAGTATTGAATTGGATGACTCAGGATTGCATACTTCATATTCACATATGCAGGGGGTGAAAGCTATGGAAATTAATCAGTGAAGAAATTTGCTTGTTCAACTGTTCTATATTTGTAGTTCTGTTTATCTGGCTTCAATATGGTTCAATTTTCTGTGGATCAATTAAATATATGGTAACAACATTTGAAAACATATTGCTGATTGGTAGCAAGTCATCGTATTGGACGCCATACCTTGTACACGGATCAGCTACCCTTACCACCCACACTTACCACAGCCCCCTCTCCCATCAAGAAGTAAACCAGCATAAACTCCCGACGTCATATGCTCCACCATGCATATTATATGCATACCCATTCTTTCAATATTGGTGCAGTATCCGATATGCACGCCACCAGCACTACTTCACATTCAGCACACGATGTACGCTGTACAACACATACCACCAGCACATGAGCAGGGGCCAACTGTTTGTGTCTATATTTAGAGGAAGTGGGCCCACACCTCCTCCTGGAAAAAAAAAAACCCTTAAAAAGGTTCAAAACTGCTCAAATTTTTAATGAATGCCTTCATGGGAGAGTTTTTGCCACATCTTGTGTTGCTCACTCAAACTCTCGTCATATACGTATACCTGCTTGCTCATAATAGGGGGGGTAGCTCTGCAGGTGGCTGTGCACAATGCGTCTAGAGTGACTCCAACACGCACTCCCCAACCTTATATGAAAGCTGGGAGCATCTAATTCATTCCTCAAACAGACAGAAAAATGTATGTCACCTGAGGGTGAGAATTGTTGTCTGGTGATGTAATGGTGGTGGGGTGCATTGCTAGAGCATGGTAGCATAAATCAAGGGCTGTCCAAATCTCGACTGCAATGGGGAGGTGACAGCGACTACCAAGGTTGCAGCTGGTGTGCATTATCAGTTGTAAAGTGGACTAATTTTCATTGTAATCAAAATGAATGATCAAATATAAAACCTACATGCACAATTGAGCTGTTTTTTTTTTTGTTTTTTTTTGGGTGGGGGAGGATCACGTGGAAGGCGTGGCAATGCTCGCACTGGGTGTCACAGCAGGCAACGGTGGCTCCAGCGGTGCCCTGCTCCTGGCAAAAAACTCGCTCACGAGCCCAATCATGACATGCAGCCATCCCGAAGTGGCAAATATGCCTCCAATGATCCCTATGAGGCGTATGAGGAACTGGAGGAGCGGCTTTCTCTTCTCCACTATCTCAACCACCATGGGTGACATTTCGTACTTGAAGAAGACTCCCGGCACGCCATGACTGCCCTGATGATGGTCGACGGGCCTGCTCCTTTCCGTCACAGAGTACTGGCACGTGTCCAGCCGCCCCAGGTTTACCGTGTGCAGCTTGGTGGGCACTACTTGGAGATAGTACTGGTAGATGTGGTAACGGTGGGCGGTGGTCTGGAGCGTGGCGTCAAGGGGGTTCACCATTCCTGGAACGACAGGTCCAAAGGACAACGAATCGATGCGGTGGGAGAAGTTGAGCTCGTTCTGGGGAACGAAGACGTTCAGGTGGGCGTGGCCCTGAGGATGGGGCACCGAGCGCCCTGTCGTCACGTGAAAGTTTCCCGCCACTTTCCTGACCGAGAGCGAACCGTGAATGCGACACGCGTCCCTCGGCCTCTCGTCCCTCTCCGCAGCGGGCATCGAGCTGCTCACGCGAGACGTCAGGAACGTCAACTCCCCGAGCGCGCGCAGGTCAGATGCGGCAGCAGACTCGTGTGCCGCTCGCTTCCTCTCGAGCCACTTTTTCTGGGCAGGGGTGAGCTCGAACACGACGTCTTCCTGTATGACGTCCGACACGGACACTATGCTATCACCCGACATGTCTATCAGGTCAGCGCCCAAGAACCTGCAAGGCGTCGCTACTGTCATGTCGATGCTCAGCTTCAGTTCGCTCTCCATGGCTGTGTCTACCGAATAGCGGTAGGCCGTTTCTGTGCTTCTGTAGTAGAAGAATTCGGATACAACGAGTAGCAGTATGATTGATATGGACAGCAAAGAAAGCGTCCCCCCTCGAACCGTCGGTTTCTGGTAATCTTCGGGCACTTTCGGGAATGCATCTAGTTCTTTTACTACTTTCTGCAGTGTCTGCCTTCGGCGCATTTCACCTGAACAAAGTTGTCACTCAGTGTCGATTGTTGAGTAGGCGTGGCAGTGTGTTTCTAATTAAAGCCCTTTAATTAGAATAATGAAATGGAAACTGAGTTACTGTGCACAATCTCCTGGAGCCTAACACTCACTAGTGATTAGCCACCTGTTCCATTATAACAGACAGCGGATTAATGTCTATTGTCCTGGATGTCCCCCGGGGGGCACAAGTGTGCCCCATGGGGGACGCAACTTAAAATTGATGCTGCTTTGCCAGGGTGGAGTATTCCATTGTTCTAAAAACAATACCATGTATTTAAAGCACTTTAAACCTTGGGTGGAAATAATCAGGGCTAGATAATTTATAACTATTTTTAACCAGACCGTGAAAGGTCGCATAGTTCACGTGCACGATGAGCTGTAAGTTATTAGAATTCCAGACTTTAAAAATAAGTAACTGCTTATCCGATGAAACCTACACTATCTCATCTCGTACCCAGACCTACTACGCAAACTGTACGGGCGGGGTACTAGTAGGTCGAGTACCTGACTAGACTACAAATATGACCTTTCAGCAGCTACAGATGGAGGATGTTATATCGTGCGCTGTATGCTTAACGCACTTCGAAGACCCGCGCATTCTTCCGTGTCAGCACTCCTACTGTTTGAAGTGTCTTCAGAGGCTTGTCCGAAAAACCGAGTTCGATCCGGAGAATCCATTGGGTAAGCAGGCCCTTTATGCGTCATGCGCACGTGCGTAAGTAGCAGCACGCGTACGTACGCCGTCGTTGTTCGCAACACTTTACGTTCAATGCATATAAGTCATTGACTCCACTGCCTGTGGATTAGGGTGGAAGGGCAAAGAGGAGAGAGAAAGAGAGTGTGTGTATGTGTGTGTGTGTCTGTGTGTATGTGTGTATGTGTGTGTATGTGTGTGTGTGTGTGTGTGTGTGTGTGAGAGAGAGAGAGAGAGAGAGAGCTGAGGCAGAAGGGCAGTGGACGAGAAAGGAGACAAGGGAAGGGAGCAGAGCGGTTTACTGTGCGCCCCTGTGGCAGGGTGTGCAATGTGTGTTCTGACCTAAAGTAGGGCTCATAGCCTTCCTGTCCCCTTCAACCTCACATCACCACTCTTCTGGGGGTTGCCTTCCCTCCTCCCCTTAACATCTGACCTGTGAGGAGGATCGTGATGGGTATGTGCGCTGTGTGTGTCAGTGGAATGTGCTGCTGTGTTGATCGATACCTTGGTGTGTGTGCATGTGTGTGTGTGTGTGTGTGTGTGTGTGTGTGCTTTGCAAATGGAGAAGTGAAGCCTCGTGTGGAATAAGCCATCCTTCTAACATGCGTTCTGATGGTAACTGCATATGATTTCATAACACACACACACACACACACACACACACACACACACACACACACACACACACCCTGGTCAAGAGGGAGACTAAGGTATGATATTCCACAGTCCCTCCTCCCATCAATATGAGACTTTGCGTACAAACCATGGTGTCATGTCAATAAAAAAAATTGGCCTTGTTGGTGATCTGGGGACATCACATTTTAATCACCAGCATACATCTGCATGGCATGTACTATGCTTATTGAGGGGGAGGGGGGAGGGAGGAGGGGGTTGAGAGTAAGCATGCCTCCGTGCTGTAAAATGGTCTGCTCACACTGACCGAGCTTTATTTAAAAACAAAAAGTGTTCAACACCACTGTGTTGTGTATATCACCCCCCCCCATCACCACCCCCCCCCCCCCCCCCCCCCCTCTCTCAATGCCTAGAAGGTACAGGCTTGTGGCCATATGAAATATGCTGACACACATCAGGGACAGTCCTGATTGATGGATCATTTGGGTTGGGTTGGGTTGGGGTGAGGGTATTATGTTGTGAGGAGGAGGAGGATAATGGGCACTTGCATTTCTTCATCCTGTTTGGACAAGCTAACTGTAATGACGTTTTTCCTTATAATTGCTTTCTTATAACTGTTTGTCTATGCAAATTTTTTAAATATTGTGGTTGATATCCTTAGGCAATGTGATTATGGCCTGGAGGGTGTGGCCTCGGACACAGCTGTGAGGGTGTGACCTCTCTGACCTGTTTTTGTCTTGGAAGGTGTGGCCTTGCAGTTGTTGCTTGTTGTCATCTTTGAGGGTGTGGCCTTGCAGTTGTTAGTTGTCTTCGAGGGTGTGGCCTTTCAGTTTGTTGTTTATTGTCTCGGCCTTGCAGTTGCTTGTTGTCTGAGGTTCTGACCTTGCAGTTGTTTGGTTTATGAGGGCGTGGCTTGTAGTTATGGGTATTGCATCATTTTAACCACTTATATTTACATGCCCTTTCACTGATCAACAGGTGGTGATGAGATCGTTTGTCCCAGATGTCGAAGGGTTGCTTCACTAGGCGACAAGGGTGTGACCGGACTTCCTCGCAACGTGGATCTCGACTATGCAGTGGAGGCTCTCAAGCCAATACTGGTCCCTGCTCCTACCATCGTTGGTGGGCATGAATTGAGGTCGCAATGTAAGGGGGACGGAGGGGAAATAGGGGACCGAGTGATGATGTAGGTGTGGGGAGGAGGAGAGAGTAATAATATATTTATTATGACTCCCTCATGCAAACCGCGCTGTTTTATTCTTCCTTTGAGATCAAAAACTTTCTTTGTTTTCATATTCCCACCACCTCAACCCAATCCCCCAGCCCCCCTGTGTGAAACTCACGGCAAGCCACTCGAGTACTTCTGCAAGCTCCCGGGCTGCGGCCAGCCCATATGCGGGGACTGTCACGTCCACTCCCACCAGAGGCACGACGTGTGCAAGCTCGGGGACGCCATTGACGACGCCATGGCGACCCTGCGCGAGAACGTCCTGGACAAGGCGGAGACAGTCCTGCTCAACGTGACCGTGGGGATCATGGACGTGGAGAGGACGATCGAGCTACTCAATGGGAGGAGGGAGGAGATGACGGGGCAGATCCGCGAGAGGTTCCAGCGCATCTTCGACGCCTTCCACGCCAGGGAGCAGGAGCTGGTCAAGCTCACAGAGACGGCCGTCTCGTGGAAGGTCAAGAACCTGAGGGACCAGCTGGACTCTCTGCAGCAGGTCAAGAAGGAGCTCGTGACCCACGTTGACAACCTCAAGGCGGCCGTATCCACTCCCGACGGGGTCCTGTTTCTTCGGCAGCGTAACGGGACCGTCACGGACAGTGTCATGGACGCCGTTCAGAAGGCGCAGGGCGTGAGACGCAAGCCGTGCGAGAACTCGGAGGACGGTCCCCACTGCTTCATCCCTGAGCACGTCGAGCAGATGGCGAAGGAGACGGGAGGGGTCTACTGCAAGCCCGTTCCCTCCAGGTTCGTCGCCCAGGGGTCGTCCCTGACGAAGGCCTTTGTCGGCAAGGAGGCTCGCTTCACCGTGCAGGCTCACGACCAGTTTGGACAGCGCAGCTACGTGGCGGGTGCTACCCTGAAGGTGGAGATCAGCGGGCCGGAGGGTCCGATCAATTCCATCATCACTGAAGAAGGTGTGGGGAACTCTCCCATCGGCCAGTACGTGGTTAGTTTCATGCCGCACTGTGTTGGGGTGCACTCTGTGGCCGTGGCAATCGACGGCATACCCATCACGCCCGCCCCGTTCAAGCCCGTCGTTTTCAAGAGCAGGGACTACCACTCCATGGACAAGCCGACAAAAGTGATCGTGAAATCCAAGCTGGGCCCGGACGTGGCCAGTGTGAGGGCCCTCACGATCACCCCGAACGACCAGATTGTGTTCACGGATGGCTTCTACTTGAGGGTTCTGGACGAGAACTATGCCCTGCAATGCACCTTTGGAGGGTATGGCACCGGGCGGGGCCAGATGAACCTGCCCCTAGGAATCGCCGTGACAAAGGGCGGGAAGCCAAACTCCTTTTACGTGTCGGACAGCAGCAATCACCGCATCCAGAAGTTCTCGCTCGCGGGCGCCTTCATGAGCGCGTTTGGGGAGCAGGGGACGCAGCCTGGTCAGTTTGTCAACCCGGAGGGGATTGCAGTGCTCAGCAACGATAAGGTGTACGTCGCCGACTGCGGTAACCATCGGATACAGGTGTTTCGCCAGAGCAACCACAAGCTTAGTCACGTGTTTGGCAAGCTCGGAGCAAAGCCCGGGGAACTGAATTCTCCCCGGGACGTGACCCTGGACCTACCCCTGAACAGGCTACTGGTGGCCGACTCAAAGAACAATCGCCTCCAGGCGTTCAGCTTGGAAGGGGCGGTGCTTCCTCAGCCGGGGTTTAAAGAGAATGTCGTCCAGCTGGAGTACTCTCCATGCAGGGTGGCGTGTGACCCAGACAGCTTCATACTGGTGAGTCACATGAGGGCCGTCATTTCTGTGTTAACCCCCGGGGGGAGCTGGTGCGCTACCTGGGGGCCAGGAACGGAGAGATACTGAGGTGCTTGCAGTCCTCGTACGGGATCTGTGTGAACAGCAAAGGGGAGTTGGTCGTCACGGATGGATCCAACCACTCCATTGTTGTGTTCTAGGTGTTGCTAGGGCGACCGTGTCTTGTTTTGTCGCATTGTGGATCATGGTGAGGGGGAGAGCGTGGCTTCTGCCTCTTAAGAGATACTGGAAATTAAGCACACTTCATTTGGACTACATGGTGTTCTTGTACATGTGTGCATGTATGTGTGTACGTACATGGGCAAGTGTGTGTGTGTGTATGTGTGTGTGTGTATGTGTTTGTGGCAAAATGTATGAAATTCCAGTTTGCAATGATATTGACTATCTTGTTGTACATGTAATTTCAATAACTACTTGTACAAAGGAGAAAGAAAGCTTCACCATTATTTTCACTGCCAGTAATATAACATCATTGAGACACAATATTTTGGTGGCTTTATTTAAGTTTTGACTTAATTTCTGTGAACTGAAAAGTACCTCTGAAATGATCGAAAATTGGACTATGGAGTTATACAGTAGCCTCGGGCACCGAGTTTTTAATTAGCCATGTCAAGCCCTTTGCTTCCCAATTTGTCTACTAGGGAGAAAAAATGGCGCGGCAGTGTACCGCATTTTCCATTTATCAGCATATTGCGCATGTGGTCTGGGCACGATAAACGGAATGGATAGACTACTTCAGCTGGGAGGCCCTGGTGGTCTACCAGGTATGGGGCAGGTAAGCTTGTACCGCCGCCAGAGCGTAGCCGTGTATCGATAGAGAAATTAGGCACAGTTCACGCGTATGGTGTGAAAATGAATGTAGTTGGTACTGAGTAAGTTGGTGAGTGCAGACGGAATCGGAGGCCTAAAGAATCGATTCTCATAATGGAAACATTATACTTGCTGTCTTCTTCACCGTCTTTCTGTCACACTTCCTCCCTCCCATTATGTCATGTACCTCCTATCTCCATATCTCTTCCAGCCAGCAGTGGATTCTCCATTAATGGATACCTCAGAAACGGTGTATATCTCGTCGCTTGCCCTCCTCAAGGTGTGTACTGCATGCATGGTAGACCTGAGTTGGAGGCATACTGTAATGTACCTAGGGCTAAACATGTTCAAGAAGTGTCTACAGACTGGGCATGGATTTGTGTACCGTGATTTAGTATTTGTGTTGAGTTCAGAAGGGTAACACAATATATGGTAGCGTACATAAAGGGTTAAACAGTATATGGCAGTACATAAAGGGTTAAACAGTATATGGCAGTACATAAAGGGTTAAACAGTATATGGCAGTACATATGCACAAGTGGGTTTACGCAATATGTGAGAAGTGGAAAGAGTAGGTGGTGTAATGTAGACGGTGAAATTTAGGGGTCTTGAAGAGTTGAAGCGGAAATATTTGAGGTAGTCATTGGTCATCTCTCGCTGCATGCACACGTACACTGCCACGCCTCCACATCACATGCACACGTACACTGCCACGCCTCCACATCACATGCACACGTACACTGCCACGCCTCCACATCACATGCACACGTATACTGCCACGCCTCCACATCACATGCACATGTACACTGCCACGCCTCCACATCACATGCACACCACATGCAGATGCTTCGCCATGGTCGCGCTGGTGTGCCCATGGAAGTGATGGGTCTGATGCTAGGAGAATTTGTTGATGAATATACTGTCCGTGTCATAGACGTATTCGCCATGCCTCAAAGTGGAACGGTCAGTATGTGTGGGTATGTGTGTATATCTATGTGAGCATGTTTATGTGTATGTGTGTGGTGTGTGTGTGTGTGTGTGTGTGTGTGGTGTGTGTGTGGGTATGTGTGTATCTATGTGAGCATGTTTATGTGTGTGTGTGTGTGGTGTGTGTGTGGGTATGTGTGTATATCTATGTGAGCATGTTTATGTGTGTGTGTATGTGTGTGGTGTGTGTGGGTATGTGTGTGGTGTGTGTGTGTGGTGTGTGTGGGTATGTGTGTATATCTATGTGAGCATGTTTATGTGTATGTGTGTGGTGTGTGTGGGTATGTGTGTATATCTATGTGAGCATATTTATGTGTATGTGTGTGGTGTGTGTGTGGGTATGTGTGTATATCTATGTGAGCATGTTTATGTGTGTGTATGTGTGTGGTGTTTGTGTGTGGTGTTTGTGTGTGGTGTGTGTGGGTATGTGTGTATATCTATGTGAGCATGTTTATGTGTATGTGTGTGGTGTGTGTGTGGGTATGTGTGTATATCTATGTGAGCATGTTTATGTGTGTGTGGTGTTTGTGTGTGGTGTGTGTGGGTATGTGGGTATATCTATGTGAGCATGTTTATGTGTGTGTGTATGTGTGTGGTGTTTGTGTGTGGTGTTTGTGTGTGGTGTTTGTGTGTGGTATTTGTGTGTGTGGGTATGTGTGTATATCTATGTGAGCATGTTTGTGTGTGGTGTTTGTGTGTGTGGGTATGTGTGTATATCTATATGAGCATGTTTGTGTATGTGTGTGTGTGTGCCTTTGCACACACATGTTCTCTGCATATGCGTATGCACAGTGGGGTGCTGGTGTAATAAATGTCAGTTTAGATTACTGCATGTATGTTTGTTGTGTATGTGTGTGTGCAGTGTTCTGTGTGGGTTCATGTGTGTGTGTGTGTGTGTGTGTGTGTGTGTGTGTGTGTGTGTGTGTGTGTGTGTGTGTGTGTGTGTGTGTGTGTGTGTGTGTGTGTGTGTGTGTGTGTGTGTGTGTGTGTGTGTGTGCATCAATCGTTGTTTCCCTCCCCACAGGGGGTCAGTGTAGAGGCAGTAGATCCTGTGTTCCAGGCCAGGATGCTAGACATGCTCAAGCAGACAGGCAGGCCGGAGATGGTGGTCGGATGGTACCACTCCCACCCTGGGTTTGGATGCTGGCTCTCCGGAGTTGATATCAATACTCAACAGGTAACAGGAATCTTACTTAACCCCTTTGTGGCTAATGATTAGCTGTTTCGATTACTTAACCCCTTTGTAGCTAACGATGAGCTGTTTTGATTACTTAACCCCTTTGTGGCTAATGATTAGCTGTTTCGATTACTTAACCCCTTTGTGGCTAACGATGAGCTGTTTTGATTACTTAACCCCTTTGTGGCTAATGATGAGCTGTTTCAGATTACTTAACCCCTTTGTGGCTAACGATGAGCTGTTTTGATTACTTAACCCCTTTGTGGCTAATGATTAGCTGTTTCGATTACTTAACCCCTTTGTGGCTAACGATGAGCTGTTTTGATTACTTAACCCCTTTGTGGCTAATGATGAGCTGTTTCAGATTACTTAACCCCTTTGTGGCTAATGATGAGCTGTTTTGATTACTTAACCCCTTCGTGGCAAATGATTAGCTGTTTTGATATCTAATACCTTTTTATCAAACATTTATGCATCAGGTGGATAAAGAATTTATTTTTTAAGGGAGGGAGGAGGAGAGCTAGTGTGTAGACAACAGGGAGGGGCATGGGAGGCTTAAGCCTCCGCGTCCTTGTTTTTTGTACTGTATTTAATAATCAGTTAAAATCATAACGTGGCATTTGTTATTAACTTCAGGGCTAGAGGTCTGCACAACCAGTTCAATAAAAGTGAAGTATGTATTCATATATGTGTATGCAAAGTTTCATGATGAGTGCGCTTGAGCTCAAGCACACTCATCATGAAACTTTTTGCACTTATTCATAAATTATACAATACAGCTTGCTTGGATTCCAATCACAGAGGATACATGTCAGTAACAGGAGGCGTGCACAAGAAAAAACATGATCATGATCAATGCATAATTGTTCTAGTTCAACAAACCAAATAATTATTTCTAGTAACAAAGTCATGCGCAATTTCATTAACTGTTAGTTTGTCTGTTCTGCTCATGAAGCCTCGAGATCCTGGCTTGATGTAGTACACAGCCACTCCGCAATGCACAGAAACTTCTCTCCGGTGTTGCTGACATTATTACTATTAGTTGAAGGAAGCTAGTTATTGACTTTGGAAAAGTACTCTTTTTTTTTTTTCCAGATTTCTTAATGGTTTAAAATAAGACAGTGTGGAGTGAAAATGTGTAAGTTGTTTACCAGTGCCTGTTGTCAAGACATGTAGCTGTGTTTGAAGTTTATCAATGCTGGAGAAGTCAGTGCCATAAAACCAGATCCCGTCCTTGACTATTTCGTTTTCTGGCTGAAGATAGGAGTGTCTCCAGCCTTTGCAGCAGCACCTGATAGCCACTATGGTTGAATCTTTCAGATATTGTGCATATGATGGTGATGAATCTGGCAAAAATGGTGTTGTGGTGAACTACTTTGTTGATCTGATACACTGCTGTGTCCTACTTCAAACCTTCTGGGTACCCTAAGTTATGACTAGGAAACTCTGGTGAGGAAACAAAATCAAGCACAGATTGTTTCTTTTCCACGTACTGCCAGAACAGATCGAACAGGTCATCACCTCTTTTAAAAAGACTGCAAGGTTTTAAGTGTTATTTTGTCTTTCGCATGCGGACATATGCCTTTGTTTAGTGTGCTCATGACCACTATGTCCATTTGAATAGGCAACCTCACTATTCATTTTATAGACAACCCTGAATGCCTTTGCATTTGATTAGACAACCCTCTCTATTCATGCCTTTGTATTTGATTAGCCTTTGTATTTGATTATGCAACCCTCTTTATTCATGCCTTTGCTTCAGCTACTTTGTGATATTGCTAACAAGGACAAGGGTTATGCTCTAACATTTCCAACGTGTTGGCAACACACTAATACCTGGACTCTTTCAGTTGAAGATTCATCCTTAATGCTATTTAATATTACATCTCGCTTGGGTTTGATGAGTTTATACACTATGTTGACAATTTTGACAACTTTCATGGGTGTCCCTGGGTTGCAAGATTCAGACTGTGGCCATAGCAGTGTGGGAAGAGTGCCCATGACTCCAAGTGCAGTAGTCCCTGTAGAAACACCTGATGGAATTGCTGCCACATGCTTAGGGTTAAAGCACAGCAATACATCTTGCACTATTTTTAAAGGTAATCTGCATCTGAATTTCTGTCATTTCATCTTAGACAAGAAGGTTGACCTAAAAAAAAAAGCTTGTTGAAATTCAATGCATTCATCCACCACAAAACCACCTGGTGGTTTTCACTTGAATGTACTGATGCCTTGTCCTGAAACATATAATGACATTTGAGGTAGATGGTTTTCACTTGTGGTAATGACATTTGAGGTCTGTACCTGAAATGTTCATTATGTATGTCTCAAGAGTTGACAAGGCCATTACCCAAATATTTCATTCTGAATGTCAGGCTGTGTGAACTCATGAATTTTTCAGTAACCAACTCTATAGTCCTTCATGGTCCTCAGCACACAGCCTTAGAAGCTGCATGAAGTTAGAATCCATTTCCCCCGTCTTGAGCGTCATCAGTCTCAGTTTGTGATGTGTTCCTCTCGATGCCTGAAGAGAGCAAACGGAACTGATAAGCATCTTCCTGTTTGCAGCCATGCCTATCACTCTGTTTCTGGTAGTGCGTGGCTTCGCTACAAGCATTTGTACTCCTGATACCAGTTATATGAGGTCATTTCTGACCACTGCATGGTTTCAATATTCTAGAAGTCTGAAATGTCCTCTACACAACGATTCTTACGCACTGAGAATGGGTTGGGCACAATACATTTACTACAATATAGCATTTTGTGTAGTAAGGATCATTTGTTACAGGATCATTGCAGTGAAGGGGGACCAAACATATGTTTCATACACAACTATTCTTACACACTGAGAATTGGACTATCTGTCACGGGAGTTGTAAGGCACTGAATTTTTCATTAGCCGTACATTTGAACACAAGCGTTACATTTTTGTTATGTGTATTAGAAATTTTTATCATGTATGAGCTACATGTACATGTAGGTCCCTTTTCTTGTGAACTGTCCCATACAATGAATTACTATGTAAAAAGTACAAGTCTGGGTGAGCTGCCTATTCCAATGATCAGACTTTCTACATTGATCCAATGATTTCTTGGTCAATGTGATCCTATGTGGTTGACCTCATGGCATTACTTTGTGACCCCACCCCCCCCCCCCACCCCCCTTGGAGGTCAATGTGATCCTATGTGGTTGACCTCATGGCATTACTTTGTGACCCCACCCCCACCCCACCCCCCTTGGAGGTCAATGTGATCCTATGTGGTTGACCTCATGGCATTACTTTGTGACCCCCCCCCCCCCCCACCCCCCTTGGAGGTCAATGTGATCCTATGTGGTTGACCTCATGGCATTACTTTGTGACCCACCCCCCCCCCCACCCCCCTTGGAGGTCAATGTGATCCTATGTGGTTGACCTCATGGCATTACTTTGTGACCCACCCCCCCCCACCCCCCTTGGAGGTCAATGTGATCCTATGTGGTTGACCTCATGGCATTACTTTGTGACCCCACCCCAACCCCCCTTGGAGGTCAATGTGATCCTATGTGGTTGACCTCATGGCATTACTTTGTGACCCCACCCCACCCCCCCTTGGAGGTCAATGTGATCCTATGTGGTTGACCTCATGGCATTACTTTGTGACCCCACCCCCCCCACCCCCCTTGATGTTCTGCACCTTGACCTTGAGATTTTGTTCCTCTGCAGAGTTTTGAGGCCTTGTCTCCTAGAGCAGTAGCTGTTGTTGTCGACCCAATTCAAAGTGTCAAGGTGAGGTGTGTGTGTGTGTGTGTGGTGTGTGGTGTGTGTGTGTGGTGTGTGTGTGTGGTGTGTTGTGTGTGTGTGTGTGGTGTGTGTGTGTGTGTGTGTGTGGTGTGTGTGTTCTTGGTCTGTGCTTCTGTCTATGTGTGTGTGTGTGTGCTTCTATGTGTTGTGCCCTTACATGGCTCTGTGGTTGTGTGCATGCAGAGGTATTTATCATGCACAAAAGCTTTCTTACTCTTGCTGTATGAAGGGAGGGGTGGTTTATGCAGTGTACGTTGTTATAGCACCTGAAACTGTTAATCAACCACAGTCTCACAGTCTGCAGCTGTGAAATGGAGCATGTGATTATGCATTGGTGGAAGGGACTCAGCCAGGAAGCTAAGATCAGTGGCTAGCTGACATTAACCTGACTAGTTGCTCTGTTTAAGCACCACCATACTCTAACGAACACACACGAGTAAAACTG
This sequence comes from Ephydatia muelleri, assembly GCA_013339895.1. Lineage (NCBI taxonomy): Eukaryota > Metazoa > Porifera > Demospongiae > Spongillida > Spongillidae > Ephydatia > Ephydatia muelleri. The sequence continues at coordinate 6,789,674 of JABACO010000005.1, forward strand.
TGTTGTAGAATGGTTTGTGTCATGTATTGTATTTAGAGGGTTAGCTGACCAAAGTGTCGTTTAGAGATTTGGCCAACCAATTGTCTATTACTATTTCCACCTCTGTGACAGCATGTAGTACAGATATTTGTCTGTCACCTCTTACTCATCTCCACTTTTGACCTTTTGTTGCTTTTAATGCACCCCTGCTCTTCCATGCTCACCCTCTCCCTCCTCCCACAGGGAAAGTGGTTATAGATGCATTTCGGCTCACAGACCCCAGGATGCAGGCGTTGGGCCAGGAGCCTCGGCAGACCACTTCCAACATTGGCCACCTTCAAAAGCCATCCATTCAGGTGAGATGGCCATGTTTCTTTGTTTTCGTTTGTTTGCTTGCTTTTTTGTTTGGGTATGTGTTCTTTGTACTGTGTGTGTCAGTGTGTGTACGTGTAGTGTGTTTAATTCTGATGAGACTTGTATGTTTCTCTCTCTCTCCCTTGATGAGACTTGTATGTTCCCCTCCCTCCCCCTTGATGAGACTTGTATGTTCCCCTCCCTCCCCCTTGATGAGACTTGTATGTTCTCCTTCCTCCCCCTTGATGAGACTTGTATGTTCCCCTCCCTCCCTCTTGATGAGACATCTCTGTTCCCCTCCTACCTCCCTAGGCTCTGATTCATGGCCTAGGAAGGCACTACTACTCCATGCCTATAAACTACCGAAAGAATGACCTGGAGCAGAAGGTGTGTGTGTGTGTGTGTGTGTGTGTGTGTGTGTGTGTGTGTGTGTGTGTGTGTGTGTGTGTGTGTGTGTGTGTGTGTGTGTGTGTGTGTGTGTGTGTGTGTGTGTGTGTGTGTGTGTGTGCGTGCGTGGGTGTGTGTCCATGTATGCCATTACTTCACTCATTAATCATATGTCATTTTTCTTTCAACCGTGTCCTTGACTTGCTCCCTCCTCCCTCCCTCCCTCCCTCCCTCCCTCCCTCCCTCCCTCCCTCCCTCCCTCCCTCCCTCCCTCCCTCCCTCCCTCCCTCCCTCCCTCCCTCTCTCCCTCCCTCCCTCCCTCTCTCCCTCCCTCTCTCCCTCCCTCCCTCCCTCCCTCCCTCCCTCCCTCCCTCCCTCCCTCCCTCCCTGTAGATGTTGCTCAACCTTCACAAGAAGACCTGGCTTGATGGGCTTCAGCTGCTGGACTTTAAAGAGCACAGTTCCAACAACGAGAAGACACTTAAGGTTGTAGAAAGCGTGCTCTCATTGGAATATCTTGCCGGCACCTTTTTTAAATTGGTGGCATGTATGTGTGCTACAAGTCCTTTCATTGTGCTATGTGATGTCTACGTACATGCACAGGGAGCAGAGGGACTACTGTAAATGTTGCATGTGCTTTGTATCCTTGTGGCTTCGTGCTGCCTCAAGACTTGCCGTCGTGTCGCTTGATTTAAATGCTTTCCTGATGCCCTTCTTCCCCCACATAGGAGATGCTGGAGCTAGCACAGGCCTACAACAAGGTAATACCTCCACATCTGATAGTATAGTGCTGTTTAAAAAATGAAGGGGTGGAGGACATGGTCTACTCAAGCTGTTGTATGGGTGGAGTTTGTTTGAAGGAAAGGGTGATGTATTGGCACTGAGTCACCTTGAAGTGTTTCTTTGTTGACACTGGTACTGCTTACAACTTCTTTCCGTGTCGTATCCCAGTGTTGTACATTTGGGTTTTGTAAACACAGCACACAAGAGTAGTGCTCAAAGTAGTGCATTCAAGTATCGTACATGTACACTGCACCTGCCGACACCATCACATGCCACCTGCCTATGTACCTGTAAATGCAACGTTTGCCCACACCGGTATTTGCCTCAATGGCAGGCATACATCAGTGCAGGGCATTTGTCTCGGAAGTGATACTGGAGTGGTAACATTTCGTAAATAAGCTATTAAAGGAAAATAAACATTTTCACGTAGTTTCGTAAACCATTCTTGTAATTAGTAGATAGTGCATTTCAATCATGCTAGCTGCTTGCATACAACTGCACTATGACCTTATAGTAATGTGTGTACCATAAACAGTCGTATATCAGTAACACACCTCACGTTTCTGTTGTGTGAGTGCCTTTCGTGCCTAATTCCTCGACTTCATATGTGCATCATCCATGAAGTACGCATTCCGTTGGAGATTTCTGTAGCCCGTAATGGGGAAAGTCAGGCTGCAGCCCATTGTCATACAATGTATCTGATTACGCATGGGGATGCCTTTTCCACAGGTTGGCCGCTACACTAAGAGGGACTTGGTCTAAATAAATAGATTCTTTTTGTGTTATGGACTTGTAGAAGTTGCCTAATCTTCAGGTGAATAGGAGAGTTGTGCTGGTCACTGATGTACTTGTACTTGGTGTGTACGTCATCGTGTCTTCCATTTGGTGTGTACATCATCGTGTCTTCCAAAGTGTGTGCCGAAAAAGGAAAGTGTGAGAAAATGCTATGGTGGTAGCATAGCTATCTAGGTGTTAGAATGGGAGGGCACTATGTACATGTACATAACAGTCTGCGTTTTAGGGGTTTTTTTAAATCAGGTACATTATGTATGAAGCACTTAACTGCACTGGTTCATTTAGCCTGGTCCTACTTGGCGGGGAAAATGCCATGGTAGTGTATATTCTGTATGTTGTAGGTGGGGGGGGGGGGGGGGGGGGGTAACACTTAGCTCATTCAAATGGAGGATTGCTGTTGTGCAGAACATAACAGCTTGCACTGTGCGTGTGGACTTGAGCTGTCTGGTGGAGTGATGTGTACTTCTCTATTTTTAAAGGAGAGGATGATGGAACAACAGGATGGAGTTCACTGAACAGTCTGCAGTCTATTTTTCCTCGCTCGTTTGAAGATGTTTTGTTTCATCGTATTGCTTTGATTTGAAGCCAAGAAATGAGGAAACGGTTGCCAAGCACTTTAGATGTGCTTGGCAACACCACACCTCCCTATTTGCTGGATCCAACGATGTCATGAATGTGAACCACTTCAATGATACGGGACGACAGAGCCTATATAAGGGTGCATCCTATCATTCCATCTGCATTTCCAGACGATGATTATGGTCATTGGTCTCATGGCAGAAAGGAAAACAGTGTAGCTGTTCCCCTTTGAGTGTTTTGTTTGCTTTGGCACCCCTTCCTCTAGGTCATGCTGAGTCTAAGCACCTGTAACCTAGGGATGAGGGTCATCTTAGTACCTGTAACCTAGGGATGAGGGTCATCTTAGCACCTGTAACCTAGGGATGAGGGTCATCTTAGTACCTGTAACCTAGGGATGAGGGTCATCTTAGCACCTGTAACCTAGGGATGAGGGTCATCTTAGCACCTGTAACCTAAGCACCCATCACGTACTACATCATACTCAACTCGTTACATCCTTGCAATGGCAAAAGCTCAAGGAAAATGGCACCATAAGAGATTGCACAGCATTGGTGTTGATGCAGCTTGCCCTAACCAGCTTTTTGCAACTAAAGATTCAGTTGCACATGTTGTTTTGGAAAAACCTCCTTGATAGAAGTTTGTGTATTAAGGCACATGTGTAGGTGTGGCTGTGTTTGTGTATTAGGGCACATGTGTAGGTGTGGCTGTGTTTGTGTATTAGGGCACATGTGTAGGTGTGGCTGTGTTTGTGTATTAGGGCACATGTGTAGGTGTGGCTGTGTTTGTGTATTAGGGCACATGTGTAGGTGGGGCTGTGTTTTGAAGAATTGTGTAGTCCAGGCTGACGGCCGCGTTTGAAGCACTCGTGTGTATACACATGCACATGACCTTACCAGTGATGCACATGACCTTACCAGTGATGCACATGACCTTACCAGTGATGCACATGACCTTACCGTGATGCACATGACCTTACCGTGATGCACATGACCTTACCAGGGATGCACATGACCTTACCAGGGATGCACATGACCTTACCGTGATGCACATTACCTTACCAGGGATGCACATGACCTTACCAGGGATGCACATTACCTTACCAGGGATGCACATGACCTTACCAGTGATGCACATGACCTTACCAGTGATGCACATGACCTTACCAGGGATGCACATGACCTTACACATTACTTTCCTTGTGGTGCAGGCTGTTGAGGAGGAAGACAAGATGACATCTGATCAGCTGGCTGTAAAAAACATTGGCAAGCAGGTGAGTCTCCATCACACAACACACACACACACACACACACACACACATGAGATGTGTATCAGGAGATAGAATTTCCTGGTGCACGATGTGACATGTACATGTGGTACACTTTACTAGCAATACTGCACTGTGTGGGATTGAGGCATTGGTAGGAATGCGAGTATCTTTTTGTTTTGACGTTAGCGTATGAATGCAGTATCGTTATGCATATCCTACCGTGTCAACATGCACAGCAAACATGATGGCTATGGTGGGAGCTATGGTGGGAGGGGGTTGGAAGAGGACATGATGGCTATGGTGGGAGGGAAGAGGACATGATGGCTATGGTGGGAGGGAAGAGGACATGATGGCTATGGTGGGAGGGAAGAGGACATGATGGCTATGGTGGGAGAGGGTTGGAAGAGGACATGATGGCTATGGTGGGAGGGAAGAGGACATGATGGCTATGGTGGGAGGGGAGAGGACATGATGGCTATGGTGGGAGGGAAGAGGACATGATGGCTATGGTGGGAGGGAAGAGGACATGGTGGCTATGGTGGGAGGGAAGAGGACATGATGGCTATGGTGGGAGGGAAGAGAACATGATGGCTATGGTGGGAGGGAAGAGGACATGATGGCTATGGTGGGAGAGGGTTGGAAGAGGACATGATGGCTATGGTGGGAGGGGAGAGGACATGATGGCTATGGTGGGAGGGAAGAGGACATGATGGCTATGGTGGGAGGGAAGAGGACATGATGGCTATGGTGGGAGGGAAGAGGACATGATGGCTATGGTGGGAGGGAAGAGAACATGATGGCTATGGTGGGAGGGAAGAGGACATGATGGCTATGGTGGGAGGGGGTTGGAAGAGGACATGATGGCTATGGTGGGAGGGGGTTGGAAGAGGACATGATGGCTATGGTGGGAGGGGGTTGGAAGAGGACATAATTTGTTAGCCATAGAAGGCACACAGACAACCGGCCCCCCCACCATGGAGCATGTTACCAGGTTGTGTTATCAGTTTATTGTCTACTCGCTGAGTGTTAGCCTCTTAAGATACACTGCACCTAATGGATGTGTTGAGGCCAATACCCATACCATACTAGATGGGCCAATACCCATACCATTTCAGATGGGCCAATACCCATACCGTTCCAGATGAGCCAATACCCATACCGTACTAGATGGGCCAATACCCATATCGTACTAGATGGGCCAATACTCATACCGTTCCAGATGAGCCAATACCCCATCTCGCTTCAGATGGGTTGCTTTTGAAGGGTTTTCCTGGCAAATTTGCTTAGATTTGTGGATGCAATACGCGTATGTTTCAACAGAATGCTTAGTTTCAGTTTTTCTGTAGTGAAAAGAGAAGCCTTGTTGTTCATCGTACTAACAGAGATACATTAGTGTCTGCAATTCCTCCCCCACCCTCCTCCCCTCCCCCACCCTCCTCCACTCCCCCACCCTCCACTCCCCCACTCTCCTCCACTCCCCCACCCTCCTCCCCTCCCCACCCTCCTCCACTCCCCCACCCTCCTCCACTCCCCCACCCTCCTCCACTCCCCACCCTCCTCCCCTCCCCCACCCTCCTCCCCTCCCCCACCCCTCCCCTCCCCACCCTCCTCCCCTCCCCACCCTCCTCCCCTCCCCCACCCTCCTCCCCTCCCCCACCCTCTCCTCCATCCCTCCCCTCCACTAGACATTCACAACCTCAAAATAAATGGATGGAATAGTGGCGCCCCCTAGGTAGCTGGACCACTTGGTTGGGATCACTTATCTGCAATCATTCAGAGTTTGTGTGCATAAATTAAACTCCCTTTTGTCTGATAGTTGGGGGAACTGATAATAAACCTACTGAACTAGGTGCAGGGAATAGCATTATAAGACTCTGACAGCTGTTGTAGGAGTGGCTAGCGAGGTAACCCTTGACTTGGGACAAGGTAAACATTGTCCCAGCTGTGCTGAAGGAGTGTGATGTCTCGGAACTATTGTTCAGTGCTGTGTGATTAGATTTGTTTGTTCTCTTAATGGAAATCACACTCTGTGGTTGAGAAGAGATGAAGTACACTATATACACTATATACCCACATACAAATGCTCATAGACAGACAGCACACACACATAAAACATAACTCTACAGTATTTTAAGTCTCACTCGTTCTGATTTCAGGACCCAAAGCGACACCTGGAGGAGAAGATAGAAGGTGTGCTGACAGCAAACATAACCCAGACACTGGGAGCCATGCTGGATACTGTAGTGTTCTCTTAGCCCTGGGTAACATAACTGAAACACTGCTGTGCTCGTTATGTCACATCTGTATTCAGGAGTGCATTACAGTAAGAGTGTCATTTGTAAAGGGTGTACACAAGCCATTGCTTTATACTAGAACATCTTAGCTTGCTACAAGTAACTGGATCCTGGCTTAACTGATTCCTGGTGCGTACACAAGCCATTGCTTTATACTAGAACATCTTAGCTTGCTACAAGTAACTGGATCCTGGCTTAACTGATTCCTGAACCCCCAACTTGCTGGGGTTGGTATTATGTTGTCAAGGGGACATACCAGTTGTAGGTGTCTGTCGTTTCAGATTTCATGACCAGTATTTATGTATACTAGTGGCATGTTCCTTTCTATTTAGTAGATTCCTTTTGTGTAGCTTTTGTTTGAATGGAGATCTTCAAGTGTTGAGCTCTCTTCCAAGATAAACCATTAGATCCTGTACTGTTTGCATGGGTGCTGTGTTGTGTGTTTGTGTGTGTGTGTTTGTGTGTGTGTGTGTGTGTTTGTGTGTGTGTGTGTGTGTGTGTATGTGTGTGTATGTGTGTGTGCATATGTTATGTGTCTGTATGACAACAGACATATAACACACACACAAATGCGCCATCGCACACATACAGATACATGCACACACACACAAACACACGAGCGCACGTGTGTGTGTGTGTGCATGTGTTATGGGACTGTATGACAACAGACATATAACACACAAACGCACGATCGCACACAACAGACACATGCACACAAACACACGAGTGAGCGCTTACAAGTATGCATATGTGAGTTGAGAGGGAGGAGATGTGAGTTGAGAGGGAGGAGATGTGAGTTGAGAGCGAGGAGATGTGAGTTGAGAGCGAGGAGATGTGAGTTGAGAGGGAGGAGATGTGAGTTGAGAGGGAGGAGACGTGAGTTGAGAGCGAGGAGATGTGAGTTGAGAGGGAGGAGATGTGAGTTGAGAGCGAGGAGATGTGAGTTGAGAGGGAGGAGATGTGAGTTGAGAGGGAGGAGATGTGAGTTGAGAGGGAGGAGATGTGAGTTGAGAGGGAGGAGACGTGAGTTGAGAGCGAGGAGATGTGAGTTGAGAGCGAGGAGACGTGAGTTGAGAGGGAGGAGATGGGGATAATAGGGCAAAATCTTTGCATTGAAGTGTCCAGTTTTAAAGTCCTCGGTACACAAGCTTATATTTCATGGCTGTGGCAAGTTTACAGTTTCACGTTGCACCAGCTTTGGCAGTTAGTTTGATGGAATCTCTTTATAAGTCACGCATGTACACTGCACCATACAATGCCTTAACTTTCTAAGAGACTACTGGTCGATGCCAAGAACGACCTGGATATTGACATCAAAGTCTGTTTGAAAGGCAGGCATTTTGTCTCCACAGAGATTACTCTCAATTATCCATGTGTGTGCATGCCATGCGATTAGTGAGCTCCCAAATGGTTAATGAGGTTCTATAATCGCATACTTTCCCCAGTACAACTGACTTTCTATGAGTAGTGCCAATTTATCGTGTGGCACGGAAGTGTTCAACCAAAAGCACAAGTGCTGGTACTATCTCCACCTGGGCTGTGTGCCAAACAGCTGTGTTGTGTGAGTGCAGTGGGAGGGGGCATGTGATGTCATGGAGCTCCTCAGGGTAGACATCCAGTGCCACCATTAGCTGTCAGCCTCATTTATTGATGGTCGATTTTTCAGAGCCGGGGTGTTGTATCAACGTTGGTGTGTAATGTGCAATCGACGTGTCTATTGTGTAGAATGAATGTCAAATGTTTCTGCGTAGAGTTCAGTATGTTATGGTAGGAGCACATGATGGTCACATGATGAATGGTATATCTGGGGCGCACAATGCATGGGCACAAGACGGATTGTAAGGGAAAGATCATTCCTGATTGATTGACTGATAGGTGATCATGTATTGGTTGTTGTAGTCAATTACAGGAAAAGGCACTGTGGTGTGGTGTGCATTTGCAGTTCTGTTTGTTTTGTGCCCTTGCAATGCTTCACAGACTTATCCTGTGATCATCTACAACTTGTGGTTGCATTGCATGGTTTGCTCCTTAGCCTGATGACCCACCAACACTGTAAGCCACAATGCACCAGGCACAGCAGTGTCTTGAAGCATGAATGACCGCTTGAGCTACTGTTTTTTTTTTTTGCTCATACTTGGAGATGAGATGCTGTGTCTGAAGTGTTGCATTCGGAGAGAGTTTCTGGTTTATGTGATTGTTGTAATTGCATGTGTGTGTGTGTGTGTGTGTGTGTGTGTGTGTGTGTGTGTGTGTGTGTGTGTGTGTGTGTGTGTGTGTGTGTGTGTGTGTGTGTGTGTGTGTGTGTGTGTGTGACAGTCATCTGTGTTTGTGTCTGTTGGGTTATTATACACCAGTGGTGTTAGAGTAGAGAAAAGTGTCAAGTGGAAGGGTGGAAAATGTCTAACAGCATCACAAAGAAATTCCTCTGGCACAATATGGGCAAAAAAAATTTGAAATCCTTTTCTCCTCTGAACCTTACAAGTCGTTTTAAAATGAATTTTGGTTTAGACAATCAAAGGTTAAAAATAACAGAATAATTGCTGGACATTCAAGGTTTTGTCATTACCGAGAAATCACATTTCACCTCTAATTCGATTTACGCTGCTATCCCGTAAACTGCTAAACTGCGGGAACAGTGGGCTTCCGGGAGAAACGTGTACGTGATTTAAATTTTGCTGCGCGACACCTCACCATCAGTCAATTGGCAGCGCGGTCAGATTCTTTTACCAATATGTCGACACAGGGACCAGTGGTGACCGAAGGCCCCCCGCTCGCCTCGAAGAGCGGTGAAAGCGACAAAGCGTCGGCGGCGTGTGGTGCGGGAGGGATGCGCGGGTCCGCTCAGGCCGAGGCTTGCGCAACGTGCTCCAAGGCTGTGTACGCCATGGAGCGGCTCGAGGCGGACAAGGTGATTTACCACAAGGTGTGCTTTAAATGCGACGTCTGTAAGAAGCCTCTCAGCGTCGGATCGTACGCGGCGCTCGAGGGAACCATTTACTGCAAGACCCACTTCAAGCAGCTGTTCAAGGTCAAAGGGAATTATGACGAAGGCTTCGGGCGCCAGCAGCACAAAGCTAAGTGGAATATTAACGAAGAGAAGTAGTCGCTTTTTTGTTTCAATGAACCAGTTCTCGTCTCTTTTTTTTTTTTTTTCTTTTTGTTTACCGTTCAAATAGTGATTGCATCGCATATTTAACGCTCCGTATTTTAGTTAGCTCCATATTAACCGTTGCATACATATAATGCTTTCTGTGTTAAAATGCGCCGCTGCGAACTGGGCTTAAATTGTACATGCTGGCGGCAGACGAAGGGAGGGTGTTCCTTGATACAGTGTTATGTGAAATAAATTAATCGCAAAAGATGCAGCGTTTAGCTTGCTCAATTTTTGACACTCGAGTACACGCATACATTGGCCATTGGTGTAGGACCGCATGCGCGGCAAGACGCTTGTCGGCACCCGCATCCAGGATTAGTTCATCACTTAGACGTGGTAAGCATTTGTTGACACTGCTGCGTTGGTACCTAGTGGTAAGGTGTGGTGATTGTGAGCGCACTTCGGGAGATATTTAACATTCTATTCGCTTTAGTGGGGAAGTAGCCAATTTTTATGAATCACCAAGGAGAAGCGTTTGACATCACATTGGAATGGTAACATGCCATCTTGTGTATTGATACCTTTTGGCAATAATCTCTTCCTGATTGCTACTCTGTGTGTGTGTGTGTGTGTGTGTGTGTGTGTGTGTGTGTGTGTGTGTGTGTGTGTGTGTGTGCGTGCGTGCGTGCGTGCGTGCATGCACGCGTGTGTGTGTATTGTAGGGCGTAATAGCTAGCGCTACATAGTAAGGTTTGTGTGTGGTGTACTTTAATTAGCTGATGTGGGGATGTGATTGTGTTTTGTGGTCTGTGTATGTATGTATAAGAGTGTCTCGGTGAGCACGTGTGTGTGTGTGTGTGTGTGTGTGTGTGTGTGTGTGTGTGTGTGTGTGTGCTGCGCGATTATTGTGCATGCCAAGGAAGAAGAGGCAAGAAGAAATCAAGTCTGCAGACACAATGGCCGTGTACAGGATCCATGGAGGGAGATGCACTGTTTTGCTGCCATAAACAGGATGTGGTGGTGGTCGCCAGGTGATGGCAACCTGCGCACCTGTGGGTACACCGCAGACGCAGGTGGATGTGTGAACCATTTCTTCTCTTCGTGGCGCAAACAGCGGACACACTGGCCTCGTTCCCCGTATATATAGATTCACTAAGCTAACTGATTGTCATGCAAGCAGCACACATGAGTTGAACTTGGCCAGTGTACTTATTATTTAAATACGAACTGTTTACGGAACCGGAACCCGGTACCAGCACTTATATTTACTACAGAGCCGATACCGGTACTTCAGCCATTTTTTAGGGTGCCGGCTCTCTAGCCACAGCCTTTAAACTAAGCGTGTGCCACTCTTCAGAGGGCAATGACGTCACGCGAAAATGTCTTCGTTGCTTTAACGTCATAACTCATAGGTGAATGGGTGAAAACTTAATTCACGTCACCTCAGACATAACTGCTCGTATCCCTAAGAGGTACGGGATCAATGGCAAATACATCATGAGATACCTAAAAAACGAAATTCAAATTCAAGAGAATGATTGTATATAGCCAGCTGGCGTCACGGTCGAAACAAGCCAGGCTACACAGGAAAAAGTTTCGAGTTCCCAACATTGGATTTTGATCCAAGATCCCAATGTGATAAGCAATCACAGTAGACACAACAAACCACATCAAAATGCCTAATGTCGATTTAAGCCTTTCCACCCCTGGGGGATTGTGGATCAAAATCCAATCTTGGGAATGCTAAATGCTAGGCAGAACATTCATTGATTTCGAGGCGTGTGCTTAACATATGCGAATAAAATTAGTTGGCAGGCACGTGAGCGAGAGGCGGCAAAGCAAAATGCGGTCTAGACTTTTTATCTGGCGAAGTTCGCGTCGATTTATTTGACGGTTTTGGCTGCAGTGTACAACACGTGCATTGCTATTATGGACGATTTGTGGTTCTCTTAAAAGGGGAGCGGAGTCTGGATATTGGCATCCAACTACATTCCAACATTACTGATAATCGATTACTGATAATCGGAATTTTAAATTGTTCATGCAATTTCCCTTGCACAGAATAGTATACTTTCGAAGGCCAGTCGTAGACTGGTATCCTCAGGGGTTTCCCCTAACAACGAAACAACTTGGAGATAATTCAGTCCAAACACCCAAAGTTCCCCGGGATTGAGGCGGGATTGAGGCGGAAACAATACAAAGCATCACTTGGTGTATTTACATTTTTAATTCCTTGTCCTTCTGCTTGTCTCTCAGGGATATGAGTCGCAAAACGTTATAGATGCTGCCACCATTCCACTATCTGTCTCAATTTTAGAAGTGTCACAAACCTGGAAAGGTCCCTCCCCATCGTCTCTTCTTCAGGCAGAACCTTAATAGCAATCAGCAAGCTTAAATATGGTTGTCTACCAGATGTCAGAAACATTGCTGTTGATGAGATTTTAAGGCCCCTTTGTGGGGAAGTGCTGCTGATGTGCATTAATTTAAGCATAATGTGGAGACTTTTTTTAAACCTCTGCAGTACGGTGCGGCCTGCCAACAAGGTCCTGAGAGGAGGATCCCTTGGCAATCATTCTTATGTCGACAAGCACTGGAATTACAATTACTTTGCTGTGCTTAAGGTGGATTTCAAGAATGTAGTTTCAACGGGTGCTCTTCTTTGGGTTATTCAGGAATTTTTTTCATGTATTGGCATCTTGGTATGGCATCCATCCTGCACTCTGGCTCCTAACCTCTGAATCAGGAGTACAGTAGGGCGACCCTTGGGACGATTTTTTTTTTTGCTCTAGTTTTACACGTAAGGGGATGTTGAATGCCTTCATCATTGCTTGGTAGTTAGACGATGGTGTGCATGATTGCTGATCATGTGTAGTTAGGGCATTGCCACTGATACAGGAATTAGGTCCTTCTCTTAGACTGCATGTAAATGTGAGTTTCTTCAGCATGTGTATGCTTCTGACCTCATACAGTGTTCCAATTGTGAGATCATAGGTGCATGCTCTATTTGTGGATCACATTGAATAGCATTGCTGCTCTCGAAACCAGAAGAGTTTGAAACTGGAGATCGGCATGGGTACCCATTACCCTTTTACGGTTATGTAGGCTTTAAACCACCTAGCATGATCTATGCCATTTTCATTGTCCATGGAAGCTTTGCATACATTTGATGCTGATTTTCGTCCATGTATATCTATATCTGCCTGGCAATTGACACCTCAGACAGTGCATGGTATCAACCCAGCAAAGTCTGTGCTACGCCTCTCCCATCATTCCTGTGCAGCTTACATTGCTTCTCTTTCTTCATCTGGGTATTGCGGTGATGATGATGCACATCTTAAGTTTGCTTCAAATATCTGTTTCTGAATAAAGACATGGTTTCTACCATTCACTGAGTAGAACTGTTTTCTTTGCGTTTTGGGTCTAGTTTTTCCATGGGCTAACTATTCAAACATAAGTTTGCATTGCTCAAATAGACCCCTTTTTAAAGCAGCTGTATATTCAAAGCCCTCTGTATCAAAGTTATTCAAGATTAATGTGTTAGAGCCAATTAATTATGTGTAAGTAGCGCAAGATATGATTATGCAATGAAACAAATTTCAAGTTCAATAGAACGTTATTAACATTTAACAGCATTAAAATTATATGGGTTGAATCTTTGTTAATAAACTAATTTTAATGATAATGCATGAAATGAACTAAAAACTACCATTTGGTTTTGTATTAAAATTATGTGATAGTGAGTTATTAAAAGTCAAAGTCCATTTGGAGTGTTGTGGTTTTTTGTTTTGGTGGTTTTTAATGTTTTCAAGTTTGATTTGTTGTTTTGAATATTTACTAATAAAATGCAGCTCAAATTTATTCAGGTTAACATTTAGTTTATAAAATTCTCCAATTATTTAAAAGTTGTCGTGCATTAGTATATCACATTAATTAATTACAAGTATTTGATTTTATCTTTACATCTAATAGAGAAAAACACAGTTCATATTTGCCTAACTTATTCGGCACTGTATATCCATAAATTCATTAGATTTAAGAAATTATGTTTGATTAAAACTATTACAAACTCCCCACATGTAACCTGTGGTCAAGAATGAGTGTGTGTTTGTGTGTGTTTGTGTATGTATGTGTGTGTATGTATGTGTGTGTATGTGTGTGTATGTGTGTGTGTTTGTGTATGTATGCGCGTGTGTGTGTGTGTGTGTGTGATAAAAAAGGGGGAGGGGCACATAGTCTTTAAATATTTGCTTCATGATCGCGGTCCACAAAACTAGGGCAGGGGAAGGGGGTAAGAGGCCTGTGTTCAAATACGAGGGCAGGGGAAGGGGGTAAGAGGCCTGTGTTCAAATACGAGGGCAGGGGAAGGGGGTGTGTTCAAATACGAGGGTGCATTACTATAGCCTTTGGAAGGAGTCTGTGCATCCTGGTTTCAAGCAGGTGGGCCATTTTTGTAACCTGTACTAAAAATGAAAGGGATTTTAACCACTTTTGTTCAAGAATGATGGGCTGCTGTGAAATGACAACACAGCCACATGCACACACAAAAGAAGGTTCCATCAATAGTCAGATTTCATCGATCCTTATCAGAGAGGTCTGTGATGAAAAGTAATGTATCTACATCAATAACTCCGACATCATTCAATAGATGTACTATGCATATGTTATAAATGTTGTACTCATTGAAAAAGCCACATTATATTGACTGATGCATAAATACTTTGCCAAATTCATAGCAACCCTCAGTGATGAAGAGCAACAATGTTTGTTGGCTAGCTACTGCAGGCATCTCATCATCCATTGAGATTGGTCCAGCTCAGGTATTGACAATAAAGGCTGGTCGTGCTATACCTTGGAATAAATTGAGACTTCTAGGTGGACAGTATGATCATAAATGCATGAAGCAAAGGCAACTCACTGGTTTTTCAGGTGGCTGAAATCATCAGGAATTCATCTGGCTGGTGAGGAGAGAATTCCAGCCACATTGTGCGTGATAACCTCAAAGGAGAGGTTTCCCCCTTCACATTTCCACTTCCTTCAGGTGGAGATGAAATCAAAGAAGCTCCTTTACATTCCCCATCTGGTACTAGATAAGGTTGTCCACTTCTTAAATGGAAATGACAGGTAAGAGGGAAATACAAATCTTACGTAGCAGGGCTGGCAGGCTTACCTGGTATGAAGGTTTATACCAGCCAGTGAGGTGTCGGAGGGGACAAGGGAGGTGGAACATTTTGAAAACGAGTTTCCAAATTGTGAAAGTTGACACGCCATGCAATGCAGTCCATAATACCTGTGTACTTGTGCACTGCTGGGCTAGTTGTATACATTGATGGAGTTTGAGGCCGAGAAGCAGAATGCTTCATACAAATCCTTGCTGATAAAGTTGCAAATATTGTGAAGTTGCAGGATGGATACAAGCCAGGCTGTCCTTACCATTTCGAGGGCCACCAATCTATGTCTTTGAGGATCCCGAACCAAATGGAGAAGCGGTACAGGATTCAATGATGGAGCTGGACTACTGGAACTTACATGTACATATTGAGTTGTGTGTGTGTGTGGGGGGGGGGGGGGGGGGGGGGGGGGGGGCGCCTATGTGTCTGTGTGCAGTAAAATCAATGTTTTTATGCGTATGTAAGTAAGAAGTCTTCTTTTTCTCTTAATCTACCACGCATAAGACGGAAGAATGGGCGGGAACAAAGAGATTATCAAAAATTATTGTCAATTGGCTTTATCTCCGTAACGGTAAAGTAACGAACCGAACAAATCAATATACCGACAGGACCCCTCTACGTACATACCGAATTTGAAGCGATTTCAACGCTCCTACCTAACGATGTGGGGTTTTGAACCTGAGGAATGACGTAACGTCGGTCGGCACTACTATGCTTGTGCAAGACATAATGTGCGAGAAACAAAGTGCTCAAAATAAGAAGAAGTCGATCACATCAACCGTTCAGAAGACTGATGTTAACATAAATCCACAATGATCAGTCAAAATCTCATAGAACGTCCATATGTTTATTGAAGCCAAGATTACTTTACAATTCAATGTAATAAGATTTAAAATGTCTCCGGAATGGTACGCTATGCATCCATTCTGAGTTTCGTAGGTCAAACAGTGCGGCACAGCAAGTCAGCAAGTAACTAGTCTGGGTAGTCTCGTACCCAGACCCTGATTCCCACAGCTGCGGATGGATTACATCACCGCTACGTGGATAGAGGGTCGTGAGAACTGCTGTACTCAATTCTGTCCCACGGTCACCAGAATGTTGGGGAACCAATCAGATTCGAGGTATGCAATAATTGCATATCTTCGTTGTTTATTGGGAATGTGTGACGTACGTATGGAGCGAGCACGCCCAACTAAGCACGTTTGGGGTATACAAAGTTGAAAGACAATTAAGGACTGCCAGAGATGTACTTAGTGGGCTCGATACCTTTGTTAGTTTACCGACGGGATACGGCAGTCGTTGTGTTACGCCATTCTACCGTGGGCTTTTGATGAACCTCGGAACACCAAGAAAGTAAGCATTGTGTTGGTAGCTTCGCCGCTTGCAAGTTTAACGACCGATCAGGTAAGAGCGTATACTTTATTTTGCGTACTAACATGCTACTCTAGCTACGTATACACAACTAACACAAAGAGGCACACACACAACACCGAGAGACACGCGCGCGCGCGCGCACACACACACACACACACACACACACACACACACACACACACAATCGCACACATACACACAATGGAACCTGCACGTATTAAAGTTAGCAAAGAAGGTTGACATCCAAACAGATGTGGACTAATTAGAAGACTGGTAGACTTACAAATAATATGCATGGTCCAAACAAAAGTGTGTATATGCTCTGTTTTAGTTTCAAACCTACGTTCTTTTAGTACGTGTTGTGATTGTTTGAGAGGGACCAAAGGCTGGTGCAGCATATGGTGTATGTTTTGCCGACAAAGCATGTACTTAATGCACTTCGTTCCACATCTCTCTTCACCATCTAACCTTCTTTCCTTCCCTTTTACACACCCACACAGACACACACACCCACCCACCCACCCACACACACACACACACACACACACACACACACACAGGTTAGTCTCTGGCAATAAATTGTGTACTCTAAGAGTAAAAGCAAAACTTTTTCAATACAATGGGATGCAAGACCTCAATAAAGTGTACAAGACAGGAGTTGTAGTCTCAAGCTCATTGTGCAGTTTGTTCCAGGAAAGGGCACACAAATGTTCTCTCTGGCCATGAAAGAGAATTGAAGTTGAACAAAGAGACTTTGTCTTAGCTACATACCGCAATCTTAGTAGTGGTGGCAACAGTATTGATAGCGTTTCTCCTGGCTTAAGGCTTAAGTCATTCTGGCATAGTTTGAGACTTTGAGGCATTGTTGCTAGTAGTCTAGGACAATTTCCGTTCTGTAATTAATTACATTCATGGCTACTTAATTAAATTCCTCGCGACGTTGGATTGATATTGTTACATAATCACTGGACAGAATTGAGTACAGCAGTTCTCCAGACCCTCTTTCCACGTAGCGGTGATGTAATCCATCTGCAGCTGTGGGAATCAGGGTCTGGGTACGAGACTATAGTCTGGGGACCAAACTGGGTACATATGTATCCCATCATCAGTCCGGTCCCCAGACAAAATGTTGATTGTAGCTGTCAAAACAAAAATGATCTACTTACATGTACTTAGTTCAGAATGAGAATATCGTGCTTATCATATCTGGTGACTGAAATGTAGGCGTCATCAATGAGCAGTAATGAGCTCACGTGATCATAATCCCATGCTACTAGCTAGCTAGCTAACGAGCGATGGAGCTGTAGCATATTATGCGCACAGTGATGCGGAGTAGTCGCAGTTCGTGTTTCATGTGTCACTATTTGTGTGCACCTGCATGCATGATGCTTTTCGTCTTGTCCAAGTTGTCCTTCGGATGTCGTTTAAGTAACCTCAAACTTCTCTCCTTATAGTGACTTTCGCCTAGCCCTGTACTCCCAATGGACTCACGAGGCTATCACCGTTTAATCATAGTGCGTACGCCGGTATCGTGGAGGTGTGTCTGAACGGGACGTGTGGTACCGTGTGCGCCGACAGTCCCAACACCCTCTGGAGCGAGAAGAAAAGGATGACTGCATGATCGCTGCGCCGCGCACAATGTGGCCAAACTGAGTTATACCTTTTTGGGTGAACTAAGGACCGATCTAAGTCTCAAAAGAGTTACAACTGACCAATAGTTGAATTGCCATTTAATATACTGAAGTTCATAAGAAATGTAGAGGTTGAAAATCCACATGCAGTAAAAAGAGTGAACAAATACATCACAGGGAAAAAAAATGTGTAGAATGGTTTTAGAATCATTTTAAATTTACGTGATTGAATAGTAAATCACACGTGTCTGATATTAATGTTCAATCACACAATGATTTAACAGAGGATTTTAAAATCCTTTATAAAATCAAAGTACATCTAGAGTTTTGTCGACGCATGATAATTAATAACTAGAGCGAAAGTCAGCTTTGGATTTTTGTTGTCAAGTACGGTTAATAGATTAAAGTGTGAGATAATTGCTTTAGCCGCCACACTGGGGACTCCGTCCGACTTACCACGTTTATGAATGCAATTATATCTGGGGACAAATAATCCTATCAAAATAGAAGTAGAACCACATATAGAATCTCCTTTCACCCAAATATGAATAGATCCTTTCTGCGTAACTATAGGGCTGCACCAAAGTGCGCTCATAAAAAGAGCTCGCGATACATTTCACGTGAGCTCAGAACGTACGAATAAGCTAACATGCAGTTGCCACTAAGCAAGGGCTATTAAAGAGTTCACATATAGTACAAATCTTACTTTGTCATATCACATCCTCTCTCCCCCCCTTCACTTGCAACATCACTACTTCTTGTGATCCACGATATAGCTTGGAATAAGTGACATAAAGTAGCAATAGTACTGGAATAGATTAGGTCATTGGTGTATGTATGTGTTTGGGTCAGTTTCCGAGAAAATGAGCCTTCGCTATATATATAAAAAAGTTATAAAAATCATTCACGTTTGAATCGCTATAACTTCCGAACGGTACACGCCATTGACTTCCTATTTTCACCACTTCATACTACACCATTTCTCTATGGTAAAATACTTTTGGGGGTCTTGCACTTGCTCCGTGCCCGTATTGCAACGTCCGATACCCCACAGGGTATGAACCCGTCATAACTTTCGGCAGGAGTAATCAAATCGCTTCAAATTCGGTTTGTAGGTAGAGGGGTCCTATAGCTATTGATTTGTTCTGTTCGTTAATTATCACTCTATCCGTTGCGGAGATACAGGCGTGCAAAGTTAATGCACATTTCCTGCTCGATTTGCCCAGGCAACCCTAGTTCCATTCTCCCATTCCGCATGAATATTAATCACTTCCTTGTTCCGCCCAATCTCCGCCTTAAACTAAGCTATATAGCCGTTCGCAACTCAGTGTCTGTTTGTTTTTTGTTGTTTTGTTTTATTTTCTGAGGTCAAAGAAGATGAGTTATATGACGATCGTACCGAATTAACGGATCCAAGTGAATGGTTGTCAGCTAGCTAGCGCCTGATGGTTGTCGCCGCCTCCCACGTCGCGGACGCGCGTAAGGATTTTTTTTTTCCTAGTCACTCGCATCACCGTTCGGTACCTAGTAGTGTATTATAAAGCTTTCCCACATTTGCTTGTTTAACTTCATTCCTGTCACGCCCACTCGGCTACACTGCGCAAGGATGCTATAACTTAGCTCACATAGCACGTGAACATGCACTACGCACTTGCATTGTTACCTGCCACACACCTACCTACTGTATCTTTGCACACACAAACACGTCCACGCCACACACACACACACACACACACATGGGCTTGTACAACTTGCAGAGACTTTGGGTTCTTATTTCTCACACAAATCGTACATGTCCATGAATGTACACACCTGTGTGCGCGCGCACACACACACACACACACACACACACACACACACAAACACACACACACACACACAAACACACACACACACTCACTCACACAGACTGGGCTTGTACCACTTGCAGTGACATTGGTTCTTATTTCTCACACTGTTTTCACAAAGTATACTTGTACATGCCTGTGCACACACACATGACACACACATACATGGACACACACACACACACACACACACACACACAAACACACACACACACAGACTGGGCTTGTACCACTTGCAGTGATATTGGTTCTTATTTCTCACACTGTTTTCACAAAGTATACATGTGCATGAATTGTACACGCCTGTGCACACACACATGACACACACATACATGGACACACACACACACACAAACACACACACACACACATGGGCTTGTACAACTTGCAGAGACTTTGGGTTCTTATTTCTCTCACTGTTTTCACAAAGTATACTTGTACATGCCTGTGCACACACACATGACACACACATACATGGACACACACACACACACACACACACACACACACACACACACACACACACACACACAGACTGGGCTTGTACCACTTGCAGTGACATTGGTTCTTATTTCTCACACTGTTTTCACAAAGTATACATGTGCATGAATTGTACACGCCTGTGCACACACACATGACACACGCATACATGGACACACACACACACACACACACGCACATGCACACACACGCACACAGACTGGCTTGTACCACTTGCAGATACTTGGGGTTCTTATTTCTCTCACTGTTTTCACAAATCGTTCATGTGCACGAATGTAGCACACACACACACACACACAGACTGGGCTTGCAGTGACTTATGGCTCTTATTTCTCACACTTTATTCACAAAGCACGTACATGTGTAACAATACACCTTGCATTGTTATGTAAATAGCCTGTACACCCCCCCCCCCCCCCCCCCCACACACACACACAGACTGGGCTTGTACCACTTGCTGAGACTTTGGGTTCTCATTTTCACACTGTTTTCACAAAGTGTACATGTACATGAATGTACACACTTGTGCACACACATTGTTATGTACACAGCCTGACACCATATATTTGTCACACATACAGCACATACACATACAGTACACTTGCATTGTTACAGAAATAGAATCTTGTGCACAACACATACGTAACACTCATGTACAGTACACTTGTACGCACGCATACTAATGAACAACATTAAGCATGTCTACACACACTCACACACACACACATGTACATTGCAAGTAAGGTCTATTCTAAACTTGTTCTCTGCACCTGCACATGCAATATATTCCATTTAACTGCTTTATGCATGTATTTGATTTCTACACCCTGTCCCTGCGTGTGGAGCTCCCTTATGGCTGGTTCTCTGTATATAGACACTCACATCATCGTTCTCGGAGATGTGAAATAAAACTGTCTTATAGGGCACAACCCTTACTAAACTTCTTTTTGTTCGCTATGCTCAGTTTTGTTCCACTTGCATGACTTTTTTCAAAGTTTTTAGCTCACACAGAGTACATGTACATGCCCTCACGGACAGACACACACACACACACACACACACACACACACACACACACACACACACACACACACACACACTGTAAATTATATCACTCACTAATGATGATGGCACACACACACACACACAAGCACGCACACACACACGCACACACACACATGCACACACACACACACGCACACACACATCACACACATGCACACACACACACACACACACACACACACACACACAGATACAATTGTAGTCCTGACATGCTAAAGAAAAGTTGAAAGGCCTTCATGGTGATGAATTTTATTGCACCTGGGCTATCAGTAGAGATTGTGGTAGGTCAGGGCCCGTGGTGCGTTTACACAGAACTGACAGAAGGAAGTTAGTAACAATATTCATTATCCAGCTCGTATGTATAGAGAACCAGACACAAGGGAGCTCCACATGCAGAAGTTGTCAATTATATAAAACAATAAAGAGCGACACATTACGAGTACAGAAACTCAGTCCATACAGAAATTGAGAATAGAACCAGTGTCCTCTTAAACATGCATACGAGCAGTTCGATAGAACTGAATGCAAGTGTATGTGCAGAGAACAAGTTCACGATCGTCATATAACTCATCTTCTTTGACCTCAGAAAATAAAACAAAACAACAAAAAACAAACAGACACTGAGTTGCGAACGGCTATATAGCTTAGTTTAAGGCGGAGATTGGGCGGAACAAGGAAGTGATGCGGAATGGGAGAATGGAACTAGGGTTGCCTGGGCAAATCGAGCAGGAAATGTGCATTAACTTTGCACGCCTGTATCTCCGCAACGGATAGAGTGATAATTAACGAACAGAACAAATCAATAGCTATAGGACCCCTCTACCTACAAACCGAATTTGAAGCGATTTGATTACTCCTGCCGAAAGTTATGACGGGTTCATACCCTGTGGGGTATCGGACGTTGCAATACGGGCACGGAGCAAGTGCAAGACCCCCAAAAGTATTTTACCATAGAGAAATGGTGTAGTATGAAGTGGTGAAAATAGGAAGTCAATGGCGTGTACCGTTCGGAAGTTATAGTGATTCAAACGTGAATGATTTTTATAACTTTTTATATATATAGCGAAGGCTCATTTTCTCGGAAACTGACCCATTTATAATATGTTGGGCCAGAACTCAGAATTATCTCGACTTTAAGGATTTGTTAAGGGTGGATGGCTTAGCCGGGAATCCAGTTGATGGTTGTATTCCCAACCTGTAAAGAAAGAATGAGATAAGTATTTTTGGGATGGTTGTTTGTTTTGGGATGGCGGTAGGGTTATTGTCCCACTGCAGGGTATGCCAGAAACAGGTCTTGGTGGAATTGCATGAAGCACATCTGGGGGTTAATAAGATAAAAGGCCTAGGTCGGGGATATGTTTGGGGGCCAAACATGGATAAAGTGATAGAAGAGTTAATTAAGAGATATAATATGTGTCACTCTATCCATGGGAATGACCCCCATAAACCTGGTCTCAGTTACATATTGTCTTTGCAGGGCCACTTATGAGTCAGATGTTCATAGTATGAATTGGTGCCCACTCTAAATGGCTTGATGTTCACATCATGAAGTCAATAGCTGTGGGACTGTTAGCCTTTCAAGAGTTATGATGAAATTGCTCTTGGAGAATAATTAAAAAGCTTATAGTCAGAGACTTCTTGTCTATTTTCCATATTAGGATGGGCTTGACCCATCCACAAACAAATGGATTATCAGTAAGCCTCGAGTTACTTGCATGCTTTAAACTTCTGAGAGGTAATTAAACTTGTCTGTAGAACGAAATATGCATGACACTAGCTATTTTATAGTGTTATGCTCCACTTCATCATGAACACTACATACATACCTCTTAGTACACACATATCCTGTTCGATGCAATCAGCTACCTATGAAGAGTAAAACTGCCTGCATCAGTGGTAAGTGATTGTAGCTGAGAATAAGGTCAAGGGTGAGTTTCAGTTATTCGTGTTCATGAACACATTGCAAACATGACCACTATTAAAGAAGCTAAGGTGTTTAGGGTGTGAGGCTGTTCAATGTATTCGGAGTAGCAAAACAATTGCATGTAGTGTTGGTCAGAGTGGATCAGATGTTTTTATGCATGACAAGAGGTTCGGAGCAAACCTGATCTCATTAACCAACCAAATGGACGTTTATCAACAACAATGCACAATGTATTTTGCTCTTTTATTAAAAAACCTTAGAAGTGTGTTTTTTCCTTTATTCATTACATGTAGTTCACGTATCCTTAGAAGTTCTCATGCATTTCCCTTTCTTTTAGACTGTTTCATGCTGTATGGCACCTGTCCAACCAAACCTCTAATTCTTGAGCTAGATTGCAATAATTGGCTGGATTACTACAAACCACACCACAGCGGATGAAAGTTGATAAAGTGTCTCTCCCATCTAGCTAGTCTATATTGAAAAAGGAACACAGGGGTGAGCTAGTAGCAGTGAAAGAGCGGGAACAAGCGCAGCTGGGCGCTAACGGTGGTCTGCTGCGCGCTGCGGGTAATTGGATCCTTCACAACGAGGCGATGGCAGCTTACGCTGCAACATTTACAAACAGCACGTGAATATGTTCACAAGTTTCATATCACTTAGGTGTTGAAGGTATTTATGCATGCGCGCACCGACCCAAAGTTACGTTTCGGTTTCCTAATCAAATTTGTTTCAATCTAGGAAATATGGGTGTTTGATGCAGAGAATGGAGTACATGCATGTCGAAATAAACACCAGGAAACATGTCGAAGTCCCCCACCAATGCAATGCAATGCACTGTAGCCAAGAAGTCTAAGTCTTGATGACATCGGAATATGAAGCTTACATTAGTCAACTCCGTAACATCTATTTTCAACGTGCAGGGTATCTTCAAGGCACAGTTCTACACTATCAGCATGATCACAATACAAGCATCGCTTCCCCGTCTCCTAAAATGATCACAATACAAGCATCGTTTCCCCGTCTCCTAAATGATCACAATACAAGCATCGTTTCCCCGTCTCCTAAAATGATCACAATACAAGCATCGTTTCCCCGTCTCCTAAAATGATCACAATACAAGCATCGCTTCCCCGTCTCCTAAAATGATCACAATACAAGCATCGCTTCCCCGTCTCCTAAAATGATCACAATACAAGCATCGCTTCCCCGTCTCCTAAAATGATCACAATACAAGCATCGTTTCCCCGTCGCCTAAAATGATCACAATACAAGCATCGCTTCCCCGTCTCCTAAAATGATCACAATACAAGCATCGCTTCCCCGTCTCCTAAAATGATCACAATACAAGCATCGTTTCCCCGTCTCCTAAAATGATCACAATACAAGCCTCGCTTCCCCGTCTCCTAAAATGATCACAATACAAGCCTCGCTTCCCCGTCTCCTAAAATGATCACAATACAAGCCTCGTTTCCCCGTCGCCTAAAATGATCACAATACAAGCATCGTTTCCCCGTCTCCTAAAATGATCACAATACAAGCATCGCTTCCCCGTCTCCTAAAATGATCACAATACAAGCATCATTTCCCCGTCTCCTAAAATGATCACAATACAAGCATCGCTTCCCCGTCTCCTAAAATGATCACAATACAAGCATCGTTTCCCCGTCTCCTAAAATGATCACAATACAAGCATCGCTTCCCCGTCTCCTAAAATGATCACAATACAAGCCTCGCTTCCCGTCTCCTAAAATGATCACAATACAAGCCTCGCTTCCCCGTCTCCTAAAATGATCACAATACAAGCATCGCTTCCCCGTCTCCTGAAATGATCACAATACAAGCATCGTTTCCCCGTCTCCTAAAATGATCACAATACAAGCATCGCTTCCCCGTCTCCTAAAATGATCACAATACAAGCATCGTTTCCCCGTCTCCTAAAATGATCACAATACAAGCCTCGCTTCCCCGTCTCCTAAAATGATCACAATACAAGCCTCGCTTCCCCGTCTCCTAAAATGATCACAATACAAGCATCGCTTCCCCGTCTCCTAAAATGATCACAATACAAGCATCGTTCCCCCGTCTCCTAAAATGATCACAATACAAGCCTCGCTTCCCCGTCTCCTAAAATGATCACAATACAAGCCTCGCTTCCCCGTCTCCTAAAATGATCACAATACAAGCATCGTTTCCCCGTCTCCTAAAATGTTCACAATACAAGCATCGCTTCCCCGTCTCCTAAAATGTTTTTGCATTATAAAAATCATCCTAAATAGAATCCTTACAATGCCCTTCGAACATAATTTCAGTAAAAAAAACATACCGGTAATAGATAACGAATAACACACTAATAATATGATTAAAAAAAAAAGGAAACAACATTGACAACACAATAAAACACTGGCTAGTCCAGAAGGGGCTCTCTGAACTCAGCAAAGTTGTCCTCATCTTGAGGGGGAGGGGGAGGAGGAGGAGGATTCTTCGACACGTTGCTCTGGGGGGTGTTGTGGGAGGCGGAGTTTCCCGAGGCACCTTTGGACGGGGGAACGCTGCTAGGATTGGTGGAGGGAGGTGTGGGTAGCTTTTCTGGCTGCTCATTGATGGGTGTGGTTGTGGTAGGCGGGGCATTAGACATAGGTACATCAGCTGATGGTGTCTGAACACTCCTCAGTGTCTTGACCTTGGCGACGACCTTCTGAGTGAAGTTGTGCTTCTTGCTGCATTGGAACGAGGGAACTCAAGAGCCTGCCCAAAGTCTGCCACGCCCACATCTTTAAACACATTACACTGTAGTGTGCATCTCTATACACTGCAAATACAAGTACAATCTTACTTCATAGGAACAAATGCTTGGAAAAAAACGCCACTCCATATGATATCAATAATTTGAACCCATTGGTGCATAGGGTCATGTGACCATAGGGTCATGTGACACGTGTGCTGTGAGGACCAGAGCTTTCCCCTTCGCCCGAAAACAAGAGCATGGCAAGACAATGAGGGCCTTGGGACTCACTTGATGCGCTCCCCGATCCTCCAGGTGAAGTAGCAGAAGGCGTAGATGTAGGGGAGCACCACCAGGAATGTCTTGAACTCCTCCGGAATGGGGCTGCTGAGAGGGTCCAGAAATGCGGCTGTGACCATCAGAAGATTGAGCAAGATGGCCGCCTCGATAATGTTGGTGTACTTGTTCTCAAATGGCTTAGTGAAGAGGTGGACAATTAGAATTGTGAGCGCCACAAGGCTCATGAAAAACTGACGGCGGGGAGGGGAGGGGGATGGAGGGAGAGAGAGGAGAGAGGGGGAGAGAGAGAGAGAGGAGAGAGAGAGGAGAGGGAGGAGAGGAGAGAGAGAAGAGGAGGAGAGGAGAGGAGAGGAGAGGGAGGAGAGGAGAGAGATCACTCACTAAAATTGTAACAATACACACCACAAATCCATACATACGATTCATTTCACTTACTATTCATCAGGTGATGTATAAAAACAGTCCAATGTTGATATCACACTAGCATTAAGGTTACCAATACTTTAATTAAAGCACCATCATTTATGCATAAATCCGTTAACCCCATGAGATACTGCAATACAGATGTAACTACCAGGCTGGAAGATACATGTACACACACTACATGCTCACTCAGGAATGAAATCACAACAAGCTCCGAGTGTCTGCACATACCAGCACGAGGGAGGGTCTTCCCAGGACGACCAGATAGGCTACAAAGACGAAGGGCAGCCTCCTCCCAATGTCCCATCCCGCCCACCACCTGTGCTTGATGTGCAGGCCTTTCGTCAAGACGTCAGCGTATTGGTGAAATCGCTGAATATAGGAGTGTGGTGGATGTGCAGGTGTGGGTGTGTCAGTGTGGGTGTGTCAGTGTGGGTGTGCCAGCATGGATGTATAGTGAGTCGTGTGTGTACATACATGTATGAAGGAGATTAAGGTATTTATTAGAGGTTGGTTATGGAAGTGGAATTCTAACTAATGCCCACCTGACGTCTCTTCAGTATGACGAAACAGAGGAGAAAAGGTGAGGGGGCTACAAATAGAACCACCAGGACCAGGCCTATGGCAAAGAAGATGACAAAGGGCCATGTGTCACACTTCTGGGAGCCATCGTACTGGTACACCTGTGGTTAGGGGGAGGAGGGGAGAAGATGGGTGTGCCATGGTATTGAGTTCAGAGTTTGGCAAAAAACAACACAGGACAGTCTGGGGACGAGTAGGGTTGACTCATCCCCAGTCTTCCTCACTGTGAGACCTTGTCTATTGTCTACAGAATATCTCTGTAGATGTGCTATCAGCTGATTAGTGTCCATCACATACAAACATGCCAACAACAGCTATCTACACACACACACACACACACACACACACACACACACACACACACACACACACACACACACACACACACACACACACACACACACACACACACACACACACACACACACACACAAACTCACTCAGTCCCATATATCTATATACACACTCACAAATCCAATATCTGTGCTCTGGCAGCTGATGAGGAGGAAGCTAGCGTCAGCAATGTACTTGTACACAAAGAGAGAGAGAAAGGTAATCCCTTTAAGCGCCGATCGGTTACTGAAGAACTGCACACACCGCGCCCTGTTGAAAAGAATAGCCAGAAGGTCGTAGGAGTTGTGAAGAGAGGGTGTGGTTATGGGTTGGGGAAGGGTGATGCACATTATGTGGGAAGCAGTAGGTGAAAGGTGGAGGTGTGTGTAGGTGTGGTCGTGTAGTAGAGAATTAGGTCACATGACGCAGGGCTGCCGTAATCGTACCAGCCATGATACGGGACACTTACGCTGCAGTATAGGCTGCGATACAGGAGATGATCAGTACCGGTGTGATGTAGCCAAACAGGGCCATGTAGTTGGCCTTTATGGAGCTGGACAGACAGAGGGGGATGGGGAGGCTGAAGCCAAGGAGATTGAGAAAGACGCTCAGAGGCTGTAGTGTGTGTGCGAACGTGTGTATACGTGTGCGTGTATGCGTGTGCGTGTTTGTGTGCGTGTATGTATGTGTGCGTGTATGTATGTGTGCGTGTATGTGTGTGCGTGTGCATGTATGTGTGTGCGTGTGCGTGCAAGTGTGTATATTTGTGAGCATGTGTATGTGTGTGTATTTTGGCACGTAAATGTGAGCCAGTGTATGTGTTGTATGACGCATGTGGGATATGCACGGAAAGAAGAAGTCACAAAAGGAAGAAGGCTTTGTGAGGTCCCGGCTACATCAATATGAACCTCCCTTACATCGAAGTTGATCTGCGCGGCCTGGGCAACGCTGTACGGACGGTAGACCAGGCCTATCACCTGGGCATAGAATACGAATCCTTTCATCTCATTGGGCAATTCCACGTTGAACAGGAGGATGAGCGCACATATGACCACCACGAGGATGCCTTCAGGGAAAGAGACATTGAGTAGGGAGGGGGGGGGGGGGGGGGGGGGGGAGGAGGGGGGGGGGGGGGGGGGGGGGAGGGATGCAACCTTTGAAAAAAACAACAACAGAAGACTGCATGTGTACTTACTTCCAGTACAATGTGAGACCGTTTACAATGTGTCCTTCATGCATATATTCCACACATGTGCACACATGGACTCACAGCCCACACACACATGCACACACACATGCACATACACACATGCACACACACACATGCACACACACATGCACATACACACATGCACACACACACATGCACACACACACATGCACACACACACATGCACACAACACATGCACACACATGCACACACACACATGCACACACACATGCACACACACATGCACACACACACATGCACACACACTCACAGCACAAAAACACCCCCCCACACACACACACACACACAACACCGCAAACACACTCACACAGGATAGCCAAGATGGCTCCTCCCGCAGGACATAGGCCTTCTTCCTGGCAGTGCTGGACATCCATGGTAACTGCGTATCCTTGGCTACAAGTACCACACAGGTCCCCAGTACGTCCGGTCCTGCATTGCTGGTCCGGCACATCAAACTGGAACTTGCAACCAGAGAGCCTTCCCTGTCGCGTGCAGGACACGTAGCCCGGCAACACCCGGGCTGTCAAGAGGTTCCCTGCTGAGTCATTGGATCCCCAAATGCCCTCCTTTTTGGTGAGGA